>JAYESA010000016.1:96337409-96544164 GCA_036927795.1 Iris macrosiphon | reverse complement strand
ATGTAATTAGCCTTATGGGGTATATCTAGTACTATCAGTGTGTCAACTTATACCAGCATGAGGTTTCGTCTTTCCGAAATAGGGGAAGACAGAGAGCAATAATAAAGAACTCAAGGTGAAGGTGATAAAATACAAGTACGAGGTTCAAAGAGATTAAAGAATTCGAAAAGAAAATTGTCAGGGCAGTTGTGGATTGAAATCCTATTTTGATAATTTTCTATTTATATGCTCGTATCAGTACAATTATGTAACCGATACGATATGTCAGACATGTCTAGGGGCAAGTATATTCGTCTACTACCATATATCTCAATCCACGTAAAGTAGTCATGCGGAGAGCGAACCAAGCGCACTAAGGTTAGTTAGACCTTAATACACCGATTCTGATTAGGCAATTGTATCATTGTGTGCACCCAATAATACATATGTCATGAGCAAGCTCGATAAAAGAATAAGCTTACAAAAACTAGGCTATAATAGCAACATAAGTCAAGGTAGTAAAAAAAAAATAAGTACGCTAGATTATGATGAGAGAAGTTACAAAATAATCCAAGTTCACAAAAAAGATAAGACTCTTACAATCTCTACAGTTGTCATACTAACTCCTTGTCTAAGTCGATAGTCGACCAAATAGGGGTATGAGCTTCTAACTTCTACAGTCTGATTAAATATTATCTTCTTATGCAAGTCTATAGTTGGTGTTATTCTATTATACTTTATTAATGGGTCAAAAGGACTATGTGTTACTAGGTCATGAGGCATACTACCCAACTTAAAATAATTAAACTAATGATGTAGCAGTCTTGAGGGGATTCTGCAGAATAACATGGTTCTTGTAAGGTATAAACTCTTATTGGGGTACATGCGAAAAAGATCTTGGTACTCATTAGGGTCTCCTATTGTATTATATAGGTAGCGATTATCTTTAAGTCTTAGTCATAGTGCTCATAGGACATGTGTCAATAGTATGAATGAAAAAGTTACTGGCCTCCAAGGAAAAAGGGATATAACTTGTATTGAGGTGGGGGTACAATTTACGCGATTTAAAACTAAGGGATAATCATCGGTCACAATCTACAAGAATAACTCAAAACTATCGAGTTCTAATTACCAAGCATAAAAATTTAAAATTCTATATTACAACTATAATCCTAGCAAGCTATATATCCTAACACAGAATAAAATTACTTGGCCTACAATCAGAAGTGTCAGGTGGCAGGAGTTGAAAGATGAGAAAAAAAACATAATTAGTCGTCGCACAATAGCGAGCGCTAAGGGTTCAGAGGAACAAGTCATAAAACTAAATAGAAAGACTCTAGGTAATGTCATGGTTTCCTAAGGGAAGATGCTATGCTAATCTCTGTGTTTGAGGTATGATCAAGAAAATATTCTATGCATTGCTCTTGGCTTTCTAAGGTACTGTCTGCTAATCTCAGAACAAGAATCTAAATTTATAGTTCTCCAATACTATCTAACTATGAAGGTTAGGTTCAGTCCTAATATTCAATTTTTGGTTTTCTATTTGTTCCTCAATACTAGGGTCAAATATTATGGTAAAACTTCTAACTAACTCTAGTAGTGTCTATACTACTCTCAAGTCCTCATAATACATCAAGGGGTAATGGTAAACCAATCTATAGATAAAGAATTATAGGGTTCACTAGATATTCTAAACTTAATGGTGTGCCAATACTCTAGTTGTACTCTTAATAGGAAGGTTACCCTACTTATCATCTAACAACATGGACTTCTATATTCTAGGAGGGGCCATACTCAAGAAACTATTAGGGAAGCACATGAATCAAGCAGGATGTAATTATTCAAATAGAATGGATTAGAACAAAAGTGAATCATAGTCAATTGTGGATGAGATCCTATAATTTATTCCTAGGTGCAGGCTTGCTCGGTACAGTAACGTAACCGAGACAATATCTCTCGACCTGCATGGGCCACCACTAAAACATGTCACGCCCCAGTCCCAAAATACGTAGGACTATGACACGTAAGCATGTCAGCCGTATGTATATGGCAACTCCAATATATGGATACCATAACACACGTACGCTGTAATATGAATGATAATTCATAAGTGGTATAAAATTTATCATAAGTCATAGGGTATAATCTAAATCTCATCCACAGAAAATCAAATATAAATAATTAACCAATATCTATGAAACTAGATCTAAATACAAAGTATATAAAGATGATAGTTGGATGGAAACAAATCCACTACCAACTCGAATGTAAAAGTACAACACAACAAACACAATATAAGAATACCAGCTAACCATCACGGGCTCGAAGAGAAGACATCCTCGAAAACATATATAACCATCCGAATCTGCGCTCCTACAAATACTCAAGAACAGCTACACCTAGAAGAGGCCAGGTCCTCAGAGGGACTTAACAAGATACATAAAAGCAAGCCAATTTGAATAAAGTAAACATGCATAATATTTGAAAATATATAAGTACGATGTACAAGACAATCTATATGAATGCAATGAGGACAACTTTTCAACGTATGGGCAAGGGTAGGCTACTCGATCTAATCCTCACAACTCACACACCCGTCAGTGGACATCAGAAATCGACATCCCGCGGGGGTAGCGACCAGCGAGACTCCAAAAATTGATATACCGTGGGGGTAGCGACCAGCACGACACACGCCCATAGTGCGAGCTATATACTATGGTTTACCAGAGTGGTTAAAATTTCATACGCCTAATGATTGTCCTCTCATGATACTAGGTGTCAAGTGGGTGTCAACATATCTAATACATATAGTAATGACTGAAAGAAACTACACATGCAATGAATATACAAAAATACAACGAATATACAGAAATATAATAAGCATGCAAAGTACTGTAAGCAATTTGGTAAGGTATCTTGCCTGGTAAGAAAGCTACAAAGTATAACGTCCAGAAGTCCAATACATAGGATCAGAAGCTATGGCCTTAGAACAAATGTCTCCGGATGCAAAAATAGACATCACCAACATTCCCAGAATAAGCAAAATAGCTAGAAAGCACTTCCCTTTCGTCCAATTTGGACACAGGGGCAAAACGATAATTTTGGGTCAAAGTGGGCTCCACATATGGGCCACCTTGCACCGAAAAATATGCCAGTGGTAAAGGTCTCTAAATGGGATAAATTATAGGTCAAATCAATTCTAAACGTTAGTACGAACTCAACGGTATGTCCAGATGTGGATTTCGGTGAGCCGAACACAATTTCGTCCAAAAAATTCCGCCAATTGGCGACTTGGTCAATTGTTTCAAAATTACGTGAAAATTGGGTCACAGGACCAGCGCGATACCACGAGTCCAGTGGCGTAAGTTTTGTCGTATTCTGACGAGCGTGCACTAAATGAGTAGGGCTTTTGCAAAAGTTGCGACACGGGAAATTTCTGCGGATACGGGCTGCTTCCAACGCGCACACGCGTCCAAATCAGTTTTCGCGAAAGTCCACACGTCTGGATATACCACGCGCACCTTTTGGGACACTTGGTACATGACGGAGCGGTCCCATTTGGCGGGGCGCGCTCCGTATCATAATTTCTGGAATTTGGAAAAAGAATAGGTTTCGGGTGTTTCTATCTGATTTATTTCTACATACATCTGTTAATAAATTAATGTAAATAACAAAAATTAAACTAGGTCAAGTGGACTTCGCATACCAAAAAAAAAAATTGAATTCGGATCTCTGTGGTGGGAGATACGAATCCGGGAACATAGGTAGTTACCGTAGATTTTTGCGATATCCAAAAGTTATCTTTTTTTGGCAACTTTTGCACTATTTTTGCCTACGGTTATACGTTGTTCGAGGTCAACTATCATACAGATATTGAAGGGGGATAGGTGAGGATCATACCGGCAAAGTCGGGGTCGAGTTTGGTCAAGCGAGGGCGCGAGAAACAAAGCCTGAACAGGGCTTCACTGCAGTTCAATTCTGTTGTTGTTGGTGCGCGGTGCTCGCACAGTCGGCCGGGGTTGGTCGCGGCGGCGGCCAGAGGAGGCGACGGCGGTCTCGAATTTGGCGGCGGTCGCGCGGGTCGGGAAGAGGGAGGATTAGGGTTAGGGTTTGGTCGATGAGAAATATATATATAGAGATAGAGAGATGCCGAGAGAGCGGGGGTTTTCGGGTCATGCGCGCATGCGTAAGGCTGTTGTTGCTGCTTTATATTTTGCAAATGCGGGTAGGGGTTAAGGATTTCGGGTTTGGGTAGTAATTAGGGTTTGGGTTTGAGTAGGTAGATCCATTAGTGATTTTCTATTTTTTTATTCTTTTTCTTTCTAATTCCTAATTAAACTATATATATATATATATATATATATATATATATATATATGTATATATATATATGTATATATATATATATATATATATATATATATATATATATATATATATATATATATATATATATATGTATACACATATATATATATACATAGAAATTTTTAGAAGTTGTATTAATGCATACCATTAAGCTATCAGCTGCCCACAGGGTCCCCCACATGTAATAAATTAGAAAAAATTTATACTTGCTCCATAAATCTCCTAAATGCACAATCACCAAAAATAAAAAATAAATAAAAATCTATTTCCTCTATTTAGCCACTAATTACTATAATTCGATTATTAATTAATTAAAAAGGTTATTATGATTTTTAGAACTAGGGGTTTTACACTCACACTATATTTGTGTGCTCCATGTGCTCATATCATATTCGTGTGCGTAACATATCGTGATTGGATCCATGAATATTAGTCGGGGAGGGGGAGTAGGATTCGATTATCTGATCATACCCTTTAGTGTATTCGTGTGCATGCCAATTATAATAGACATGTATAATTGAGTTACCTTAGTATATTCGTGTGCAATCCAAACCGATCACATAATAAACTTGTACTCTAAAGCACTTAGTATTATCATCAGTACTCATATGTTACAGTTATCTTATTCACAGTTCATACCATGTTGTCTATATCTACTTTTCCAGATATCCTTATGTTTATATGCCTAGTTCAGCTATATTTCTATTTCCTGCTTACTTGTACATTCTTGTATTCTTTTCTATTGTTGTTATATATTCTCTACCATGTTAATGAAATTGCTTTTAGTATTTTGTACTTTACTCCAATCTTGACTGGATATATTTTTCCAGATGGCTATTTAGAGGACTAGTGTCCTACATACTACGGCCGGATAGCCAGTTGAGGTAGCACCTCTAGGCAAGGACGACTTGGTACCAGCTGTCGAAGAGACACACCTAGCTATAGCCGACCCTTAGCTAGTATTTATTATTGTACTAGATATGTCTCCAACATTAGACTATGGCATATTATTTACATTTGTGACCATTTATAGTTATTGCTAGACTCTATATTTGGATATTGTTGTGACTTGTTATTACTTATTCTCTTTATGATATCGTGCCATTATTTGTCTCTAGTTTGGTGATTGAGTATTTATTCTCTCTCTCTCTCTCTCTCTCTCTATATATATATATATATATATATATATATATATATATATATATATATATATATATATTCATCTTGTCCTCCTTATGAAGTTGAGTTACCATGACAGGTTATGTATATATCATTACGTGAGTTTGTTAGATTATGTTGAGGACCTTTACAGCGTTCTACCGCCGATGCTGTGGCGTAGGCTGGACATATCCACAACTCATGCCCAATTTTTGGGTACGGGTCATAACATTAGGCAAAGAAGTTCAGACAGTGGCAAGGACGGTATAAACGCATAATGCCAAGAAAGTGTTCAAAGTGACCAAAGAAGGAAGAAAGAAGAGTACAAACACTACTCCTCACCTTCGCCGATGATGGAAGCATGGTCGACCATCAGAGGGAGAGGCTCAACGTACCGCTCGACTGACTTCCCTGTTGCCAACTTCAACAGAGACATCGTGAGAGAGAGAAGCATACTATTATATTCCTCCCTAGCTCTATATTTATAGCAAGGAAGCCATTAATGGCTCACGAATTGATAGGAACTGAAACCGTGGGATGAATCTAACAGTCAACGGATGAATCTGCGCCGCGGTTTGATGCGCCCAGTAGTCCTATGCGCCAAGTAGCCAGCTGCGCCTGGCTAAGTGACTTTCTCCATGCGTCCAACTGTCAAATGAGCCAAATAACTTACTACGTCGGGAAAAATACTTTGTTGTGCCAAACATATGGGGGCTTCACACGTATGCCAAAGTGACTCAAGCACCTATATCCTCCATGCTTCTGTTCAAAGTATTCCAAACTATAAAACTTATAAATTTTAAGTTCAGAAACTTTGAAGGGGGTCTTTTAAAAGCATGGAAAATCCATACCATGCGCCTAAGTGACTCAACTCCACGCGCCTCAGTGACCCAGCTCCATACGCCTCAGGGGTCCAGCTTCATGTGATTCATTGTCCTTGCTCTATGCACCAAACATTCAAAAAGTGTCTCATGTGCCCGCAGTGCCATGCGCTACTATACATTTTAGTGTCTCATATGCCCGTAGTGCCATCCGCCACTAGGTATTTTAGTATGTGCCTGCAATGTCATGCGCCACTACCCCTTCAGTACTCTTTATGCTCCAAGTGTAAGTATTCTTAAGTTTTAAATAAAACTATCAAAATTAGGGCATGACACGTGTCACGAGTATTATGGGCATCAACAACCTCAGATCTCGGCTTGACACATGGCAGCCTGAACGCAGTATGCGCCTGCAATTCCATGCACCAACATGCAGCCGGCGTACATGTACCTATGTAAGGCCTTCCTAAGTCTATAAATAGTGGGTGTCTTCCACATGCAAGAAGAGGCAGCTACACATAAAAAAGACACACGTAGAGGTAGTGACCACACATAGAAGAGGAGGAGAAGGAGACAGAAGTGCCATTCGAAGCCTCGTCAACCTCCTTGGTCCCGGATCGTCAATGGAGTAAAGGAACCAATGTAGTGCTCGATCTCTACCATCACACTTGCCCAGGTCTTTCTTTTTTGTACTTAGATCCTCTTGTATAGGAATTCTCATGTACTCTTTATCAATTCAAAATAAATAAAAAGTTTATACCCTCCACCCAAAAACTTATTTTTGCGATGTCGACAACCACGGGAAGGAGGTCGCCGGAGAAAGGGTAGCACGAGAGGATCTCACCGGAGAGGGGAGAATGAACGAATCATCGAAAAAGAGGGGACCACGGGAAGGGGGTCGCCAGAGAGAGGGGACAACAAGAAGGGGAACATCGGAGAGAGGGTAGCACGGGAGAAGCTCACCGGAGAGGGAGATAGGGACAGTCGAGTGAGAGAGAAGAGGGAGACAGTCGAGTGAGAGAGAGAGAGAGAGAGAAAGAGAGAGATGTCAATCAAATGTTAAATTTTGATCGGCCTCCTTTCTTTCAAATTAGGGCACAGTCATAGGTGACGTACCAGCAACGTCCTAGTACGTCGCTGAAATTGTGTAGCCGTCGTCAATCTGTCATAAAGGTTTATCGCGTTGTTCCCACGTAATACGACTCAACCCGGTGACGACGTCGCGACAAAATTTATGGAAATTTATAAACAACTATTATTAGTCGCCAAGATGTCACTGAGCCGTCGCTATTGGGTGACAGATATCAGCCATCGCCAATATTCTATCGAAAATGTTCAGTATTTTAGTTGTGTCTCTGTCATCCCTTTCTCTTTCTCTCTATATTTGTGCAAATACAACCTATATTATAGGAAAAACCACGAACCCAACTTCCCTCCGCCTCTCTGCCAAAAAGGTCCAAAACTGTAGCTTGCCCTCGACTACCACCATAGTCGACTAAGACCACCTGGCCTCCTACATAGCCTTCCTCGATCTCACCAGAACAACCAGTGACAATAACTACCGTAACCTCCTTACCAAAGTCATCCTATGTCGTATCCATTCGTGCAAGCCTGGCGACCACCCTTCGGAGAGATGATGCCGCGCATCCTCGTAGGCACGTGTTACGAGAAACACCTAGCCTCCATCGAGTTGATCATCAAGCCGCTTTTCATTTCCTCGTTAAGCCATCATGTTATAGGGACTCAAAAGATGAAGAATACTTAAGATCCTAGTCCTATAATACCATAAAAGTGCAAAAAGTGGATGTGCTCCTTTGTCTCAACAATATATATATATATATATATATATATATATATATATATATATATATATATATATATATATATATATATATATATATATATAAGGGCTTGGAGAAGATAGGTAGTAGTAGAAAAGTTCGGACGGTTTGGAGGATGGATTGATTGGATACCTGAGAACCATAATTTTTCAAAGGAACAAGTTCTACGATTGTTGTTTGCAGCCCTTTGGCTTGGCTCACAGGGAAGGACGTTAATAAGTTTTACTTTTTCTTATAAACCCCCTCCTTTATAAATGGCATGCCACTATTCACGTATTAATATGGCAATAGAAGAAGGCAACTCAATTTCAAATACTATGTGAAAAAAACTTTGCACTTAAGTCCCTACCAAGAATAGGTAATTGAAAAATACTATTTAGATGCATAAATGCATATTTTTATATTGCTATGACAATAAATTATAATTTATACATATAATAGTAAATAAATTAACTAATTTAGTTTATCTTATAAGTAAGTTACTTAATTGCATATACTATTTATTAGATATTTATAGCGTAATTTAATTTATGAACATCGTATAATAACATATATAAGGAATGCATATAAAATAAATATATGTGTTAGAAATTGTGGTAAATAAATATAAACCAATTTAGGATAACAAATGCACAAGCCTAGGTAAATAATCAGGGTAATAGAGAATAAGTAGTCTATAACTATCAAGAGATAATAGATAGATAAGGGTTTAAAGTAAATATAACTTTAAAAATCCATAATAAATAGGAAAAACTATATGGTAATTAAATATATTTATATTCAGTATGTAATGGATTATATGGATAATTATCTAGGAATTGAGGACTGACCTTCGAGTTCTTGCCCTCGGTGCAGATTGGACGAACAGTCAGGCAAGTATACCTTACCTGAATTGTATAGTATTTGCATGCTTTCCTTTTCTTTTGTTATTTTCTTTGTCATGTATAGGTTTCTACTATTGTTTGTCATATTTGATTTGTCACCTGCTGCTCTAGTCTTACTTTTTCATTTTACGTGCATATACATTATTTGTTTTCCATCCATCACTGGTTATTCCATGGACGTATTATGATGGTATCTACTTAGTCCTACGTATTAGTTCCTTGACTTGACTCGTACCACTTAGGAGAGATTGAGTACTAGATATTGGTCTTCGTGTCCACTATGACTGAGGGTGTCCCATGGTATTGCAGTAGTAGAGATTGTCTTCCATCTCAAGATTGGGAGCGTCCCATGGCGTTACGATATTGAGATATTATTGTATCAGTAGCATCCTATGGTGTTATGGTATATTGATTTCCTTATTGATTGTACGTCTCTCTTTCTGCATGATTTACTATACTTTTGGCATATTTTATGTATCTTGTTACGTCCTACTGAGGACCTGGTAATCTCTCTAGGTTATTGTTGAGCTTGCTTATAGGCTAGATGGATGGATGATGAATGTGTCAAGGGATTTAGGTACCGCTTGTGGTACTTCCTTATTATTCTTTTGTGTTTACATTTATTACCATGACAATATCTGATGTATTGCCTAGTTCTGATAGACTCATATTATTCTTTCGAGTCTATTTGAACATATATTCTAGTGAGATGTATACCATGAAACATATTATTCATTCACTATATTAATTTTCATGCGGATTGAGATATAGATTATTTAACTAGTTATGGAAATATTACCCGACTCTAGACAATGTATATATATTCGAGTTTGACTGGAGTCTATTTGATACGTAAATAGTATTGTCACGTATCCTAGTCCTATATATTTTGGGACTAGGGCATTACACATGGCCACATGCGACCCATGCAGCACCGTCATGTTTCTCTTTGTCGACACGGCCAAATCTCTCAACTCTATCCTCCTACGCTCAAGCGAATTAAAATATGCTATAAGCGTTGCATCATCCGTTTGTTGCTGAAACTGGGGCTGTTCTGTAATCCCCTGTATTAACTCGTCACGCAGAGACATAATATGACGGTCAGCGCTCTCAGGCTGGACTCGTACCGACTTCTGGGAAGGTTGCGGGGTATACACACTGGCAGAGGGGGTCCTGGCGGACTGCATAACAACATAGGCGCCGTAGGATCCCGTACCGTAGTACGTACCCCTCTGAAGACCACCAACGACGGTTATCCATAGCTCATCCTTCAATGGAGCTGGGTGGGCCGGGGGCTGCGAGGAAGTACCAGCCTCTCCCTTGTTAGGTGAAGTAGCAGCCCGTTGCGTTGAGCGCTTACGGAGCTTAAGATACTCATCCTAGAAAATATGCATTTCTTGGTAGGCATTTCTTACTATCAAATATTCGTCGTACATATAATTTTTAATATCTAAGATACTTATTACTAACTATATGGATATTTATTTGCATATTTTTTAAGTTATATTAAAATTAATAAAATATAAAGTAATATTTAAATAACTCTATGTAGCCTTCTTATCGATGAGCTTTTCACTCTTACGATGGGGAGTGAGGAAGACAGTCACCATGTTATCATTCTCACGCCTTTGTACCTATTAAAAATATATTATTTGTTATTAAAATTATACATTTTTTCTACTTTGATTAAAATAATATATATATACAATAACATTCATACCAGGCGACAAAAATATTCTATTATCGGAATCGATCTACCACACCACTTTTCTGTCTTCTTCCTGGCCTCCTTCACCTTTTCAGACCTCTCCTTGTACCTGTCGCCATTGAATCTAGCCCTCATAGCAGTCCATTACTCAGGCATGATCCAACCATAAATTGAGTATCCCTCACAATCATGAGCCTTCTGGTCATTGATCGCATCATGGACTAGTTTGGCGGCGATGGCAAGAAAAATCTTCCTGATCTACTTAGCCAAATATGGGGATAGTAATACGTTTTCTACAAAATTAATGTATTAAGTTATATAATATGCATAAATGAGATGAATGTTATTAAAATCAAATATACTATTACCTTTAATTGTGCAAACCAGAACATCTTCCTCTCGTCCGAGGCATCCGTGTAGTTAATCTAAGGGCCAATATAGTTGAACCTCAGAAACTACTCCAGTGCTCTCTGTACTGTCGAGGAGTGATATCTATACAAAGATAATTATATTTTATATATATATATATATATATATATATATATAAACTAATTAACTTTCTTTGTAGGTCCGTCGGCCCAAATCTCCATTCTCGTCTCGTCTGGAGGCGCGCATGGAGGATCGCTCTAATACGTAGACAGAGATGGCACAATCTGCTCGACCTGGTCCATCTGCTCCTCTATCTTCGTGGTACCGTCAACAAGAGGAACACTAGACGGATGAGTAGTATGAGAGCTGGAACTGCTTGTCCCAGGAGTACTGCCACTCGTCGAAGGTGTGAGTGGTCAAAATAGTAGAGAACTTGGAGATGAGGGTTTGGAACCAGTACCAAGTACTAGAGGAGCATGCCGTCCTCCTCTAGAGACCCTATCTCGGGACTAGCCGAACGATTCGCGTAGTCTAGCCTAGCCTTAGGATTGTATTTTTTTCTTTCCTTTTACGTCCATCACAATATTAATTATGTTGTCAATAATATTCACATCAAGGTTATGTCAGATCAGATTGGTGCTCCAATATGGCAGGTCCTAAAATATACTTCTCTTCGTCCAGTTATAAGTACGATCAAATCAATCATACTTGTACCCCTTAGCAGACTCTTCGATAGCATTTAATAAATCTTTTATCTCTTCCCATATCGTGTCTCTGGGCCAACTTAGCTGTGGATTGGCCTTCTCCACAATGCCGACACGAAATGCATTCATGTTCCTCCGAAATGGATGATCCTTCGGAAGAAATTATCGATGACAAGGAAAGAAGCATGATTTTCTTTCGTATTTCAAACGAAAATCCTTTGTGCGATCCATGGAATACGAACATGAGAGACGACCATGAATGCTCCATCCAGATAACATACCATAAGACAAAAAGGCATTGATGGCCCAGATAAATATTGCCTTGATTTAAAAATTCTTCTTTCTGAAAATATCGTACGTGGTGGCACCTACTTCCCACAGATGATCCAACTCATCTATCAATGAATGAAAGTGCACATCGATGTTCCTCATCGGATTGTGCAAAACCGGGATGATAACGGTTAAGAACATATACGGAGTTTTCATTCACATCAAAGGTGGTAGGTTGTACAGAGTGATGATCGCAGGCCAATACAAATACTTGGAGCCCAAAATTCTGAATGGGGTAAAACCATCAGAAGAGAGCCCTAATTTGGCATTACGCAGATCCGAAACAAAATTAGGATACTCTCGATCAAAGTACTCCTATGCTTCCCCATTAGATGGATGATCCAAGACTCTTTCAATTTGTTCATGCCTGTGCCAACTCATATTTTTGGTAGTCTCCTTCACCATAAACAATCTCTGCAACCATGGCATCAAAGGCAAGTAGTGCATCAAATCATTCGACTTTCTTGTACTGGTAGTCCTTCCTATACTAGTTGCCTTGTAGCAATCAATACCATAAAATCTGCACATGTATATATCCTTGCCATCTTTGTAGTACAACATATACCCGTTGCGATATGCATCATTTTTCTTGTATCCCAGCCAGAGGGATCTCACCATCTCTATAATCAACTCCATCAATCGGTTGTAGTAATCTTTAGGTAACTTAGAATCCCAGCCAGAGGGATCTCACCAGAGGGATCTCACCATCTCTTTAATCGGTTGAATTCTTTAGGTAACTTAGAATCCTCCAGCAAGATCTCTATAATCAACTCCATCAATCGGTTGTAGTATTCTTAAGACATTAAAATTAGACTTGATGCTCAAAAGTCTTGTAACCACCTCCAACAGTGAATGATCCTCACAACCGGGATATAATGGAGTTCTTACATTCTCTAACAACTCTATTAACTTTGTAGCATCGACATTCAGTGCCTCTGCATTATGATTGTCCGGATTAAAACTAGACCCCACAACGTCAAAAACCATGTTCACTGACATGTCGTTGTAATCAGCGTGGTCGTGGACATCCATATATGGCACCACAAAAGCTCATGCTCCGATGCTAAGGGCACAAGCTCTCCATGTAAGGTCCACTGACAGTAATTCAGCGTAAAATCCTTTGAGTATAAATAAAATATGATATCCACTTCTGGATGATATTTCAAGTTATGACATCTCACATACGGACACTTAATTTTTGTGTGGTCCATGTACTAGGGGAACGCCTTGGCGAACTGGATAAACTGCTCTACCGCCTGTATGAATTCATCTCGCATACTACGTATATCATCAGGATGATGGTTGTACATCCACGAACGATTCCACAAGTAGTAATTCATATCCAATTTTTAGATACTTCTGCAAAAATGGATACACATTGTTCAAGTATATTTTTCAAATGGATGGATATATAAAGCAATATCTTACTCAATTTTAATCATTAAACCCTAAATACCTTATACCCATGTAATGGGTGGCTCATCCTAAATCCTCTTCTCGTCTTACTTTAATATTTTAGGCCTAATATTAATTAGATGGTTACAATTGGTACATGAAATGGCATACATATCAGGTGTGTTGATTTGACAAAATTATCATAAATTGCCTTTGTAATTCAAACACTAACCAACACTAATTTCATTTTTTGCGCCTATATATATATATATATATATATATATATATATATATATATATATATATATATATATATATGTATATATATATATGTATATATTACTAAACTCAAATAAATTTAAATAAAGTTTCCTTACAAATGTAGGGTTGAGTACTTCAAAGTTTACCATTTCCTACTAAATAGTTTCTAATAAGATATGACTTAATAATAGTATTACTTATATATTTATTAGTTGTAACGATTTAAGATATATTTTTATGGGATCTTAAGACCTTATTTAACTCCCTCTCAACCCAGATGCACTCCTCCCTTATACATCTTGTACAATCTATACCCCAACATTATTCTCCAGTATCACACACACCATTCCATACACAACACAAAATACCATAACTCATTCAAACATATATGATAATCTTATAATTAAAGAAGACAATAGTCTTAGCTACCTTTCTATATATAAAATGATGAGAGTTAAGTTCCAACAACTTCTGATTTAAATTAGTGCGGTATGATACAAATTAGAGAAAACTTGAGCGTATATATATTTAATGTTTTATTTCTATCAATCCTATTCATTTGTATAGAAACTGTGACTAGATTTTTAGGTTACTCATTTGATAATTCCAATCATAAGTTTCCAGAAGTTCTAAATAAAAAAACTTAGATTTTTTATCACTTTATAGTGTCTAGGACTCATGCATAAGTAATAATACTAACCACATAAATTCCTAAATTATGTTCTGAAAGGGAAAAACTAAGCTATACTTGAGGATCTATATATGAAAGTGGAAAACTAGCGAGCAATCTCTAAAAATAATTCTTAAGTTCACAAACCCTATATTGTAGCACAAGCATATGGCTCCTAGGTCTCCACTTTCCATGGCAGTGTGTGTCAGTGTCAGTATGTTAGTGTGTTCGTTGTCACGCTCGACTCCATAGAGTCGATAATCTTCCCCCGAGCGTGATGTCGTAAGAGTCTAGATTTTACTCACATAAGGCAAGACGATAAAACATAATGGTTATTATTTTTTCCCAGTCTCGCAACAAAATATTTATAGAGTCATAACGTAAAACATAGAGTATGTGAAGCAAAGTTCTTTTATTGATTATTGCAACGGTTATAAAGGTTTTGAATAGCCCCAATAAATATGCCAAGTTGGCTTACAATGCTCATTGATCTCTCTTTCTCACAGAGGATCCCACCATTCCATATATCATGTCTTCGTATATCCAAACACGCATCCTGGCCGAATACCTGCATGTTGGCAACCCGAGCTTCCAACACCTATGGTACGTTCGAGCGATCTTTCATACCTTGGGGGTTGGGGGATCAGTACGCATATTGTATTAGTGAGAAGGTTAGCCCACTCTCCTAACCAACACTATGTAATCATGTGAAGCATGCAGATTTATATAGTGGTCTTGCTATTATAACTTAGATGAATTTTAGTTCATATTCATGGCACGTTACGAAAGCAGGAAATTAAGTTACGCATGAGGGCATTTTGATATCATAAGCATTTATGCATATAAGTAGACAAGCATGTTATACTCGATCGTATCGGTAACTAAACATGTTATTCTCGATCACGTAGGTAACTAAGCATGCCATACTTGTATCACGTATGAAACATATGAAACATGTCGCACCGCCTCGCTCAATATCGACTTTAATATATAGCTGATGTATACACTCTTGCTCAAGGCAAGGTGGACACTAATCTATTCGTCCTCCCTTGCACGAGGCAAAGTAATATTCATCCTCCTGGCTGAAATATTTGATAGCCCACCGCATCTTATCTATATGAAGGTCACTAGCGACACAAGCACTGTCATGACCCGCACCCAGAATTTGGGGCACGAGCACGTGGGTACGTCCAGCCTACGCCGCAGCATCGGCAGTAGAACGCTGTCTAGGTCACAATACTAGCTAATCAATCTCACATGAATATCCAACTCCATAAGGAGACGCAGATATCACAATATAATATGGAATACTCAATCACAGAAAATAAAGTACGAAGAGATATCGAAGAAAACAAATAAAATACAAGACAAGTCTAAACAACAATAAATAGTCTAACCTGCAATCAATAACATCCATATCTCCAAGTATGCTAGAAACAAGTCCTCTATGTCACAGTCTGGAAAAAATATCCAGTCAGGATTGGAGCAAAGTACAAGCACTAACAGCAGTTCTATGTATATTGACAAAAACTGTAATACAGTGTAAAGAAATACAAGATGGATATAAATACTGGCAATAAACAATGCTGGAATAATGAGATACTGGAAATAAAAATACTGGAGCATATGTCATCATCAATGGTACACTAGCAATGAACGAGAATACAAGTGCATGCTAGAACAATGAACTAGAATATAGGTGAATACTAGAACAATAACTAGAACATAGAGAAATGCTAGATCAATAAACTAGAGATACATGTATAGACTATCTAGGTAAGTGTGTGAAACATCAGCATATCATGTGATCGGCTTGGGACTGATCAGGCTTGCTATGTATGACTAGCTATAATTTATGTAAGGTCAGGCTAACCATCCGGATAGCTATGATGCGAGCAATAGTTAGGCTAATCATACATAACAGGCTATGAGGCATGTAATGGTCAGGCTGCACCGACGTGAGTTGTGGGTGAGCTATGATTCATGTAGAGTTGGGTATGATCACATAATCTACTAATATTTTTTCGTTTCCCCCAGCTAGCACGATGGGTTCCAATCACGACTCCTCGTGACCAGTCTCGATGATGCCAACTCGTGTATACAACAGTGTCAAAATCATGTACGCTATACAACTGAAATCATAGAGCTAATCAATATAATAAAAACTTTCAGAGAATGTACTCGCCTGGGGTCCTGCTGTTGGTATGAATCAGAGTCCAAGTCACAGTCCAAATAGCCTATATATTACAATTTTACCATGTCAAAAGATAATTTATTTTAATTTATTTAATTCTGGAATAATTACTCTAAAATCTTATTTTAATCTTATTATTCTGAATTTTAGGTTAATTCCTAAATTTTGTCCAAAGGAACTGAATTTTATCAACTCGAGACTCATAGCACGCAAATCGAGACGATCTGTTGACCAAGAAGTCAACCGAAACAAACTCAACTTTCATGCATTATTTCTTGTAGATTTCAGCATAAAAAATATGCTGGAATTTATGGCTCGTCCGAATTCAAATTCGTTTGGAAATTATTGCACATACAAATTTTGTATTGTGCAACGGTGGTTAATTTCTAACCTAGAAGTTCTACAGAATTAACAGTATAGAAATACTTCGAATTAAATTCTGGGAAAAACATATGTCAATGATCTCGACATAAGCTTTTTGAAGCTTTAAACGGTTCATAATTCTGATTCCTAGTTCTCCCAAAATTATAAAAAATCGAGATCCGTCTATTTTTGGACATGCTGTGCTCTACAAATTTTCTATAATTTAATATTCAAATTTTTGTAAAAATATTTATATATTCAGAAAGCTAACCTCAATATGGTTCTAATGCAAGAAACTGGGCCGCGTTTGGAGTCAAGAGCTATGAGTAATGGCTTCTGGAAGATGAAGGAATCCTAGATGATAATTCTCCAAAATCTCTCTCTCTAAAATAATGGAATAATTAAGGTTATATATATATATATATATATATATATATATATATATATATATATATATATATATATATATATATATATTCGCTGACATGCGGCTGAATGATAAATATAGGATGACACATGTCAGAATTTGATTGGGTAATTTTGTTTATATTATTTGTTTTTGATTTGCCTTTATCAAAAAATTATTTAAGTTGTTTTAAATATAAATATCTCAAAATAAACATTAAAAATAATCATAAAAATCTTGAAAAAAATACAAAAAATATATTTTGAACCTAAAAACCCTAGAAAAATACTTGGAATAATTTTATGTTCATAGGTTTCCTACTATAATTAGGAGAAGCTCTAAAAATTAGTTTTACCTATTTAAATAAAAATAAATAATAAAATATTCCAAAAATTCTGAAATAATTTCAGAAAATATATAATAATACTATAAACAATAAAAAAATTTGTTGATTGGTTCTATATTCTTGGTCTTGCATAATAAATTCTAGAAGTCCTAAAAATTAGTTATTAGCCTAAATAACTCCCAATAAATATTAAAATTACTCAAAAAATTTCTAGAAAATTCTAGAAAATATATTTAATTATTTAAAAACTAAAATAAAAGTTTTAAATATTTTTATTTATTTTTTAAACTAAAATAAATTCTTAAAAGTCCTAAAAATTTATTTTTACTAGTTTTTAATTAACCAAAAATTGTGAAAACTTTTAATAGCCCCAAATTAACCTAATAACAACATTAAAGCACGAATTTCAAAATACGGAGGTTACAAGTCTTTCCACCTTAAAAAAAAATTGTCCTCAAAATTTAAAATCCTCAATAGTTTTTTTTTTATCAAACCATATAATCATGAAGTAAATTCATATTGTTATATCATAAATTTTTTAAAATTCTATAAATATATCATATTCCTAAAAATCCTCGAAATTAAAATCTAATTCCATTCTTATCACAATCTCCTCCAAAATATTAAGTTAATAACTAAATACTCAAAAAAATTAATATACGATCCTCTAATTTAAATCCAATCAATGCATATTTATAAAATTTAAAATCCCATCCAAAAAATTTGAATTCAAACACTAATCCATTAATGATTTTACTCCTCTAATTTAAATCCAATCAATGCATATTTACAAAATTTAAATTCTCATCCTAAAAATTTGAATTCAAACACTAATTCATTAATGATCTTACTCCTCGATTCTTTTTTCACATCATAATCAAACAATATAATACTTATGAAATCTTCAAATGCAACATTCAAAAGATATAAATTTTAAATTTATATCTTGCAGTCAAATAAATATAATGATAATCTTCTTAAATTTCTCAAATTTTTTTGAAAAATTTAATCATATCATAATCTTCATAAAATCAATGATTTAAGAAAATCATTAATTCTGCCATATTAAGTTCTCAACTCTTTATTTAAATTAATGTTTATCCTCAAAATTTAAGGCACCTTGTCTCTCTTTGTCAAGTCGTAACCTTTTTATTAATCTTTACTACGGTCAAACCCCCAACAATCAAGGTCTAAGAAAATTTTAGCTACAGTCATACAACACGCAATCTAGAGAAAACATGCACGGTTATGGTCTCTTTTGTCATGGTATTGCAGTCTCTGTCGGGGTGTACTACTAACTATATTCTAGCAAGAGAATCATTGATACAAACTACGGTACTAAGAAATCAATCAATTAATAAGATAGAGAAAAAAGGAAAAGAAGGAAAGAAAAGAACAGAACCTGCTAACATATCACCTGGACATCTTCAACCTCTAACATGCACTTAACTCTGGCATGTTCACTCAAAAATTCCTATCCCTATGCACTGATACCCATATCAACTAATCACTAGTCCACAAGATATCCATGGATACATCCTCATTGCACACACATGTCTATTAATACCAAAATCTGATACCAAGAACCTTTAACACAACCATAGGTCAATTGCATCCAAGTTTAATACCTCTATCCCTTTAAGTAGCACTGTTTCTACTACAAGCACACCCACTGCTAACTCTCTTACCTACTGTAATTGTTTATACTAGTTGTTCTTATCACTCAAGTGCACACCAAGTGCAACAACCATACTAAGTACTACTCATTCTAATAAAACTCTAGATGGACACCCAAGTTAGTTTGCAATGCCATCTCAGGCATTCTCAAGATAATAGATCCTTACACATGCACATCATCTACTCTTATACAAATTTACATTTCTTACCCACCATAAAATTTTATCCTCAAAATTTAACTTCTCGAACAATTTAAAATAAAATGCATATACTTTCCTCAAAAGTAAAGTATTCAATTATTGAAATAAAATTTTAATCACTTTCAAAAATCTTTATAGCTTGACTATGTTTATTGAATTGAATTTGAATCCTCAAACATTTTAATAACATAAAATCTTAACTCCTTAAAATTCTTAAAAATTGAAATTTATTTCCAATCTTCAAATTAAAATTTAAATCCACATCTATCTTAAGTATACATATAAATACTCACAGTCTATAACATTCAAGGTACACATACAAATACACTAATTGTCTACAACCCTCAACTGTGTTCTAAAATTTTGCACTACCGGATTACTTGCACTATTACTTTCAATGATTTTCTATCCACATTAATTAATACATCAATCTAATATTATCACATAAGGTTCCTATTGTTTCTAGTACATTGCTCAACTAATCATCGATATAGAAATATTAGCACTCTTGGTATAGTAACACTAACTTCATTATTAGATTACCTCATCATACTTATTAGAACTCACGATCATTTTCACTTTTTATAACTTATATAATACACATGCTTCACTTCACTCTCAAAGGCAGGCATATGATTCCATATCTCAATTGGTGTAAACGTATTTTCTCGCAAATCATTTACATACTAATCAGTGATATACTATATATCTTTCATAATCAATCTTGATATTCCTCTACCCATGGCACACTCATTAATACCCTTTTTGCATATACATCTCTGTACTCTTGACACACCCAAGTATCAACCATCAAATTGAATATCATGCTCCATTAATTTTCAACATAATTTCCTCGAAACTTAATTGTATACATGGATCACCAAGCTATATAAATTCATGACTATCCAGGACTAGCATGCTGACTCTGATACTTACTCTTGGAACTATCACTGATACTCTTTACCCCCTCTTCTATCTATAGTGCCAATACTAACTATAATAACACCTATTATAAAACTATTGCTACAGGGTACTACGCTACTGGTTATCTCTAGATTGATGCCTACTGCTCACATGTCCAACCAAGAAATACTTACAACTCACAAGCCACACTCAGTCAACACTGATACAAGACACAGACATAATTATAAGTCACCAATTATCACACTAACAAGGATCCTTAAAGAATTAAGGCTCAAAAAGAAACTGAGTTAAGGACTGAAAGTATCGCTACTGCTAGCAAAGGAATGATGGAACAAATTCTAAAATAACAGAAGTAGATAAGTATTGAGATGATACTTTAAGAACCAATTTAAGATACAACCTGATAATCATACACGTTTGTCCGAAATCATGATACTCAGAATCCTCGCCATGCCAGTAAGCATAGCTGCGATAAATGATAGGTTTCATAACTAAGTATGCAAATATATAATCACGTCATCTAGAATCCTCGTCACGCCAAACAGTATGGATGCAAGAAACTCTAAATTTCATAACTAAGATATGTACATCCAAGGTCAGGTTCCTATATTTCTGCCACGGCAGCTAATGTGGCTGCGATAAACTCTAGGCTCCATAACCAAAGTAGACGTTTTAATTTTCTCACTGTCCTCATCAATATATGTTATCAGATGATACCATAAATTTTAGTCCGTAAAGTTTATCTCGATATGAAATCAAACTTAACAACGACACCAAAAATTAATTTAACAACAGATCAACAAGAATCAAATTCAATAACAACGAGCGAGAGCGGACAGGACAAGGGAAAAGATTTAAATTAAAAATTATAATAAGATTCTCAAGGGTCGTCCCAGGAATCTCTCAAATAATTTGTGATTGCGTATTCTCCCTCATCCTAGTATCCTATGTTCTATATCCTATCGCAGGCACGCAGCAATACAACTACGACGTCGCACTACTAAGACATCGCACAACTTGCGAAGTCTGACCCGCATGGACTACCACTAAAAATATGTCATGACCCGCACCTAGAATTTGGGGCACGAGCACGTGGGTACGTCTAGCCTACGCCGCAGCATCGACGGTAGAACATTGTCTAGGTCACAATACTAGCTAATCAATCTCACATGAATATCCAACTCCATAAAGAGACGCAGATATCACAATATAATATGGAATACTCAATCACAAAAAATAAAGCATGATGAGATATCGAAGAAAATAAATAAAATACAAGACAAGTCTAAACAACAATAAATAGTCTAACCTGCAATCAATAACATCCATATCTCTAAGTATGCTGGAAACAAGTCCTCTATGTCACAGTCTGAAAAAATATTCAGTCAGAATTGGAGCGAATTACAAGCACTAACAGCAGTTCCATGTATATTGACAAAAACTATAATATAGTGTAAAGAAATACAAGATGGATATAAATACTGGCAATAAACAATGCTGGAATAATGAGATACTGGAAATAGAAATACTGGAGCATATGTCATCATCAATGGTACACTAGCAATGAACGAGAATACAAGTGCATGCTAGAACAATGAACTGGAATATAGGTGAATACTAGAACAATAACTAGAACATAGAGAAATACTAGATCAATAAACTAGAGATACATGTATAGACTAACTAGTTAAGTATGTGAAACATCAGCATATCATGTGATCGGCTTGGGACTGATCAGGCTTGCTATGTATGACTAGCTATGATTCATGTAAGGTCAGGCTAACCATCCGGATAGCTATGATGCGAGTAACAGTCAGGCTAATCATACATAACAGGCTATGAGGCATGTAATAGTCAGGCTGCACCGACGTAAGGTGTGGGTGAGCTATGATTCATGTAGAGTTGGGTATGATCACATAATCTACTAATATTTCCCCGTTTCCCCCAGCTAGCACGATGGGTTCCAATCACGACTCCTCGTGACCAGTCTCGAGGATGCCAACTCGTGTATACAACAATGTCAGAATCATGTACGCTATACAACTAAAATTATAAAGATAATTAATATAATGAAAACTGTCAGAGAATGTACTCGCTTGGGGTCCTGCTTGTATGAATCAGAGTCCAAGTCACAGTCCAAATAGCCTATGTATTACAATTTTACCATCTCAAAAGATAATTTATTATAATTTATTTAATTCTGGAATAATTACTCTAAAATATTATTTTAATCTTATTATTCTGATTTTTAGGTTAATTCCTAAATTTTGTCCAAAGGAACTAAATTTTATTAACTCGGGTCTCATGGCACGTAAATCGAGACGATCTATTGGCCAAAAAGTTAACCGACACAAACTCAACTTTCATATATGATTTCCTGTAGATTTTAGCATCAAACATGCTGGAATTGATGGCTCGTCCGAATTCAAATTCATTTGAAAATTATTGCACATACAAATTTTGTATTGTGCAACGGTGGTTAATTTCTAACCTAGAAGTTCTACAGAATTAATAATTTATAAATACTTTGAATTAAATTCTGGAAAAAATATATGTCAATGATCTCAACATTATGATTCCGAAACTTTAAACAGTTCATGATTCTGATTCCTGGTTCTCGCAAAATCGCAAAAATATCGAGACACGTCTATTTTTGGACATGTTATGCTCTACGAATTTTCCATAATTTAATCTTCAAATTTTCATAAAACAATTTATATATTTAGAAATCTAACCTCAATACGGTTCTAATGCAAGAAACTGGGCCACATTTGGAGTCCAGAGCTATGAGTAATGGCTTCTGTAAGATGAAGGAATCCTAAATGAGAATTCTCCAAAATCTCTCTCTCTAAAATAATAGAATAATTAAGGTTATTATATTATATATATATATATATATATATATATATATATATATATATATATATATATATATATATATAATGCGCTGACATATGGCTGAATGACAAATATAGGATGACACGCGTCAGAATCTGATTGGGTGATTTTGTTTATATTATTTATTTTTGATTTGCCTTTATCAAAACATTATTTAAGTCATTTTAAATTTAAATAACTCAAAATAAACATTAAAAAAAATCATAAAAATCTGAAAAAAATACAAAAAATATATTTTGAACCTAAAAACCCTAAAAAATACTTAGAATAATTTTATGTTCATAGGTTTTCTACTATAATTAGGAGAAGCTCTAAAAATTAGTTTTACCTATTTAAATAAAAATAAATAATAAAAGTATTCCAAAAATTCTAAAATAATTTTAAAAAATATATAATAATATTATAAACACTAAAACATTTTGTGGATTGATTCTATATTTATGGTCTTGCATAATAAATTCTAGAAGTCCTAAAAATTAGTTATTAGCCTAAATAACTCCCAAGAAATATTAAAAACATTCAAAAAATTCCCAGAAAATTCTAGAAAATATATTTGATTATTTAAAAACTAAAATAAAAGTTTTAATATTTTTAATTATGTTTGTCACTAAAATAAATTCTTAAAAGTCCTAAAAATTTATTGTTACTAGTTTTTAATTAACTAAAAATTGTGAAAAAATTTAATAGCCCCAAATTAACCTAATAACAATATTTAAGCACGAATTTCAGGATACGGAGGTTACAAGTCTACCCACCTTAAAAAAAAATTGTCCTCAAAATTTAAAATTCTCAACAGTTTTTTTTTTATCAAACCATATAATCATGAAGTAAATTCATATTGTTATATCATAAATTTTTCAAAATTCTATAAATATATCATATTCCTAAAAATCCTCAAAATTAAAATCTAATTCCATTCTTATCACAATCTCCTCCAAAATATTAAGTTAATAACTAAATACTCAAAAAATTTAATATACAATCCTCTAATTTAAATCTAATCAATGCATATTTATAAAATTTAAAATCTCATCCCAAAAATTTGAATTCAAACACTAATCCATTAATGATTTTACTCCTCTAATTTAAATCCAATCAATGCATATTTATAAAATTTAAAATCGTATCCCAAAAATTTGAATTCAAACACTAATCCATTAATAATTTTACTCCTCTAATTTAAATCTAATCAATGCATATTTATAAAATTTAAATTCTCATCCTAAAAATTTGAATTCAAAAACTAATTCATTAATGATCTTACTCCTCGATTCTTTTTCCACATCATACTCAAACAATATAATACTTATGAAATCTTCAAATGCAACATTCAAAATATAAATTTAAAATTTATATCTTGCAGTCAAATAAATATAATGATAATCTTCTTAAATTTCTCAATTTTTTTTGACAAATTCAATCATATCATAATCTTCATAAAAATCAATGATTTAACAAAATCGTTAATTCTGCCAAATTAAGTTCTCAACTCTTTATTTAAATTAATGTTTATCCTCAAAATTTAAGGCACCTTGTCTCTCTCTGTCAAGTCGTAACCTCTTTATTAATCTTTACTACGGTCAAACCCCCAACAATCAAGGTCTAAGAAAATCCTACCTACAGTCATACAACACACAATCTAGAGAAAACATGCACGGTTATGGTCTCTTTTATCATGGTATTGCAGTCTCTGTCGGGGTGTACTACTAACTACATTCTAGCAAGAGAATCATTGATACAAACTACGGTACTAAGAAATCAATCAATTAATAAGATAGAGAAAAAAGGAACAGAAGGAAAGAAAAGAACAGAACCTGCTAATACATCACCTGGACATATTCAACCTCTAACATGCACTTAACTCTGGCACGTTCACTCAATAATTCCTATCCCTATGCACTGATACCCATATCAACTAATCACTAGTCCACAAGATATCCATGGATACGTCCTCATTGCACACACATGTCTATTAATACCAAAATTTGATTCCAAGAACCTCTAACACAACCATAGGTCAATTGCATCCAAGTTTAATACCACTATCCCTTTAGGTACCACTGTTTCTACTACAAGCACACCCACTGCTAACTCTCTTACCTACTGTAATTGTTTATACTAGTTGTTCTTATCACTCAAGTGCACACCAAGTGCAACAACCATACTAAGTACTACTCCTTCTAATACAACTATAGATGGACACCCAAGTTAGTTTGTAGTGCCATCTCAAGCATTCTCAAGCCAATAGATCCTTACACATGCACATCATCTACTCTTATACAAATTTATATTTTTTATCCACCATAAAATTTTATCCTCAAAATAAAATCCTTAAAATTTTACTTCTCGAACAATTTAAAATAAAATGCATATACTTTCCTCAAAAGTGAAATATTCAATTATTGAAATAAAATTTTAATCACTTCCAAAAATCTTTATAGCTTTGACTATGTTTATTGAATTGAATTTGTATCCTCAAAAATTTTAATAACATAAAATCTTAACTCCTTAAAATTCTTAAAAATTAAAATTTATTTCCAATCTTTAAATTATAAATTTAAATTCACATCTATCTTAAGTATACATATAAATACTCACAGTCTCTAACATTCAAGGTAAACATACAACTACACTAATTGTCTACAACCCTCAACTGTGTACTGAAATTTTGCACTGCCCGGATTACTTGCACTATTACTTTCAATGATTTTTTATCCACATTAATTAATACACCAATCTAATATTATCACACAAGGTACTTACTGTTACTAGCACATTGCTCAACTAATACTTGATATAGAAACATTAGCACTCTTGGTATAGTAATAATAACTTCATTATTAGATTACCTCATCACACTTATTAGAACTCATGATTATTTAAACTTTTTATAACTTATATAATACACATGCTTTACTTCACTCTCAAAGGCAGGCATATGGTTCCATATCTCAATTGGTGTAAATGTATTTTCTCTCAAATCTTTTACATACTAATCAGTGATACACTATATATCTTTCATGATCAATCATGATATTTCTTTACCCATGGCATACTCATTAATATCCTTTTTGCATATATATATATATCTCTTTACTGTTGACACACCCAAGTATCAACCATCAAATTGAATATCATGCTCCATTAATTTTCAACATAATTTTCGCGATACTTAATTATTTACATGGATCACCAAGCTACATAAATTTATGACTATCCAGAACTGGCATGCTGACTCTGATACTTACTTTTGGAACTATCACTGATACTCTTTACCCCCTCTTCTATCTATAGTGCCAATACTAACTATAATAACACATATTATAAAACTATTGCTACAGGGTACTAGACTACGGGTTATCTCTCGATTGATGCCTACTGCTCACATGTCCAACCAAGAAACACGTATAACTCGCAAGCCACACTCAGTCAACACTGATACAAGACACAGACATAATTGCAAGTCACCAATTATCACACTAACAAGAATCCTTAAAGAATTAAGGCACAAAAAGATATTGAGTTAAGGACTGAAAGTATCGCTACTGCAAGCAAAGGAATGATGGAACAAAGTCCTAAAATAACAGAAGTAGATAAGTATTGAGATGATACTTTAAGAACCAATTTAAGATACAACCTGATAATCATACACGTCTGTCCGAAATCATGACACTCAGAATCCTCGCCACGCCAGTAAGCATAGCTGCGATAAACCATAGGTTCCATAACTAAGGTATGCAACTCTATAATCACGTCATCTAGAATCCTCGCCACGCCAACCGGTATGGCTGCGAGAAACTCTAAATTTCATAACTAAGATATGTACATGCAAGTTCAGGTTCCTACGTTTCCGCCACGACAGCTAATGTGGCTGCCATAAACTCTAGGCTCCATAACCAAAGTAGACGTTTTACCTTTCTCACTGTCCTCGTCAACATATGTTATCAAATGATACCGTAAATTTAAGTCCATAAAGTTTATCTCGATATAAAATCAAACTTAACAACGACACCAAGAATTAATTTAGCAACTGATCAAAAAGAATCAAATTCAATAATAACAAGCGAGAGCGGACGGGACAAGGGAAAAGATTTAAATTGAAAATTATAATAAGATTCTCAAGGGTCGTCCCAGGAATCTCTCAAATAATTTGTGATTGAGTATCCTCTCTCATCCTAGTATCCTATGCCCTATATCCTATCGCAGGCACGCAGCAGTATAACTAAGACGTTGTACTACTACGACATTGCACAACTTACAAAGTTTGACCTGCATGGGCCACCACTAAAAATGTGTCATGACCCGCACCCAAAATTTGGGGCACGAGCATGTGGGTACGTCCAGCCTATGCCGCAGCATCGGCGGTAGAACGCTGTCTAGGTCACAATACTAGCTAATCAATCTCACATGAATATCCAACTCCATAAGGAGACGTAGATATCACAATATAATATGGAATACTCAATCACAGAAAATAAAGCACGATGAGATATCGAAGAAAATAAATGAAATACAAAACAAGTCTAAACAACAATAAATAGTCTAACCTGCAATCAATAACATCCATATCTCCAAGTATGCTGGAAACAAGTCCTCTATGTCACAGTCTGAAAAAAAATTTCAGTCAGGATTGGAGCAAAGTACAAGCACTAACTGCAGTTCCATGTATATTGACAAAAACTTTAATATAGTGTAAAGAAATACAAGATGCATATAAATACTAGCAATAAACAATACTGGAATAATGAGATACTGGAAATAGAAATATTGGATCATATATCATCATCAATGGTACACTAGCAATGAACGAGAATACAAGTGCATACTAGAACAATAAACTGGAATATAGGTGAATACTAGAACAATAACTAGAACATAGAGAAATGCTAGATCAATAAACTAGAGATACATGTATAGACTATCTAGCTAAGTGTGTGAAATATCAGCATATCATGTGATCGGCTTGGGACTGATCAGGCTTGCTATGTATGACTAGCTATGATTCATGTAAGGTCAGGCTAACCATCCGGATAGCTATGATGCGAGCAATAGTCAGGCTAATCATACATAACAGGCTATGATGCATGTAATGGTCAGGCTGCACCGATGTGAGATGTGGGTGAGCTATGATTCATGTAGAGTTGGGTATGATCACATAATCTACTAATATTTCTCTGTTTCCCCCAGCTAGCACGATGGGTTTCAATCATGACTCCTCGTGACCGGTCTCGATGATGCCAACTCATGTATACAACAGTATTAGAATCATGTACGTTATACAATTGGAATCATAGAGATAATCAATATAATAAAAACTGTTTGAGAATGTACTCGTCTGGGGTCTTGCTGCTGGTATGAATCAGAGTCCAAGTCACAGTCCAAATAGCCTATGTATTACAATTTTACCATGTCAAAAATAATTTATTTTAATTTATTTATTTCTAGAATAATTACTCTATTTTTTAGGTTAATTCCTAAATTTTGTCTAAAGGAACTGAATTTTATCAACTTGAGACTCATGGCACGCAAATCGAGACGATCTGTTGACCAAAAAGTCAACCGACACAAACTCAACTTTCATGCATGATTTTCTGTAGATTTTAGCGTCAAAAATATGCTGGAATTTATAGCTCGTCCGAATTCAAATTCGTTTGGAAATTATCGCACATACAAATTTTGTATTGTGCAACGGTGGTTAATTTCTAACCTAGAAGTTCTACAAAATTAACAGTATAGAAATACTTCGAATTAAATTCTAGGAAAAATATATGTCAATTATCTCGACATAATTTTTTTGAAACTTTAAATGGTTCATGATTCTGATTCTTGGTTCTCCCAAAATTGCGAAAACATCGAGACCCGTCTATTTTTGGACATGCTGTGCTCTACGAATTTTCCATAATTTAATATTCAAAATTTTGTAAAAAAATTTATATATTCAAAAAGCTAACCTCAATATGGTTCTAACGCAAGAAACTGGGCCGCGTTTGGAGTCCAGAGCTATAAGTAATTGCTTCTGGAAGATGAAGGAATCCTATATGACAATTCTCCAAAATCTCTCTCTCACTAAAATAATGGAATAATTAAGGTTATTATATATATATATATATATATATATATATATATATATATATATATATATATATATATGCGCTGACATGCGGCTGAATGATAAATATAGGATGACACATGTTAGAATCTGATTGGGTGATTTTGTTTATATTATTTGTTTTTTATTTGCCTT
Organism: Iris macrosiphon; assembly: GCA_036927795.1. Classification (NCBI taxonomy): domain Eukaryota; kingdom Viridiplantae; phylum Streptophyta; class Magnoliopsida; order Asparagales; family Iridaceae; genus Iris; species Iris macrosiphon. The sequence goes on along the minus strand of JAYESA010000016.1, from coordinate 96,514,424 downwards.
TATCAAAATATTATTTAAGTTGTTTTAAATATAAATAACTCAAAATAAACATTAAAAATAATCATAAAAATCTGGAAAAAAATATATTTTGAACCTAAAAACCCTAGAAAAATAGTTGGGACAATTTTATGTTCATAGGTTTCCTACTATTATTAGGAGAAGCTCTAAAAATTAGTTTTACCTATTTAAATAAAAATAAATATTAAAAATATTCCAAAAATTTTGAAATAATTTCAGAAAATATATAATAATATTATAAATACTAGAAAATTTTGTGGATTAATTCTATATTCTTGGTCTTGCACAATAAATTCTAGAAGTCCTAAAAATTAGTTATTAGCCTAAATAACTCTCAATAAATATTAAAAATAGTCAGAAAAATCCCAGAAAATTCTAGAAAATATATTGGATTATTTGAAAACTAAAATAAAAGTTTTAAATATTTTTAATTATGTTTGATACTTAAATAAATTTTGAAAAGTCCTAAAATTTTATTGTTACTAGTTTTTAATTAACCAAAAATTGTAAAAAAATTTAATAGCCCTTAATTAACCTAATAATAACATTTAAGCACGAATTTCAGGATACGGAGGTTACAAGCACCATATTGTACTAATATTCGACATTGCGCACAATCCTTTCAAGCCAGAGTACAAGTCCTGCTGAAGGTCTGGAATGCCCCGCGTCGAAGCACGTAACTTAGGTATGCGAGATTGTTCCAACTCTAGGTAGCAAACCCGCTGAAAGTCTCGCTTTACCCTGCTAGGAGAGCACTCTCAAATTATTTCTGGGTCGAGTGGTCCTGGTACACCGGTGATCTCGTTCGAGGAATACCAAGCCCATGCACAGGCAGTCCATGACTATTGATCCATGCAACGTTTAGTATATAGGTACGGTGAGGTACGAGTCTTCTCGCCCTACTAAACTCTAGCGCCTCTTTGTTTTGTAAGTACGGCGAGGTATATGTTTACTCACCCTATTGTCGAAATGTAACTAAAGTGAGGTACGTGTCTACTCGCCCCCACTATACCAGCATCTCTTCCATTTGTTAGTATGATCGAGGAACAAGTCTACTCGCCCCAATAAATCCAAGTATCATTTCCCTTCAGTCCTCCGATTGTTGTTCCGTGATGATCCGTAGGCCCCAAATACTCTGAGGTACCATGCCATTTTCGATAGTTCCGTAGACGACATACCCTTCCGATATAGTATTCCACTTGGTGATCCGCAGGCCCCGAGGTACCGAGCCACCATGCCGCTTCTCGACATAGTATTTTGTGCTGCCATCCCCCTTCTGACACAGTTGTATGGTTACAAACCACAACTACACGTTTCACATTATAAAACATTCTTATGATTATCATGCATGGATGCACGCTTCCATCTCTCGCCTACTGGCAGTTCTGTTCCGTTGTGCCATAACTTCTTGCCTCACGTCATGAAGCATTCCCGTTCGATACCCGTATGCTTGATGCACGTCTCGATATACTTTATTTTAATGTTGCATCTTAGTGTTCAACATATATTTTGACTTCTGTTTCTTTGAGCCACGCATGTTTAGTCTATGATATCGCTAGCACGTAACTAATTTATTTTGTTAAGCGTAAAGGAGTAGAGAAAAAGTATCAGAGCCCACCCATCTTATTCTTATCTGGCTATTGTTCTACCGAGCCGACACCGCCTATCGTTTCGCCTAAGATAATACAGCCTATCCCAAAATTCCATGGTTTGATGCGAAGCATGATTTACTTAACTGGTATAACCATGCGAGCAGGTCGTGCTTCTCAATCATCCGACCCGAGCGGATAAAGGAAGAATGCACCATTGCTTGACCTCGCTATCTCTGTACTCATCTGAACTAACCCACTGATTCTTTTGCATGACGATGACTTCGTACTTTTGCCCGCATCGGAATGATATATCGACCTCAGAAATTTTTTCGTAAATCCTGCACATCAAACCAAACTCGAATAAATACTTGTTTTCAATTCTGACTTATCGTAATGCAACCAAACCAATGCCTCTTCCCAATTCTGACCCAACATAATGCACCGTGCAGAGCGGGATATTACATAATATATCAATCAAAAAAAGTTTCGCTCTCGAACTAAAATCCACACTCGTTCATTTTTTATAATACTGAACCTTTGTTTCAATCACTGCCTCAAATTTATTTCCCCCATTTCATATGCAACGCTCGTACAATTTTCTTAACTCCATACCACTTCCCTACAGCTCTATTAGAGTTCAACATATCCCTTAGTTTGGATTCGAACACATATTTTTATGTGTCCCCAAATATATGCATTTCAGCCAAGCTTAGTGATAGCGAAGTCGGCTAACCTACAGATGCGACTTCGTTTCCAAAATACCAACTGTGTCATATCCCGACTGAACTGGTCTTAGCGTCCCTTCTTGTAAATAATTTGCATGCATACTATTTCTGAACACCTGATTTTTTGCCACGAATATCTACACATATTATGATTCATAACCGTGTTTCATCGTTATATATATTTTGTACTGATAATCTGACGTACGCGTTGCTTCAAGTCATTGCACATCCGATCGGAACGAGTCTCCGTAATACCTTCTCGTCCTCAAATCTTTTGCATTGATAATCCTATGTATGCGTTACGTCAAGCCCTTGTGCATCCGATCGTTATGAGTTTTTTGCAACACACTTCCGTCCAACTGTTAGACACTTCTTGTCTAGCTATTTTCAAAATCTTACTTGATACGGTCTGAGTCCAACTTATGAAAGAATTCTCTTCCTTAAACCACACTATCGCTTGCACCATCAATTTCTTACGATCATCCTTTCTGAACTACTGCACATCAAATTCTAGGACCACCCCTGCTAGGCGTCTTACCCAGACAGTACTAAGTATTCCCGATGTAATGGACTAACTTGAACCAATCATACACACGTTCACGAAATTCGTAATGTGATTCCATTCCTAAATAAACTTTGCGTATATCTCATCCTCACTATAAAATTGGCGATGCACAAATGTATCACTCCATCCGGCACTAATATTTTATAATATTCTATCGCCTAGAGTTATCCTTAATATGCACCACTCAATATATATCCTCGATGTAATCCCTTATACGTCATATTTTGGGTCATCCTATAGGCCTCCAATGATCTTTTCGATTTGACGGTCAAGTCTCTAGGGTCAGTTACTAGAGATTGTTACTAAGAACAATGTTATATCTTATTCTGAAGCCAAACCAATCCCGACGAGTTCTATGGGACTTGTAACGCCCCGCAACCGCTCGGAGCGTTACGCTGAGTCGGACTGAATGAATCAAATGCTGGTTACATTTGAAATGTCGGATATCGGGAAGAAGGATTAATCGAGTTGGTTTCAATGTGCAGATGGCTAGCGGGTTCGATGGAAATCAGGTGTTCGTTCCGAACAGTACTGAATAGCTGAATGGAAACGATAATGCCGTCTTCCTTAGTCCGATCGGTCGGATGATTTGGAAAGCACGGCCTGCTCGCACGGTCATACCAGTTGAGTAGATCGCGCTTGCATCGGACCACGGGTTTAAGGGATTGGCCGTATCGGCAGGACAGTATGCCTAACGGATTCAAACAATGTGAGTGGGCTCTTTCCCTTCTCCTCTACTCCTTCATGCCTAATAATATGGAAAACACGTAAAGGCTTGAACACTTGGGCTAAAACATCGGGAAGCACTACACTGAGGCGTGCATAGAGTGTGCGTCGTTGGCTTGGTAGGATTGTGGCTTGATTTGGTTTGCGCGTTGGATAGTTGGATACGATAGCTGGATTATTCATTTGAGGCGATCGGTTGGGTTACTTGGGATTATGCTTGGACGGTTGGAAATATACAAGTTGGAATGATACAATTGAGGCTATGGGAACATTGAGAATATCGGGATTCGGGCGAGCGAGCGTGCATCCGTGCACGAGTATCACTTGGTCGCTTTGTCTTGTAAAGCGAGCAGTTGTGGTTCGAAACCGAACAACTGCATCGGCGAGGGTGCTGTGCCTCTTTTGGGGCATTGTGCCATGGGTTAGCTTTGAGCATAGGTGTTGCACCAATTTAGATTGTGTTGAGAAGAGGCTTCGTGCCTATGAAACACTTGATATTTTGATGCCTCGGGCTATGTTTTGAGGTCGAGATTTTGGGTTCTTGGAAGGACATGTTGGAAGAATGGTTATGGATGTGTTGGTTGGATTATTGGTGGAACGAGTCTAGGATCGCTTGGTGGGGCGAGAATGTTCGATCCTCTCGTCATACCTACGTGTCTGCATAGTCACGGACAACCTGAGTGGCACAGGGTTTGGTTTCCTCGAACGAGTGCTCCGGGGCACCGGGACCGTTCGGCCATGGAGGAGACAATTGGGTAACGCATCTTGGGCGCGGTGCCAGCGGTTGGATGCGATTCAGGTGGGTTAGCTACTTAGCGCTGTTTCGAATAGAACCGCATTGATCTGTCCGATCAACGTCCTTTATGGCCTTTGGCCAGTGACTTCATATAAGAATAGATGTTGGCTTGCTTTACTTTGGTTGGTTTGTGCATCGTGTAGGCGCGGCCACCTTGCCTCGGCAAGAGTGTGCACTCGAGAGTAGAATATATAACTTTGGTTCTGGATGGATTTTGAGGCGAGACTGATGGTTCGATATGTTATCGTGCAAGCGATGACATTGAGTTAGACGGGTCGGCTTTACATAAACTGCTTGTCGTTTGGTTTGAGAATGAATGCTTGCATGCTTAAACTGCTTTACTGCTTTCCTTAACATGTCATCCATATGCCATGAAATGAATCTAGGATTCAACTAGAAAGATCACCATATAACTGTTTGCATTCACTATTTTACTTAGTGTCGGCTTAGGCGAGTGGGTTACCCCGCTCACCAGTACGGTTGTGTACTGACCCACGTTTGTGGGCATTATTTCAGGTACACAGACGTAGTGGCGCTGCTTGGATATACGGGACATGATGTATGAACTGTAAGTACCTTTGTGGGCTAGAGAAAGAGCAAGAGTTATTTCATCGTCTCCGTGGCATCGCCTTTGTGGCATTGACTCGGGGCATCTCATTTGGACCCTATCGTGAGCTTCGCTGCGTATACTCTGATTGTGTGCTTGGTACACAATACTTGACTTCCGCTGCAACTTGGTTGTTTCAATGATAACATTTGGTGTTTGACAACATCGCCTTGTACGAGCGCAACTCCAGGCTCGTACGGCATCACGTCCCGATGAGAACGATAGTCCTGCGGGAGAGCTGTAAACGTGGTGATTCACGTTCAGCGGGGACTATTGAGCTTGCGGGAGATTGGGGCGTGACAGATTGGTATCAGAACGCCTGGTTCATTTTCTCGGACTTGGTCCTTCGCTTCATCACAAACTCTAAATAGCTTCCGCGTGTCGTCTAACTCTTGACTCTACTCAGTGCCGCATTGGATGTTTCATGCAATAAGTCTATTTATTGCTGGTTGTGGCTGCATTTTATTCTTTGTTGGGTTGCCTTGGTTGGTTTTCATAGGATCGCTTAGTCTCGTTAGGCGTTGTTGCATTTGTGCAACAAGTGTGGGCTTTTGTTGGGTTGGCTTGGCTTAGCGTTTGGGAGTTTCTGATTGCCTCAGTGGATCTGTTGGTTGGCTAACGAGATTTGGTTATGCGGCATGTTTTGAGTAGAAACATTCGAAGAGAATAGATCCTTGAACGAGTTGCTCGTCAAGCGATTGTGTTGGATAGAAGTTGGAATTTTGGCTGTGGCGCATCGGTTGAGCAGGTTTGAGTTTGGCTCGAGAATATATGGATAAGTTGGTACGAGTTGCTCGTACAACAAGAGTGTGAAACCGTTGGGTATTGGGTTGGACTACTTGGAAGACGATCATTGCACGATTGCTCGTGTTGAGAGATATCAGACGGGTTGAGAAACAGTTGGATAATTCAAGCGTTGCCTGAGTTTTGTGTCAGACTTGAGTTGAGAAAGGCATGATTATGCATAAGGGATGGTTCGAACGGATCTTGGATCTGTGAAGGAAATTGTAATGCGAGTAGCGACTTGATTCGGAGTGGTATATGGGATACCACATTTTGAGCAAGGCATTGGAAACATTTTGGTTGGACATTCAATGGAAATTTCCTGAACGGACTCGTGAAACGAGAATACAAGCTGGTGAGTGAAAGTCGGTATAATGGGAAGAATAAAAATGGAGCAAGCGAATATTGAGTTGAGCATATCGTGAACGGACTTGTGCAAATGGAAGTATCGTTGGGCTTAAGAGATGGACGAGATCGGAACGAACATTTGGGTTACGCTTGAATGAGCGATGGGTGAATCGAATGATAGCGAGCATGGACTACGATTTTGGGGCGACACATTTGAGCTGTTGGTTGAGCAAAGAAACACGATATTGGTCTGAAGGGACAATGAGATGGATTCACACAAACTTGAAAGATTTTGGATGTTGTTGCTCGTGAAGTTGACTCAGGTTTAGCGGAAATGGAATTTTGGGCAAGATGGTGCAACAATAGTAAACAGATTCTCCGGAAGACGCGGACAGACTTTTGAAGACAGCTAAGTGTGATAGCAACGTCGGAACAAATCACTGTGCTGCTCGAGTAAATTGGACGTGCATTGTGGGACGCAGCAAATGGATAAGAATTGGAGCAAGTCTTGGGTTTTGAGAATCATTGCAATTTGTAGTACGAGAATCGAATATGCAATTCGGAAATTTGATGGATTCAGGACAGAACGGCGGATTGATGGAATAAGGTTTCAACGAGCGCAGTTCTCGGATTCGGAAACTTCGCTCTGATGAATGGTTGGATTTTGAGTCAGATTTTCAGATGAGATATAGCATGGTTTATAGTAACTGTCCATCGTGATGATTACAATTATCAAGCGTAGCTTCGGGACAGCTGACCCTAAGCGACCTTGCCCGCTGAATCAGATATGAATATGGTAGACCCATAGAATGACCCTTGAGGCGGCGTATTTGGGAATGCGTCGAGGGCAGATGTGAGCAATGAGATTTGGCTTATTGACTGAGTGTTGGATTTGAGAGATCCTTGGGATAGCCTTCAGCTGAAGATGCAGCCAGAAGATCGAAGCAATGGTGGAAGTAGCCTAGTCAACTGATGAGATTCAGAGTCGCAAATTTTTATCGATGGCATCGCCTCTGACTCATCGTGCCCTGGAAGGGAATAGCATTCATATGAATTGACGACTGTGAAACTAGCTCGTGAAGTTAAAGCAGCGGCTCGTTCAGATCAAATCCTTGCGAATACTGGAAGGGACAGATTTGCCTCAGATTTACAAGATGTCTCGAAACTTAGTCTGGGAAGCGTGCTCATTCGGAAGGCGAAGGTGATATTCTATGCTTCGAGGCAGTGGAAGCAGCGCGAAGAACTATTTCATGCGCAACCTAAGAATTGTGGCGAGTGTGTCCACGTTGAAATTGTGGCGACACAAATTCCTTTGGCGTGGCGGCGAGATCTTCGTGGATCACACGAACCTCAATATAGATGTTCACCCTGTGAGATATTGAGATGGCGGGAAATGTGTTGGACTGAGCTGATCTAAGCAAGTTGATATTTGGGTAAGTCGCATGGCTGGGGTAGATCAGTTGAGATGATCGTTCGGTGCACGAGATAATATTTGGAGATGTTGCTAGTACTGATTTCAGAAATAGTGAGATGGATTGAGCTGGAACGCGAACTCATTGAGTCGGTGGAAAATCTGCATAATTGAGAATAGTTCTCGAGCGAATGTGTTGGAATGGGAATCGTGATTTGGTCCAATTTGGGAGCAAAGCTAATGGATGCCTCGGACATAAAGATACCCTTGTAACTTGTTCAAATTTGCTATCGCAAGGCTCGGCTGAAATGCATGTATTTTAGGGACGCCTTAAATATATGTACGATCCAAAACTAAGCGATACGAAGAATTCGTATTGAGCTGCAAGAAGGATGTGGGAATATGGAACTTGTACGAGCGTTCAGCAGAACGAGATGTTGTGTCAGAAATAGTGAATATGATAAGGTGCATAGAGCAGATCTATGGAATTGGATTGTGGCATGCTAGTAAGGAATGAGTACCAGCACGGTTCGTGGACGAACCTGATTCTAAGTGGTATATTATGTAACGCCCCGCAACCGCTCGGAGCGTTACGCTGAGTCGGACTGAATGAATCAAATGCTGGTTACATTTGAAATGTCGGATATCGGGAAGAAGGATTAATCGAGTTGGTTTCAATGTGCAGATGGCTAGCGGGTTCGATGGAAATCAGGTGTTCGTTCCGAACAGTACTGAATAGCTGAATGGAAACGATAATGCCGTCTTCCTTAGTCCGATCGGTCGGATGATTTGGAAAGCACGGCCTGCTCGCACGGTCATACCAGTTGAGTAGATCGCGCTTGCATCGGACCACGGGTTTAAGGGATTGGCCGTATCGGCAGGACAGTATGCCTAACGGATTCAAACAATGTGAGTGGGCTCTTTCCCTTCTCCTCTACTCCTTCATGCCTAATAATATGGAAAACACGTAAAGACTTGAACACTTGGGCTAAAACATCGGGAAGCACTACACTGAGGCGTGCATAGAGTGTGCGTCGTTGGCTTGGTAGGATTGTGGCTTGATTTGGTTTGCGCGTTGGATAGTTGGATACGATAGCTGGATTATTCATTTGAGGCGATCGGTTGGGTTACTTGGGATTATGCTTGGACGGTTGGAAATATACAAGTTGGAATGATACAATTGAGGCTATGGGAACATTGAGAATATCGGGATTCGGGCGAGCGAGCGTGCATCCGTGCACGAGTATCACTTGGTCGCTTTGTCTTGTAAAGCGAGCAGTTGTGGTTCGAAACCGAACAACTGCATCGGCGAGGGTGCTGTGCCTCTTTTGGGGCATTGTGCCATGGGTTAGCTTTGAGCATAGGTGTTGCACCAATTTGGATTGTGTTGAGAAGAGGCTTCGTGCCTATGAAACACTTGATATTTTGATGCCTCGGGCTATGTTTTGAGGTCGAGATTTTGGGTTCTTGGAAGGACATGTTGGAAGAATGGTTATGGATGTGTTGGTTGGATTATTGGTGGAACGAGTCTAGGATCGCTTGGTGGGGCGAGAATGTTCGATCCTCTCGTCATACCTACGTGTCTGCATAGTCACGGACAACCTGAGTGGCACAGGATTTGGTTTCCTCGAACGAGTGCTCCGGGGCACCGGGACCGTTCGGCCATGGAGGAGACAATTGGGTAACGCGTCTTGGGCGCGGTGCCAGCGGTTGGATGCGATTCAGGTGGGTTAGCTACTTAGCGCTGTTTCGAATAGAACCGCATTGATCTGTCCGATCAACGTCCTTTATGGCCTTTGGCCAGTGACTTCATATAAGAATAGATGTTGGCTTGCTTTACTTTGGTTGGTTTGTGCATCGTGTAGGCGCGGCCACCTTGCCTCGGCAAGAGTGTGCACTCGAGAGTAGAATATATAACTTTGGTTCTGGATGGATTTTGAGGCGAGACTGATGGTTCGATATGTTATCGTGCAAGCGATGACATTGAGTTAGACGGGTCGGCTTTACATAAACTGCTTGTCGTTTGGTTTGAGAATGAATGCTTGCATGCTTAAACTGCTTTACTGCTTTCCTTAACATGTCATCCATATGCCATGAAATGAATCTAGGATTCAACTAGAAAGATCACCATATAACTGTTTGCATTCACTATTTTACTTAGTGTCGGCTTAGGCGAGTGGGTTACCCCGCTCACCAGTACGGTTGTGTACTGACCCACGTTTGTGGGCATTATTTCAGGTACACAGACGTAGTGGCGCTGCTTGGATATACGGGACATGATGTATGAACTGTAAGTACCTTTGTGGGCTAGAGAAAGAGCAAGAGTTATTTCATCGTCTCCGTGGCATCGCCTTTGTGGCATTGACTCGGGGCATCTCATTTGGACCCTATCGTGAGCTTCGCTGCGTATACTCTGATTGTGTGCTTGGTACACAATACTTGACTTCCGCTGCAACTTGGTTGTTTCAATGATAACATTTGGTGTTTGACAACATCGCCTTGTACGAGCGCAACTCCAGGCTCGTACGGCATCACGTCCCGATGAGAACGATAGTCCTGCGGGAGAGCTGTAAACGTGGTGATTCACGTTCAGCGGGGACTATTGAGCTTGCGGGAGATTGGGGCGTGACAGGACTCTACCCTAAATCCAAAAATACGTTTCTAATTCTAAACACGCATGCACTAACGTCAGCATATATGCTAACCAAGGAAATATCTAGCCGTCTAGGGTCCGAGTTTATCTACCCTTCGATCAATATTCGAGACGTTCTACTTTGCGAAACCATCCTCAATTGAATCGCTAATCCTGCTAGCACAGCCCACTAATTCTATTGTTCTATCCTGAATCTATTAGGTAAATTTTTGATCGATTGATATAACTTTTCGTATCGTTACAACTTTCTAAATCATAGACATTTGTCGGTTTTGTATCCTTACATCCCGCTTAAGTTTCCAGCAATCTATTGCTCGAGCTATACCGTAAATCATCCCAACGTCAAGTTCTGTCGAGTTTCCTCAAAGGTCCATCCATTAGGATCCTTGCTCCTGTTTTGATTCTTCCGTCTATATGTCAATTTTCTTATATTATGTTTGTGTCTGTGTGGTCCCGTTGACTTGCGCAACTATCCAAAAGGCAAAGTCATTTCCATATTATATCCCATTCCTTTATTCCACTTTTGTTTCGATACTGCAAGGTTCAACTTAGAAATTTGCGTTAACATCAACTTGATTCGCATCACATACGTTTATGTTTCATAGAAAACTTGCCCATGTTCGCTGTACCATCTCGCTAATATCTGCCTCATAATATCTTGATCACGTGACCTAGTTACCGATCATAAGTTACAAGCAGCAACGATCAAGTCCTCGATGTTTTATGTGACATAAATTATTTTCAAATTTTTTATCCTCAAACGAGTCCTCAGCTCAGCTAACAGTTTTTTTACGTTACCAAAGTCCACAGTCTACGGTTGTTACTCCTTGATTCGCATCGATCTCTCGCGCATGTGTGCGTACATACCAGCTATCGATTTTCTTTGGCTCAATTCTTTACATCAACAATTGTCCCATCGAACTTCCAATTCATGCGACCAGATTATGACATTCCAAAATTTCTTTCCTTTATTTGGTTTGTATTATTCTCCCGATACGTTCTGCTTAGTAATATCTGACTATCCATTCAGATTCGAAGCCTTCGTCTAACCGATTCAGTCGTTGCCTCGACGTATAATTTCTTTCGTTATTCTCAACCAACTGTCCGTCTTATATTTTCTAAATTTTTGTTCGACATAATATTCGTTGACACGAGATTCTGTTCCTGATCGCTTGAATATAATGCATCGAAGAATCCTAAATTCACATAATATCCTGTAAATTCCCAAACGAGTCTTGGCAATACCCTATCTGTTGCGGGCAATCTATCATTGTCCATACGAACGTTCTAACGCACTGATCACTTTGGGGTATGGCATATAATACTTATAAATTATGTCACTCCTTGCATCATACTTCGTTCTTCGTTGGTCCGATGTCTATTCTGAATTTTTTATCCTGCGGTGATTCTACCAACTACGAAATTAACGTTCGCTTACTCCAAATTTGACACAAAACTCGGCCAATATACACGATCACTTACAAATTTTTTTGATCCCGTTCGTTGTATCTCGTACAACATTTTCTTCCTGATATTCCATGTTATTACTCAAATTGTTTAACCCGTTTGTTATCCTTCCGATGTTCTCACATATATGATATCGTTCAAGAGATCGAGTTATTGCACCGATGCAACAAACATCACTTGAATCGACTTGTCGCATATTATGCAATCATATTATGCAGTATTGCTCAACTTTATAATTAGTAGAAAATAAATGCAGCAAACACACACAATAGTTTAAGTTTATATAGACTTATTGTATGGAACATCCAGTGTAGCATCGAGTAAAGTCAAGAGTCGTTCGAATCACGGAAGCAAGTTTGAATTTGTGATAAAATGAATGATTGTCCAAGGAAGTAAAACCAGGCACTCTGATATCGTCCTCCAGGCGTGATGCCGTACAAGTCTAGATATTACCCTCACAAGGCAAGAAGATTGTCACTCCCCATTCCCTATATATGTATTTGGGACATAGTATTTTTTGCTTACATGATAATTATGTTACATGGAGACTAGACCCGTTCGCGAGGACGATATCCGGTCTCAGTATTCCCATATATTTGACTCAGAAGGTATATTTGTTCATATGCCTTCGTATCTCGAATCTCTTGATTCACTTACCCATGCAGTTTGATGTTGCTTTTCTTTATTATATGACTGGATTTGATTGTATGTGTGGATATCTTGTAGATAGAATAATAGTTTTTCTGAATTCTCTAGCTAGCTTTGGGTTTGAATTCCTAGGACAAAACTATTCTAAGGTGGATAGAGATGTCACTTTCGGTTTTTGATATACGTATTTGGGACGTAGTATTTCTTGCTTACATGATAATTAGGTTACATGGAGACTAGACTCATTCTTTGGTTTATATTAGTTCATGGTTTATTTGTTTGGGTTTGTTTGGTCATGAGTTCAACCCATGGTCTAAACCTCAAGCCTTAACTATATAAGTCAACCTCTTTCTCTCTCTTCCCCATTCTCTCATTTTCTTTTTTTATTTTCTTTTAGGCAAGTACACCTTGCATGACATGGAGAAACCCTTAGATTTTAATTCTTGCTTTTTAATTGCATTTTATTAGTCTATTATGTGTGAATTATGATTCTAAATACTTTTAATACTTGAAGTTTCTAATTTTTATGGATTGATATGAGTAAATCTACATTTGAAGATTAGGGTTTTTTATGGGTTCCATATATTTCTTGGTTTTGACCTCTTTAAATTTGGTATCTTCACAAACTAGTTGTTGTTCCACGTAATAAAGCATTCAATTTTGTGAAGTTTTGACTTTTCATTCACTTGATTTGGAGTTAAAATAAGGTTTTTATAAAGAAAACAAACTTTCGGTTTGGAGCTTTCCATGTCAATGAATTGGTCTACTATAGAAACGAGAGAGCATGAGAATATTGGAAGCCAAAAGCAAGGAGACATGAGTGATATTTGCTATGATAATCCTTCTCGTGGAAGTTGCAAAGGAGCACGAGGTCGAGCTGCCAGAGCAAGTGCAGGCGAGCAGAGTGAGGCGACCAAAGGGATGGCGTGAGGAAGGAAGGAAGCGGCAGAATCGCCATGGCTGAACTTGCTATTTTGAGAAGAAGAAATGTCTATGCGACGATTATGTTATGCGACGAGTATGTTATACAGCGAGCATGCTATGCGACGAACACCCTATAAGGCAAACTGTTTATGAGGCAAGCCGTCCATGAGGCAAGTTGTCTGAGACAAGATGTTCATGAGGCAAGCAGTCTATGAGGCAAGTAGTCCATAAGGCAAGTTGTTTTGGGGTGAGCTATTTTCATGCACACATATTTTTATTATTTTGCTTGATTTGGATATTTTATTAGATTTTATGATTGCATGAGTGATCCGAATGATTGTAATTGAGATTAGACTCAGTAGCTATGTGTCAGACCTAGATATGTGCTTGACCCGACTATGTGTAGAAATAGTCCATCCACTAAGTGATTTTGACTTCCTATGTGCCTGACTTGACCTATGTGTTGCTATCTTCTAGAACTTATAGGATTTACCACTGGTTGGTGACTTGACTCGACTATTAGTATCTGTGCTGAGCGTGTTATGTGTTCCTACGTGCTATGTGTTCCTACGTGCTAGGCGTTCCTACACTATTATGTTTCATATTTCACACTGAGGTGTACCTACGTGCTACGTAAAATGTGATATGATACGGTTTCCTACAGTATGGACATGTTAGTTGGTAAATAACCAAGCGTGGCTAGGACTTGTCTTGATTGTTGTATTACGTTGGGTGAATCCAAATTGAACTGCCATGTGACAAAGTGGACTCTTATCCAGTATGCCTATACTGCGGTACGATATATAAGGGGAATAACAGGTGACCACGCTATGTGATTCCAAATAATTGTAGGGTTAACTAGGCAACTAAAACTTGCAGAGCATTGGGAGGGACGAAATTCCAAGATCGTTCTTAACTTGCCACCCTCAATCATCTGGGGAGTGAAGGCTGGCCACGATTTGGATATTGTTTAAATTCTCATTAGTTGATTGCGATATCCGACTATTATATTTTACTATGTGTTATATGCAATCTTAGCATGGTGGCCTTTTGAGGGACCGATGAATAATTACTACGTGTTATTGGACGATTCATGGCTCGGCTAGCCCTGCTAGCATATGGTTTGATCTGAGAATTCCTATTGCATGCATAATACCTCTAGGATAACCTAGACTCCACCTAGTAAGACGTACAAGTGATTGGACGATTATGTAACTGAGATTGAGTGTGTATTATATCTTCTGTTAGGTTGCCTAGGGACATGGACTATCATGGTGCGATGGTCTAACCATTGTCCTTGTATGTGTGTGTGTGTGTGTGTGTGTGTGTGTGTGTGTGTGTTTATTTTAATCTGATTTTATTTCTTCATTCGTGGTTCCTTTGTGGTACTTGTTATTTGGGGTCTAACCCCACTGGTTTTGCATGGCCAGATTTAGAGCCAGCAACCGATAGGTTGCACTTACTGTGGCAAGGAAAGTCAAACTAGAGATGTGTCTAGGGAGATAAATGGACTGTTTATGAGGTGTGGTAGTCTAGATAACCGGATTTCTAATTGTTCGATGATGCAGAGGTCAGGAGGGCCAGTCCAATAATTTCTAACACTAAAAGCACCAAGTACAGTTCAGCACAAAGGACCGAGAATAGCAGTACGACCATTAGCTCAGCGTCCATTACCAATGCAGGCTCATATGTACCGACAACAGAGAAACCAGTAGCAGAGCCAACAAAGGCTACAACAGCGTTTCCAATGGAGGAAGCCGCAAGGAGCTCAGCAAGGCCAGGGGCAGGCATTTACTTTGCCTCTAGAGGAGGCTTTAGCATCGGACTACATGGGGGCAGGTAACATCTCTATCGCATCTGATCCTGCTGTAGCATTATTTGATTCAGGTGCATCTCATTCATTTATATCTGCATAATTTGTGACACGTATTCGATTGGAGTTTGAGGCATTGCCAGAGAGGTTGAATATACTCACTGGTAATAGGCTCCTAGAAGTTAGTAGAGTGTGTATAGTGTATCTGGTCATAGTGTGCTGGTGTTCATTACCTGCAAGGTTGACCGAGTTCCCTATGGGTAACTTCGACGTTATCCTAGGCATAGACTGGCTGAGAGACAGTCATGCTATAATAAATTGTCATAGGGGTAGGTTATTGTTCATTATCCTAGGCACAAAAAAATTCATCTTTGATACATCTGTGAGAGATCAACATGAAGAGGTGATCATATTGGCAGCAATAGTAGAAGAACAGCTTCCCGAGATAGTCAAGGAGTTTCTAGATGTATTTCTATAAGAACTCACAGGGCTACCACTAGTAAAAACTGTAGATTTTTGCATAGAATTAATTCCCGAAGCAGGACCAATATCTTGTAAGGTTTACCAGATGACACCATCAGAACTAGACAAATTTACCAATACGTAGAAGAGTTAAAGGTAAAAAATTTTATCCGAACCAGTGGATCACCTTGGGGTGTGCCAGTAGTTTTAGTAAAGAAGAAGGATGGGTCAACGAGATTGTGCATCGACTATAGGAAATTGAATGCAATAACGGTGAAGAACAAGTACCCATTAGCAAGGATAGATTATTTGTTTGATCAATTGAGCAAACCTAAGATTTTTTCCAAGATCGACCTTCGGTCAGGATATCATCAAGTAAGAGTTTAGGAGCAAGACATACCCAAGGCAGCATTTAGGTCATGATATGGGCATTACGAATTCTTAATTATGCCATTCGGATTGATCAATGCTCCGATAGTATTTATGGATTTGAATAACCGTATTTTCATTCCATACCTAGACCAGTTCGTATAGTTTTTATAGACGATATTCTAGTCTATTCAAGTAGCGAAGAGGAGCACGAAGAGCATCTTCGGATGGTCTTACAAATTTTGGGGGAACAACAGTTGTATGCAAAGTGCAGCAAGTGTGAGTTCTGGTTGGATCAGGAATCATTCTTGGGTCACATCATATCTGGAGCAGGAGTAGCAATAGACCCGATGTAAACCCCTCACCAAAAATAGATATTTTGTGTGTATATTATATTATTATATTTATTATAGATGTTGAATTTCTTTAGATTATTCTCTTAGTTAATTAGAAAATAAATTTCTTGATTTATTTACTTATATAAATATTTATTTAGAATCATTTTTAGGCTATTTTAAATTTTTGGAGATTTTTCTAGAATTTTTGGGTAATTAAAATCTTGGAAACATAAATTTGTAGGACTTTCATGGTTCATTATGAGACCATACTTGCATATTATTCCTACCAAATATTTATTTTAGGTTAAATTATTTAATTATATTTTTCTGTAATTTATTTAGAATTTAAAAAAATTTATTTAGATTTTTGAAATTATTTAGGATTTATTTGGATATATATAGTCTTAATATTAGTAGATGATAATTTAGTGTTAATAGATATTAATAAGATTATATATAAATTATTTATATTATCTTTAATTCTATTTAAGATTATAAATTATTGAGATAACCTTAAACTCTATTTTAAATTAATTCAAATCCTGAGTCTACTAGGAAAACAACTTCATGCATATCCTATTCTTATTTAAACTGATTCTAATCCTATCCAAATTAGCCAATCATAGTCGTATTCAATTAAGTAGTCTCCACCATTATAAATACCTACATCTTTCATATTTTCTCCCCCAAACTCCTCTCTTTTTCGTCCAAAAATAGTCAAAATTTGTCATAAATTCAGCCTCATTTTCTAGTAGTTATGACGACTTAAAAAGATGATATCTTCAAGCTCCGGACTCCAAACGCGTTCCAGTTTTTTTTGTTAGAACCATATCAAGGTTATTTTTTTGAATATAAATTATTTTAATAATTTAAGAACCTATTTTCCAGAATATTCTGAAAGTGCCAACTGTCCAAAATCAGACACGTTTTCATATTTTTGAGTTTTCGGGAGATCCCGAACTCAGAACTATAAGTCGTTTAAAGTTTCAAAAATCTGACATGATAAACTTACATAAAATTATTTTTTCAAAAATTAATATGCAAGTTTAGTCTACTGTAAAATTTGTGCAACGTAGACATAAATAGGAAACCACTGAAAACTGTCATCTGTGCGCCCTTGTGGCCATAACTCTTTACCGACTTATGATTTTATAAAACTGTCGATTCTAGCGTTCATATAGAGTTGAAATCTATAGGATTTCACACACAAATCTAGGATTTGATTTGGTTGACTTTTTGGTCAATGGATCGCCTCGATTTGTGTGCCACGGATCACAAATTCATAAAGTTGACTTTCTTTGGACCAAAATTAGAGTTTAACAATAAAATTAGATTATAATAAGATTAAAATACTATTTTAGGTTATTTTATTCAGAATTAAAATAGATTAAAATAGAGGAACCTATTCACCCACTTTTGTAACCTAACTTGTTTAATTTATGTGACGGGTAGATCGGACGACGCCTTGAGTTGGGACTTCATTCTTTTTTAGAGTAGACAAGTACACCTTGCCTTTGTTGTACTATTTAAATTCAGTTATATTGTTAGTTGCATGTTTATTATTTTAGATTATATAACTGTGCGCGTCCGAGAGAGACTCGGGTGCAGTGAACGAATGCGTTGACGTTAGGACTTATGTCTGATCTAGTGTCTAGTATACCTACATAAAGTTGCTGAGTTATTGGTATGACTCCCCAGGCCTTGACATATTTCTTACACGTGTTGTGAGTCTCATGTAGGGCACGGACTTGCGTATGTGGTTGTTCACCTGTACGTGTAGGCGTGCGACGGATAGGGTATAACTGCTAATAGTGATGCATGATAGAAGACTTAGCAGTTACTAGTAGGCGGAGCATAGACTGTCGTGGTACACTGGTTCAATCCTTGTCCTTGTTTGGTTGTAAGGTTGGACTATTGTTCTAACGAGAGACTATGAGCCAGAGTTACGACGTCGCGGCGTAGTAGCTAAGGCGTGTTGTGGATACAACATACATAGATCATTGGGCGGGAAGGACGACTTGTAGGCATATGGGACACCCACTTCCTTTATATTGCTGCCATACTCGACGGAGTGATATGGACGATATATACTATACTGCTGCCACGTTCTTTGGAGCGATATGGACGATATATACTACACTGCTGCCACGTTCTCCGGAGCGATATGGCCGATATAATGTACTACTGCCATGCTCTTCGGAGATGGACGTTATTACTGAGCGCCCTCCTATGGGGGCATATGTGGCATATACTAGCCAGTTGTCACGATTGGTGAATTACGTCAGCATATGTCTAGCCTACACTTTTCCATACTCTCAAAGTTGTCCTCAAATTGTATTTCACTTAGATGGTTAGCACAACCCTTTATTTATTCATTATTTACTTTATGACATGCTTCTATGTATCTTGTTATGTCCCTCTGAGGACCTGGTCCCTTTTCAGTTGTATTGTTCATGAGTATTTACAGGAGCGCAGATCCGGACTGGCTACTTATATTGCTAGAGGTCTACTCTTCGAGCCTCATGATTGTTAGAGGTTGTATTTATATTGTATTTGTCTGGTTTATTCTTCATTCTAGTTCGGCAGTGGATTTGTTTTCATCCGACTGTCATCTTTAGATACTTTATTTTGGGATCTGGTTATAGATATTGGTTATTCGTTATATATGATTTCTGTGGATGAGATTTAGTTATGCTCTGAGATATATAGTTTTACCACTTGTGAATTATTGTTCATAATACAGCGTACACATGTGTTATAGTTTCCATATATTGGAGTTGCCATATACATGCGGCTGGCATGCTTACGTGTCCTAGTCCTACGTATTTTGGGACTGGGGTGTGACATGTTTTTAGTGGTGGCCCATGCAGGTCGAGAGCATATTGTCTCAGTTACGTTACTGTACCGAGCAAGCCTGCAAATAAGACTAGAGTATAGGATCTCATCCATAATTGACTATGACTTATCTTCCTTCCTATTCGTTCTATCGCATCCTGCTTGACTCATGTGCTTTCCTAATAGTTCCTTGAGTTTAGCCTTCTCCTAGAATATAAAAGTCTATGTTGTTAGATAATAAGTAGTATAACATTCCCATTAAGAGTAACTAGAATACTGACACATCACTAAGTTTAGAATATTTAAGTAAACCCTAGCATCCCTTATCTATAAAATGGCTTACCATTATTCCTTGATATAATTATGAATGACTTAAGAGTAGTATGGACACTACTAAAGTTAGTTAGAAAGTTGACCATACTATTTTACCCTAGTACTGAGGAATCAATAGAAATACAAGGTGGAATATTAGGACCAATCCTAACTTTTATAGTGAGATAGTATTATAGAACTATACCTTTAGATTCTTGTCTGGATATTAGCAGACAGTACCCTAGGAAGCCGAAGAGTAATGAATATAGTAATTCCTCGATCATACCTTGAACACAGAGATTAGCATATTGCCTTCCCCTTAAGAAACCATGATGCTATCTAGAGCCCTCTATTTTATATTTTATATATTGTTCCTCTGCAACCTTAACGTTCGCAAATTGCACGACGACTAAATTACGTTCCTCTTTTTTTCATCTTTCAACTCGTGCCACCTGACCCTTCTGATGGTAGACCGAGTGAATTTATCCTATGTTAGATATATATAGTTACTAAGGTTATGGCTGTAATCTTAAATTTTGAATTTCTGTGCTTAGTAGTTAGAATTTGATAGTTTTGAGTTATTCTTGTAGATTGTAGCTTGATGATTACCCTTAGCTTTAAAACGCAAAATTCGTATCCATAATCCAATATAGTTATATCCTCTTTTTACTTAAGAACCAGTAGCTCTTCCATTCCTACTATTGACACCCTTGTTCCATGAGCACTATGATTTAAAGCATAAGGTGACCAGTACCGATATAATGTAATAGGATGATTTTCTCGTAAACCCCAATAAGAGTTTATGCTTTATTTACAAGGACAATATTATTTTGTAGAATCCCCTTAAGACTGTCACAGTATTAGTTTATTATCTGGGTAGTATGCCTCACAACCTAGTGACACATAGTCCTCTTCACATATTATTGTAGTATGATTGAATGACATTAACTATATGCTTGCATAAGACAATAGTGTTTATCCCGACTATGACATTTAAAGGCCCATAACCTTATTTTTGTCGACTAGCAGCTTAGACAAGGTGTTAGTACTACAACTGCAGAGACTGTAGAGTCTTAATTTTGTTTTGTTTATGAACTTAAATTATTTGTGCCTTATTTCATCATGATCTAGCGCATTTATATTTTATATACTACCTTGACTTACACTGCTATTTTATAGCCTAGTTTTGCAAGATTATTCTTTTATCGAGCTTGTTCGCGATATATGTATTAGTGGATGCATACATTAATATATTTCAGAATCAGTGTATTAAGGTCTAGCTAACCTTGGTGCACTTGGTTCGCCCTTCGCATGACTACTTATGTGGATTGAGATAAAATTGAGTTAGCTTCTTAGACGAATGTACTAGCCCTCTAGACAGGTCCAAGCATATCATATCAATTACATAACTGTTCTGATATGAACATGCGAATAGAAATTACCAAAATAGGATTTCAATCCACAACTGCCTTGACAATTCCTTTTGAAGTCCTTAAACGCCTTGATCCCCATACTTCTATTCTATTACCCCACCCCCCTTGAACTCTTTATTATTGTTTTCCGTCTTTCCCTATTTTGGAAAGACGAACGCTCGTGCTTGGTATATGTTGATACACTGAGAGTACTAGATATACCCCATAGGTCGATCACATTACTTGATGACTATTTTTCCTAATTAAGGGCTTATCATATGTGATATATTTGGTGGTAAGGTTTGAGGATTGAATAACCTAATTAAATAATTTGAGGAATATCTTTCTTAAACGTATAGCCTTATGTGATAGATGGGTAAATTCTAAGTTGGGTAGAAGTCGCATTGTCAAATTGAGGTGATTTTTTTTTAGATTGTGATCAAGTGATCAAGTAAGATTAAATTGAGAGATTTAAGTTATTTTAATTTTAGGAATTTTTAAGAATGACTAAGATGATGAGGATTTAATGAATTTTAAAATCTTGATATTGAGGACCAAATATTTATACTTTGAGCACATGATTTAAATTTTGAATATTGAAGGTTGAATCATCAATTTAAAGTTTGAGGATAAATATAAAAATTTAGACTTGAACAATTGGTGAATTAGATTTAAATTTTTTATAATTTGATAATTTGAATTAAAAGTTAAATTTTAATTGTTGGATCACCAATTTGAAATGTTGATGATGGAAATTGAATTTAAAATTTGAAGAGTACAGAATTCATACGTTGAGAATAGGAATAAGATTTGATTAGAATGGTTATTATTTAAAATCTAGAGAAGATTATGATAGTTGAAAATCGTGATATAAAATTAGATATGTGTTATTTAAATCTTGAAGATGTTGTATGAATTTGACTAAATTTGGATGTTGATGATTTGAAAAGCGAGAAGAGATTACAGTAGGTTGAATTTTGATTTGAACAGTGATTATCTTAATTTTGAAGTGATTGCGATGGATTTGAATAGATTTGGTTATTTAAATTTTGGAAGAAATTGTGATAGACTTGCCTTATATACGAATGTAAAGGATTTAGAAAATCATGCCTTATTTTTATTTCGAGGACGAAATTCTTTTAAGTTGGGTAGATTGTAAACCCCCTCACCCAAAATAGGTATTTTGTGTGTATTTTATATTATTATATTTATTATAGATGTTGAATTTATTTATATTATTCTCTTAGTTAATTAGAAAATAAATTTCTTGATTTATTTACTTATATAAATATTTATTTAGAATCATTTTTAGGCTTTTTAGATTTTTGGAGATTTTTCTAGAATTTTTGGGTAATTAAAATCTAGGAAACATAAATTTGTAGGACTTCCATGGTTCACTATGAGACCATACTTGCATATGTTCCTACCAAATATTTAATTTAGGTTAAATTATTTAATTATATTTTTCTGTAATTTATTTAGAATTTTAAGAAATTTATTTAGATTTTTGAAATTATTTAGGATTTATTTGGATATATATAGTCTTAATATTAGTAGATGCTAATTTAGTGTTAATAGATATTAATAAGATTATATATAAATTATTTGTATTATCTTTAATTCTATTTAAGATTATAAATTATTGAGATAACCTCAAACTCTATTTTAAATTAATTCAAATCCTTAGCCTACTAGGATAGCAACTCCATGCATATCCTATCCTTATTTAAACTGATTCTAATCATATCCAAATTAGCCAATCCTAGTCGTATTCAATTAAGTAGTCTCCACCATTATAAATACCTATATCTTTCATATTTTTCTACCCCAAACTCCTCTCTTTTTCGTCCAAAAATAGTCAAAATTCGTCATAAATTCAGCCTCATTTTCTAGTAGTTATGACGACTTAAAAAGATGATATCTTCAAGCTCCGGACTCCAAACGCGTTCCAGTTTTTTTGTTAGAACCATATCAAGGTTAGTTTTCTGAATATATAAATTATTTTAATAATTTAATAACCTATTTTTCCAGAATATTCTGAAAGTGCCAACTGTCCGAAATCATACGCGTTTTTATATTTTCGAGTTTTTGGGAGATCCCGAACTCAGGACTATGAGCCGTTTGAAGTTTCAAAAATCTGACATGATGAACTTACATAAAATTATTTTTCCAAAAATTAATATGCAAATTTAGTCTACTGTAAAATTCGTACAACGTAGACGTAAATAGGAAACCACCGAAAACTGTCATCTGTGCGCCCTTGTGGCCATAACTCTTTACCGACTTGTGATTTTATGAAATTGTTGATTCTAGCATTCATATAGCGATGAAATCTATAGAATTTCACACACAAATCTAGGATTTTAGTTGTTTGACTTTTTGGTCAACGGATTGCCTCGATTTGTGTGCTACGGATCACAAATCCTTAAAGTTGACTTTCTTTGGACCAAAATTAGAGTTTAACAATAAAATTAGATTATAATAAGATTAAAATACTATTTTAGGTTATTTTATTCAGAATTAAAATAGATTAAAATGGAGGAACCTATTTACCCACTTTTGTAACCTAACTTGTTTAATTTATGTGACGGGTAGATCGGACGACGCCTTGAGTTGGGACTTTATTCTTTTTCAGAGCAGGCAAGTATACCTTGCCTTTGTTGTACTATTTAAATTCAGTTATATTGTTATTTGCATATTTATTGTTTTAGATTATATAACTGTGCGCGTCCGAGAGAGACTCGGGTGCAGTCAACGAATGCGTTAACGTTAGGACTTATGTCTGATCTAGTGTCTAGAAGACCCACATAAAGTTGTTGAGTTATTGGTATGACTTCCCAGGCCTTGACACATTTCTTACACGTGTTGTGAGTCTCATGTAGGGCACGTACTTGCGTATGTGGTTGGCTACCTGTACGTGTAGGTGTGCGACGAATAGGGTATAACTGCTAATAGTGATGCATGATAGAAGACATAGCAGTTATTAGTAGGCGGAGCATAGACTGTCATGGTATACTGGTCCAATCCTTGTCCTTGTTTGGTTGTAAGGTTGGACTATTGTTCTAACGAGAGACTATGAGCCAGAGTTACGACGCCCAGCGTAGTAGCTAAGGCTTATTGTGGATACAACATGCATAGATTATTGGGCGGGAAGGACGAATTGTAGGCGTTTGGGACACCCACTTCCTTTATACTGCTGCCACACTCGACGGAGTGATATGGACGATATATACTATACTACTGCCATGTTCTTCGGAGCGATATGGACGATATATACTACACTGCTGCCACGTTCTCCGGAGCGATATGGCCGATATACTGTACTACTGCCATGCTCTTCGGAGATAGACGTTATTATTGAGCGCCCTCCTATGGGGGCATATGTGGCATATACTAGCCAGTTGTCACGATTGGTGAAATACGTCAGCATATGTCTAGCCTACACTTTCCCATACTCTCAAAGTTGTCCTCAAATTATATTTCACTTAGATGGTAAGCACAACCCTTTATTTATTCAGTATTTAATTTATGGCATGCTTCTATGTATCTTGTTATGTCCCTCTGAGGACCTGGTCCCTTTCCAGTTGTATTGTTCATGAGTATTTGCAGGAGCGCAGATCCGGACTGGCTACTTATATTGCTAGAGGTCTACTCTTCGAGTCTTGTGATTGTTAGAGGTTGTATTTATATTGTATTTGTCTGGTTTATTCTTCATTCTAGTTCGACAGTGGATTTGTTTCCATCCGACTGTCATATTTAGATACTTTATTTTGGGATCTGGTTATAGATATTGGTTATTCGTTATATATGATTTCTGTGGATGAGATTTAGTTATGCTCTAAGATATATAGTTTTACCACTTGTGAATTATTGTTCATAATACAGCGTACGCATGTGTTATGGTTTCCATATATTAGAGTTGCCATATACATGCGGCTGGCATACTTACGTGTCCTAGTCCTACATATTTTGGGACTGGGGCATGACACCCGAAGAAGTTTGAGATCGTAGAAGGTTGGCCAGTTCCCAAGAAAGTAAAAGAGGTACGTAGCTTTCTGGGTTTGGCTTTATATTACCAAAGGTTTGTAGCAAACTTCACAAGAATTTCAGCACTCTTGACCCGATTGATGCGTAAGGAAGCTAAGTTTGTGTGGTCCACAGAATGTCATGCAAATTTTGAAGAATTGAAGAAAAGATTAATTTCTGTACCAATCCTCACGCTTCCGGTAGGTTCCGGAGGATTTACCGTATATTGTGATGCATCTGGTAAGGGACTTGGGTGTATTCTGATTCAAAATGAAAGGTTAATAGCATATGCATCTCGACAGCTCTGAGATCATAAGAAGAACTATCCAATACACAATTTAGAGTTGGCGGCAGTGATTTTTGCACTTAAGCTATGGAGGCACTACTTGTATGGTGATCGGATGGAAATATTCACGGATCATAAGATCTTAAAGTATGTATTTACCTAGAAGGATTTGAACATAAGGCAGATGAGGTGGATAGAATTTTTGAAGGATTATGACTTGGAACTTCAGTACCATCAAGATAAAGCAAATATGGTAGCATATGCTATTAGTAGGAGGGGCAGTGCATACGTGTTGACAACACAATAGAATATCTTAGAAGATCTTCAAGCGATGGGTATTAAGACAGTACTTCCATAAGACGTAGAAGTATTGGCAAATTTACAGATTCAGTCTACCATTGTTGAGAGGATTAAGGTAGCTCAGGCGGAGGATCCACAAATCCAAAAACTTTGGGCATAGTACGAGTCTGGTCGCATGAAGGAGTTGTCGATTCACGAGGTTGGAACACTTAGTTTTGAAAATCTTCTCTGTGTACCGAGTTAAGATATCTAATAAGAAGTTATAACCGAGGCACACAGTTTCTAGTATTCAATTCATCCAAGATGTATCAAGACATCAAGCAATATTTCTGATAGAACGGGATAAAGAAGGAGATAGAGCGATTTGTTTCTTGATATTTGGAATGTCAGCAAGTGAAGGTTGACCATCAAAGACTAGCAGGATTTTTAAAGCCGCTTCCTATTCCGGAGAGAAAGTGGGAGCATATCACGATGGACTTTGTGATCGGTTTACCTAGATTCCTGACTTTTCGTGATATAGTTTGGGTGATAGTGAATCGACTCACGAAAGTAGCTCATTTTCTTCTTTTTTGAGTAGGACAGTCTACAGAGCAGTTGGCAGAGATGTACATACTGTTGGCCCGTCTGGTCTCAGTCAACTTGATTTTGATAGTTAACTAAACCATGCATTGATATGTCATGGTCTGAAGCCTCAACACTATTATTATATGTCGTCTGTATTACGTCTATTTAAATATAATCTTTTATTTATTTGAGTCTAGGACTAATGTAAGCTGAGTCGCAATAACAAAACCTAAATACCTAGTATACTCAAATGAACCAAAGAACCTATCCAACAAATCAGGCCACATTCATTCACAAAGTCTACCATACTTAGAGACCGAACTTGGGCCAAACTCGTGCCGAACTCGGATTAAACTCGGTTACCCTTTTGGTATAAAATCAACCAGTTCAATAAGCTCCTTATTTCTTTGCCCAACAAATGGAAATTTGAATTAAATCCTATCTAAAATCTGGCCAAATTTTGTTTGCCTACACCCTATAAATAGATTAGAATTCTTCATTCTTACTCACTCAACCATTCTTTAGTCTTCTATCCTATTGTGAGCAAACCTCAAAAGCCTTAACTTTCCCATCTCAAAGAGTAACTCCCTAGCCTTCCTAATGCCAAATGTGATCTCGGCCTAGAAGTCTTCAGAGTTGTAAAGAGCTTTGTTCCATCAGTTACTCTCTCTCTCTCTAAGCTGTGAAGTTGCGAGACTTCGGGTCAAACCTCGTGGTGTAAAGAAGTGGCAAGCCTTCGGATCAAAGCTTGTGATTCACTATTGGTGATTATAGTGGATAAAACTCTAAGCTTGAGTTATCGGGACTGGACTAGTCCTCTCAGAGGAAAACCAGTATACATCTTGGTATTTGTATTTGCTTTCTCTATCTACTTTACTGCTTTAGTTTACTGTCTCTATATACACTATTAGTTAGCAACTGCCTTTATTCTGATAATCTTAAACTGGGTAGATTATTCTGTTGCACTCTATTAACCCCCCCTCTAAAGTTGCCTCACGGTCCTTCACATGCGACGGATAGTAAGACAACACAGTATTCTGGTAAGTATCGTATCAGATCGAGATACTCAGTTCACCTCTCATTTTTGGAAAATCTTGCACCAGAGTCTAGGCCCTAAGTTGATGTTCAGTACAGCTTATCATCCTCAAACAGATAGGCAATCAGAAACAACCATCCAAAAAATGGAGGACACATTACGGGCTTGTACTTTGGATTTTGGAGGGTCTTGGGAAGATCACCTTCATCTCGTCGAGTTCTCGTACAATAACAGTTATCAGGCAAGTATCCAGATAGCGCCATTCAAGGCATTATATGGAAGGAAGTGTTATTCACCATTGGCATAGGATGGTATAGATGAATAAAAGATGTTAGGCCCCGAGTTGATCACACATATAGTAGAAGATGTCAGGAATATCAAAGAGCGATTTTGGGTTGCACAAAATAGCATCGTCGTTAGGTGGATCATACAGTAGTCCTTTAGAGTTTCGTGTCGGCGACCACATATTCTTAGGGATTTTGCCGAATCATGGAGTCATTAGATTCAGTGTCAGGCGGGAAGCTTAGTCCGTAATACGTCGGTCCGTTCAATATCCTCGAGCGGGTAGGCGATGTTGCTTATCGTCTTTCCCTTCTGCCTTCACTATGTGAGGTGCACGATGTGTTTTATGTATCTCAGTTGCGTAGGTATGTCCCGGATCTTAGTCATAT
The DNA here is from genome assembly GCA_036927795.1 of Iris macrosiphon. Lineage (NCBI taxonomy): Eukaryota > Viridiplantae > Streptophyta > Magnoliopsida > Asparagales > Iridaceae > Iris > Iris macrosiphon. The sequence goes on along the minus strand of JAYESA010000016.1, from coordinate 96,486,737 downwards.
CCTCGGCCATTCCAAGCTAGTCGTTGGTACCGACCTGTCTTACGAGGAGCAACCCATATCCATTTTGGACCGAAGGGAGAAGGTGCTCAAGAATCGAAATATTCGTCTCATCGGAGTTGCTTGGGGTTGTCACTCTTTGGAAGAGTCGACGTGGGAGCGCGAGGACGATATTCAATCTCGGTATCCGTACCTATTCGACTCGGAAGGTACATTTGTTCCTATTCCTTCGTATCATCAATCTCGTGATTACTTACCCATGCAGTTTGATGTTGCTTTTCTTCATTATATGATTGGATTTGATTGCATGTATAGATATGCTTGTAGCTAGCATAGTGGTTGTTCTGATTTCTCTAGCTTGCCTTGGGTTTGAATTCCGAGGACAAATTTTTTTTAAGGTGGGTAGAGATGCCACTTTCCATTCTCGATATACGTATTTAGGACGTATTATTTCTTGCTTACATGATAATTAGGTTGTATAGAGACTAGATCCATTCTTGGGTTTAGATTGGTTCATGGTTTATTTGCTTGGTTGGTTTGGTCATGAGTTGAACCCATGCTCTAAACCTCAAGCCCTAACTATATAAGTCAACATCTTTCTCTCTCTTCCCCCATTCTCTTATTTTCTCTTTTTCTTTATTTTAGGCAAGTACACCATGCATGACATAGAAAAACTCTTAGATTTTAATTCTTGCTTTTTTTGTATTTTATTAGTCTAATATTTGTGCATTATAATTCTAAACACTTTTAATACTTGGAATTTTTTGATTTTGATGGATGGATATGAGTAGATCTACATTTGAAGATTAGGGTTTTTTATGGGTTCCATGTATTTTTTTGGTTTTAACCTCTTTAAACTTAGTATTTTTAAAAATTAGTTGTTTCATATGATAGAGCATTCAATTGCGTGCAGTTTTGACTTTTGGTTCACTTAATTTGGAGTTAAAATAAGGTTTTAAAGAAGGAAAAAAATTGTTCGGAGCTTTCCGCCATGGCTGAGCTTGCTGTTTAGAGAAGACAAAATATCTATGCAGTGAGTATGTCTATGCGACGAGCACATATATGCGACGAGCATGTTATGCGGCGAGTATGTCTATGCGACGAGCATGTTATGCGTCAATCATGTTATGCGGCGAGCATGTTATGCGGCGAACATCCTATGAGTCAAATTATCTACGAGGCAAGCTGTCCATAAGGCAAGTTGTCTATGAGGCAAGATGTCCATGAGACAAGCAGTCTATGAGGCAAGTTGTCTATGAGGCAAGTTATCTATGAGGCAAGCAGTCTATGGGGCAAGTTGTCTATAGGGCAAGTTGTCTATGAGGCAAGCAGTCTACGAGGCAAGTTGTCTATGAGACAAGCAGTCCATGAGGCAAGTTGTCTATGAGGCGAGATATTTTCATGCATTTTTTATTATTTTGCTTGGTTTGGATATTTTATTAGATTTTATGATTGCATAAGTGATCCTAATGACCGTAAGTAAGATTTGACTCAGTACCTATGTGTCAGACCTGACTATGTGCTTGACCCGAGTATGTATAGAAAGATACCATGCGCCAAGTGACTTTGACTTCCTATGTGCCTGACTTGACCTATGTGTTACTATATGCTATAACTCATATGATTTACCACTGATTGGCGACTTGACTCGACTATTAGTATCTGTGTTGATACACTTACTATGTGCTATGTGTTCCTACGTACTAAGCGTTCCTATGCGATTATGTTACATATTTCATACTGAGGTGTACCTATGTACTACGTGAATGTTATATGATACAGTTTCCCCCAGCATGGATATGATAGTTGGTCAGTAATCGAGCGTGGCTAGGACTTGTGTTGATTGTTGCATCACGTTGGGTGAATCCAAATTAAACTGCCAAGTGATAAAGTGGACTCCTATCTATTGTGCCCGTACTGCGGTACGACATATAAGGAGAATAACATGTGACCACTCCATGTGATTCCAGCTAAACATAGGGGTTAACTAAGCAACTAAAACTTATAGAGCATTGGGAGGGACAGAATCCCGAGATCTTGTTTAACTAGCCACCCTCCATCATCTTGGGAGTTAAGGCTGGTCACCATTTTGATATTGTTTAAATCCTCATTAGTGGATTATGATATCCGACTATTATATTTTACTATGTGTTATATGCGATCTTAGCACAGTGGCCTTGCAAGGGACCAATGCATTATTACTATATGCTATGCGGCGATTCATGGCTCAGCTAGCCCTGCTAGACATGGTTTGATCTGAGGATTCCTACTGCATGCATAATACCTCTTGGCTAACCTAGACTCCACCTAGTAAGCCGTACAAGTGATTGGAAAATTATGTAACTGATCTTGATTGTGTATTGTATCTTCTATTAAGTAGCCTAGGGACACGGACTATCATGGTGCGATAATCTAACCATTGTCCTTGTTTGGTTGTAGGGTTAGATTGTTGTATCATGATAGGCTATGGACCAAAACTATGAGACAGAACTATATATATATATATAAATATATATATATATATATATATATATATTTTTCTCTGGTTTGTTTCTTCATTCGTGCTTCCTTTGTGGTACTTGCTATTTAGGGTCTAACCCTGGTTTTGCATAGCCAGGTTTAGAGCCAGCACCCAAGGATCCAGTTTACTTTCCCCCGAACAATGGCGTGCACCAGACGGATTGTCATTGGGGACACAAGTGGATTTCTTCTTTTCTGCTTATTATTGTATATTTTCTCTTTTGGACGTTTATCCACTGGCACTTGTTAGCCGTAGATTTGGATATTTAGTTTTTCTACATGATTGTAATTAATCAGACTACAGTTGATTATGGTTATATATATATATGTATATATATATATATATATGTTTATTTTTCTCTGGTTTGTTTCTTCATTCGTGCTTCCTTTGTGGTACTTGTTATTTGGGGTCTAACCCAGGTTTTGCATGGCCAGGTTTAGAGCCAGCACCCGAGAATTCAGCTTACTTTCCCCCTGAACAATAGCGTGCACCAGACGAATTATCGCTGTGGGACACGAGTGGGTTTCTTCTTTCCTGCTTATTATTGTACATTTTCTCTTTTGGACGTTTATCCACCGGCACTTGTTAGCTGTAGATTTGGATATTTATTTTTTCTACATGATTGTAATTAATCAGACTGCAGCTGATTATGGTCATGTACTTTTGCTACTATTGGGCTTCTCATTTTGTACAGATGGTTTCTAAAATATTTTGATAGGATGATTGGGACACATTTCATCTTTATTATACATGTTCTATGTTTGTTATTCTTGTTTGACTGATTGTGACAATAGATTTTCTTTGTGACCCTAAGTGACTTGCTTGTAGTATGCAACCCCTTGTCTAACTACAGTTGTGATCATCGCGTTATATACCATGTACGGGATATCTGTCCATGTCTGTCTCTGTATTTTCGGTACTGGGGCGTGACAAATATAAAATATAATGGTTATCATCGTTTTCCAATGTCGCAGCGGACGATTTATAGAGTCATAATGAAAACACACAGAGTATGTGAAGCAAAGTTCTTTTATTGATAATTGCAGCGGTTACAAAGGCTTTGAATAGCCCCCAATGAATATTCCAAGTTAGCTTACAACACTTATTAATATCTCTTGTTCATGCTGGACGTACTATCCGCTTCCCCTTGTGGAGTGAAGTAGGATGCTAAAAAAGGATCCCATTGTTCCATACATCATGTCCTCGTATATCCAAGTATGCATCCGGTCGAACACGTGCATATTACCAACCCGAGCTTCCAATGCCTATGGTAGTTCCGAGCGATCTTTCATAACTGAGGGTTGGGGGATCAGTACACAACTTGTACTAGTGAACAGGTTAAACCACTCGCCTAAACCGACACTAAGTTATCATGTGAAGCATATAGATTTATATAGTTATCTTGCTATTAGAACTTAGATGAATTTTAGTTCATATTCATGGCATGCTACAAAAGCAAACAATCATGTTACGCATGTGAGAATTTTGATATCGTAAGCATGTACGCATGTAAGCGGGTAAGCTTGTTATACTCGATCGCATCCATAACTAAACATGTTATTCTCGGTCGCGTAGGTAACTAAGCATGCCATACTTGTATCGCGTATGAAATGCATAAAACACGTTACGGCGTCTCGCTCAATAGCGACTCTAATATATAGCAGATGTGTACACTCCCGCTCAAGGCAAGGCAGACACTAATCGATTCGCCCACCCTTGCACGAGGCAATGTAACATTCTTCCACCTGGCTAAAATGTTTGATAGCCCACCGCATCTTATCTATATAAAGTTTACTAGCAACATGAGTGCCATATTGGACTATTAATCGTCATTTCACGTATCCTTTTATCCCGTAGTGCGAGTCTCACTAGAGATCTATAATGCCCTGTGCCGAAGCACGTAACTTAGGTATGTGAGATTCTTAATCCAACTCTAGGTAGCAAACTTGCTGGAAGTCTCGCTATACCGTGCTAGAAGTGCACTATCAAATTCCTCCTAGGTCGAACGGTCCCGGTGCCCTAGTGATCTCGTTCGAGGAATACCAAGCCCATGAACAAGCAGTCCATGACCATTAATCCATGCAATATTTTTTATATAAGTACGACGAGGTATGAGTCTTCTTGCCCCAGTAAACTCTAGCGCCTCTTCGTTTTATAAGTACGACGAGGTACGTGTCTACTCGCCTTACTGTCGAAGTGTAAGTAAAGCAAGGTACGTGTCTACTCGCTCCACTATACCAGCATCTCTTCCATTTGTAATTAGTACGGTCGAGGAACAAGTCTACTTGCCCCACTAAATCCCATTATCATTTCTCCTCCGTCCTCCGATCGTTGTTCCGTGGTGACCCGTAGGCCCTGAGGTACTGAGTCACCATGTCGCTTCTTGATACAGTATTCCGTGGTGCCATCCCCTTCCGACATAGTTGTACGATTTAGAACAGCAACGGCATGCTTCACGTGACAAAACGTTCTTATGATTCTCGTGCACAGATCCTCGCTTTTATCTCTCGCCTAATGGCAATTCTGTGGCGTTGCACCACAACTGATCGCCTCGCGTCACGAAGCATTCCCGTTCGATACTGGTGCCCTTGATGCACCCCTCGATATACTTTGTTTCAAAGTTCTATCTTAGTATTCAACATATGTTTTGACTTCTATTTCTCCGAGCCATGCACGTTTAATCTATAATATCGCTAGCACGCAACTGAAGTATTGTGTTAAGCATGAAGGAGTAGAGAAGAAGTGTCAAAGCCCGCTCACCTTATACTTATCTGCCTATCATTCTACAGAGCCGACATCGCCTATGGTTTCTCCTGAGTCGATACAGCCTATCTTCAAATTATGTGGTCTGATATGAAGCATGATTTATTAACTTCTATAAACATGAGAGCAAGACGTGCTTCTCAATCATTCGACCCAAGCAGATTAAGGAAGACTGCACCATCGCTTGACCTCGCTATCTTTGTACTACTCTAAACTAACCCACCGATTTTGTTGTACGATGATGACTTCATGCTTCTACCCACATCGTCGCGATGTATCAAACTCAGAAAGTTCTGCGTAAATCCTGTACATGAAACCAAACTCGAATTAATACTTTTTTCTAACTCTGACTTATCAGAATACAACCAAACCAATGCCTCTTCCCAATTCTGACTTAGCATAATACACCGTGCGGAGTGGGGCACTACATCCGTGTCAGTATCATTTCGAATAGGCTATAAAGTACCAGTCCCCACGCACATATACACACAGTCTATTTCAGTGTTAGTGTGTTCGTATTAATTACAGGATAATTAGGGTTTGGTTTGTGTGTCCGTATCAATATAAGTGTGTGTCCATGACAGTATGATAAGAATTAAGGGTACTGTTTACCTGACCAGGGGGGCTGACTAGATGGAGAGGCGATGATGGCACGTGTCAAAGGCGGTACGGAGCCAGAGACAGAGGAGGGTCATGGAGGTGGGGAGCCAGAGCGATGTAGGGGGAGCTGAAGGGGGTCACGACGTTGGGGGGGAGCCGGAGAACTAGAGGGGCAGATCATGACTGTAGGGGGGAGGGGTTACGGTGGCGAGGGATCGAAAGTGTTGAATTAGGGATCGAAATTTTTGAGCAAACAAAGGATAGAGGAAAAGTGATTTCAAATGGCTACATTAAATAATTTAGCAACGTCTTAAACTGACGTTGATAAATGTTGTTATTTTTAATAATTTAACGATGTGGACTAAAAAGATGTCGCCAAATGCTGTCATTATTAAATATTTAGCAACATTGAACGACTTATAGCAATAATATTTTCATAGAACCTAACATATGTAGTGCCCCGCTCCGCGTCGGTACTATGTACAAGAGATATCGATTTGCTGACTCAAAAAGAATATCTTTCTTAAGAGATCCTTATTGAAGCAGAAGATGACTTATCAAGGTGAGTGGGCAGATAACTGATCAAGGTGAATGGGCAGAACTGTATTCTCTGATTCTTGCACGCCTTAATAATGAATCTGAGTTTTTGAATGCTTATTTGCTTAAGAGAATGATAGAACCTGCCTTGCATGCTAATAAGAGAACTCACATAGCTTGTCATTGAACGAACTTGTCTTCTTAACTAAGAGAACCTGAAACGCTTGTCTAAGAGTAAGAGTTTGCTTGAATATGTTTTACTATGGCTTGTGTTTTGAGAGAACCATATCGTGCTTGAACTTGTTCTGAGAGGGCGGCTAGTCCTCACAGAGATAGATGGTCTGCTGGTTCATCTCGTCTGCATCCTAGAGTTTATCTTATAGTGTTTCATACATTCGCATCGGTCGGACAATGGCTATTGGTGAAGAGCAGAACCTTGGTCACGGCTACTACAGAGATAGTGGAAAGCAACCATTAGTCACAACTGCTAATAGCATCATAAAAAGGAGTCATTGGTTAGCTGGATTACCGCTACCGATCCTGAGTTTCTCGGGGACCAAACTGCATATAGATAGTTCATCGTGTTGGCTTGATAAAGAATAGTTCCTAGATGTGCATGTCCCTAGAGTCTTTGTGTATAGTTCATGAGACACGTTGTGCACACCGAATTGGTACATCGTGCTTGAACTGTTTGCCTCGATTGTTTGGTTGTATTGAATATGAACTCTGTTTTTAAAGATGTTTCTAAAAGAAGTAATAAGACTATGTTCTTGTGCTGCATGTAACAAACATAGGTAAAACTAGAAAGATCATTAGTAATGTAATATTTTATAACATGATTACTTAGTGTTGGTTTTAGTGAATGTTGCTTCTGTTCAGTTGTTTATACTCACCAGTACTTATAAAAGTGCTGACCTACCAACAGTTTACTTGCTTGTAGGTACTGGATCGTCCGAGGAAGCGATAGGCGTTGTCATATCCCAGTCCCAAAATACGTAGAACTAGGAACACGTAAGTATGCCAGCCGTATGGATATGGCTACTCCAATGTATGGAAACCAAAATCCACACGTACGCTGTAATATGAATATCAATCCACAAGTGGTATAAATATATGTCACAAGTCACAGGGTATAATCTAAATCTCATCCACAGAAAATCAATATAAATGAATAACCAGCATCTATATAACTAGATCTCAACATAAGTATCTAAGGATGATAGTTGGATGGAAACAAATCCACTACCAACTCGAAGGTAAAAGTAAATACAATATAAGTACAACACAACAACACCATATAAGAATACCAGCTAGCAATTACGGGCTCGAAGAGAGGACATCCATGAAACATATATAACCATCCAAATATGCGCTCTTGCAAATACTCAAGAACAGATACACCTGACAGAGGACCAGGTCCTCAGAGGGACGTAACAAGATACAGAAAAGTGAGCCAACTTGAATACAATAAACATGCATATAATTTGAAAATAAATAAGTACGCTGTACAAGACCATCTATATGAATGCAAATAAAGACAACTTTTTGATGTATGGGCAAGGGTAGGCTACTCGATCTATCTTACAACTCACACACACGTCAATGGACATCAGAAATTGACATACCGTGGGGGTAGCGACCAGCGAGACTCCAGAAATTGACATACCACGGGGGTAGCGACCAGCGCGACACACGCCAGTAGTGCGAACTATATACTAATGTTTACCAGAGTGGTTAAAAGCACATACGCCTAATGATTGTTCTCTATGATACTAAGTGTCAAGTGTGTGTCAACATATCTAATATATAGTAATGACTGAAAGGAACTACACATGCAATAAATAAACAGAAATGCAATAATTATACAGAAATATACTAAGCATGCAAAATACTGTAAGCAATTTGTCAAGGTATCTTGCCTGGTCTGAAAAGGATGAAGTTCCAACTCAAGCCGTCGTCCGATCTACCCGTCACATAAATTAAACAAGTTAGGTTACAAAAGTGGATAAATAGGTTCCTCCATTTAATCTATTTTAATTCTGAATAAAATAACCTAAAATAGTATTTTAATCTTATTATAATATGATTTTATTGTTAAGATCTAATTTTGGTCCAACGAAAGTCAACTTTAATAATTTGTGATCCGTGGCACGCAAATCGAGGCAATCCGTTGACCAAAAAGTCAACCGACTCAAATTCTGGATTTGTGTATGGAATACTATATATTTTAATGTTACATAAACACTGGAATAGACGGTTTCATAAAATTACAAGTCAGTAAAGAGTTATGGCCACAAGGGTGCACAAATGACAGTTTTCGGTGGTTTCCTATTAACGTCTACGTTTGCACAAATTTTACAGTAGAATAAACTTATATTTTAAATTCTGTAAAAATAATTTTCTGGAATTTTATCATGTCAGTTTTCTGAAACTTCAAACGATTTATAATTCCGAGTTCGAGATCTCCCGAAATCTCAAAAATACCAAAACGCGTCTGATTTTGGACAACTGACACTTTTAGAATTTTCTGAAAAAATAGGTTCTGAAATTACTGAAATAATTTATATAGTCAGAAAACTAACCTTGATATGATTCTAACAAAAAAAACTGGAGCACGTTTGGAGTCCGGAGCTAGGAGATATCATCTTTTTAAGTCGTAGAAAATGAGGCTGAATTTATGACGAATTTTGACTGTTTTTGGACGAAAAAGAGAGGAGTTTGGGGATAAAAATATGAAAGATGAGTTTATTCCGTAAGTCTAATAGGTATTTATAATGGTGAAGATTGTTTAATTGAATAAGACTAGGATTGGCTAATTTGGATATATTAGGATCAGTTTAAATAAGGATAGGATATGCATGAAGTTATTTTTCTAGTAGGCTCAGGATTTGAATTAATTTAAAATAGATTTTGAGTTTATCTCAATAATTTATAATCTTATATAGAATTAAAGATAATACAAATAATTTATATATAATCTTATTAATATCTATTAACACTAAATTAGCATTTATCTAATATTAAGACTATATATCCAAATAAATTCTAAATAATTCTAAAAATCCAATAATTCTTTAAAATTCTAAATAAATTATAGAAAAATATATTTAAATATTTTAACTCTAAAATAAATGTTTGGTATTAACAACATTCAAGTATGGTATTATAGTAAATCATGGAAGTCATAAAAATTTATGTTTCCTAAGTTTTAATTACCAAAAATTCTAGAAAAATCTCCAAAAACCTAAAATAGCCTAAAAATAATTCTAAATAAATATTTATATAAGTAAATATACTAAAAAAATTTAGTTTCTAATTAACTAAGAGAATAATCTAAAGAAATTCAATACCTATAATAAATATAATAATATAAAATACACACAAAATAGCTATTTTGGGTGAGGGGGTTTACAATCTACCCAACTTAAAAGAATTTCGTCCTCGAAATTAAAAATAAGGCATGGTTTGTTATATCATTCATATTCGTACATAAGGCTAGTCTATCGCAATTTCTTCCAAAAATTTAAAATCTATTCAAATCCATCACAATCACTTTCAAAATTAAATTAACCATTATTTAAATCAAAATTCAACCAGTTGTAATCTATTCTCGATTTTTAAATAATCAACATCCAAATTTTAAGTCAAATCTATAGGACATCCTACATCAAAACTTATATTGCAATCTCCAACTATCATAATCCCTCTAGAAAATAATTCAGATCAAATATTATTTCTATTTTCAACTTATGAATTTCGTACTCTTCAAATTTTAAATTCAATTGTCATCCTTAATATTTCAAATAGGTGATCCAACAATCAAAATTCAACTTTTAATTCAAATTATCAAATTATAAAAAAATTTAAATTCAATCCACCAATGTTCAAGTCTGAAATTCTATATTTATCCTCAAAATTCGAATTGATGATTTACCTTCAATATTCAAAATTTAAATCATGTACTTAAAGTATAAATATTTGGTCTGACACATCAAGGTTTCAAAATTTATTAAGTACTTATCATCTAAATCCTTCTTCTAAAATTCTCCATATTAAAAAAAATAACATAATCTCTCAATCTAATCCTACTTGATCACAATCTGAAAGAATTTAACCTCAAATTAACAATGCGACTTCTACCCAACTTAGAATTTATCCATCTATCATATAAGGCTATACATCTTAAAAAATTATTCCTCAAATTTACTTAATCATGTTACTTAATTCTCAGAACTTTAACACCAAATATCTCATATATGATATGCCTTTAATTACGAAAAATAATTACCAAGTATTGTGATTGGCCTATGGGGTATATCTAGTACTATATGTATATCAAACTTATACTAAGCACGATATTTCGTCTTTCCGAAATAAGGGAATACGGAAAATAATGATAAAGAGTTCAAGGGAAAGGTACTAAAATAGAAGTGTGGAGGTCAAGGCGATTAGGGAATTCAAAAGGGAATTATCAAGGCAGTCATGGATTAAAATCCTATTTGGTAAATCCTTATTCGCATGCTCGTATCAGTATTATTATATAACTGACACGATCCGCTCAGACATATCTAAAGGACAAGTACATGTGTCTACTAGTCAACTATATATCTCGATCCATGTAAGGTAGTATTGCGAAGGGCGAATCAAGCGCACTATGGTTGATCAGACCGTAATACACTGATTCTGAAATATATTATTGCGGGCCTCTCCAATAATATATATGTCATGAACAAGCTCGATAAAGAATAAACTTGTAAAAATTAGGCTATAATAGCAGCATAAGTCAAGGCAGTACAATAAATATAAATACGCTGGATTATGATGAAAGAAGGTACATAACAATTCAAGTTCACAAAAAGATAAGACTCTATAATCTCTACAGTTATCATACTAATTCCTTGTTTAAGTCGATAGTCGACAAAGTAGGGGTATAGCCTCTAAGTTCTACAATTTAAAAAAATACTGTCGTCCTAAGCTAGCATACAGGTAATGTCATTCAGTTACACTTCAATAATAGATCAAAAGACTATGTGATACTATGTTGTGAGGTATACTACCCAACTTATAACAATAAACTAATACTGTAATCGTCTTAAGAATACCGTAGAAATTCTTGTTAAGGTCTACGAGAAGGGGTCTTGGTACTTATTAGGGCATCCTCTTTATATTACATAGGTCATGGTCGCCTTAAGTCTTAGTCATAGCGCTTATAGAACAAGTATCAATAGTAAGGATAGAAGAGTTACTGGCCATCAAGGGAAAAGGGATCTAACTTGTATCGATGTGGGGGTACAAATTATGTGATCTACAACTAGGGGTAATCATCATAACCTAAATGAATAACTCAACTATCAGGTTCTATCTACAAAGCACATAGTTTTAAAATTTAACATTAACAACTATAATCTTAGCAACTATATGTCCTTAACGCAGAATAAAATCACCTGGCCTATAATCAGAAGTGTCAGATGGCACGAGTTGAAAGATGAAGAATAGAGGAACATAATTTAGTCATCGCGCAATTAGCGAACGCTAAGGTCGCAAAGAAACAATATATGAAATTAAAAAATAGGGGGCTCTAGATAGCATCACGGTTTTCTAAGGAAAAGTGGTATGCTAGTTGCTATGTTCGAGGTAGGATCAAGGAAAAGGGTTAATTACATTCCTCTAGGCTTCCTAAGGTGTTGTCTGCTAATAATTAGACAATGATCTAAGTCTATAGTTCTCCAATACTATCTAATTATGAAGGTTAGGTCCAGTCCTAATATTCAATCTTGGTTTTCTATTGGTTCCTCAATACTAGGGTCAAATATTATGGTAAAACTTTTGGCTAACTCTAGTAGTGTCTATACTACTCTCAAGTCTTCATAATACATCAAGGGGTAATGGTAAACCAGTCTATAGATAAGGAATTCTAGGGTTCACTAGATATTCTAAACTTAGTGGTGTGTCTATATTCTCGTTGTATTCTTAATAGGTATGCTACCATAATTATGATCCTAATAGCAGGGGTTTCTATATTCTAGTAGAAGGCTATACTCAAATAACTATTAGGGAAGTATAGGAATCAAGCAGGATGTAATTATTCAGATAGAATGGATTAGAAGGAGAGCGAATCATAGTCAATTGTGGATGAGATCCTATACTCTTTCCCTAGGTGCAGGCTTGTTCGGTACAATAACGTAACCGAGACAATATGCTCTCGACCTGCATGGGCCACCATAAAAACATGTCACGTCACAGTCCCAAAATACGTAGGACTAGGAACACGTAAGCATGCCAGCCGTATGGATATGGCAACTCCAATATATGGAAACCAAAATCCACACGTACGCTGTAATATGAATATCAATCCACAAGTGGTATAAACATATGTCACAAGTCACAGGGTATAATCTAAATCTCATCCACAGAAAATTAATATAAATGAATAACCAGTATCTATATAACTATATCTCAACATAAGTATCTAAGGATGATAGTTGGATGGAAATAAATCCACTACCAACTCGAAGGTAAAAGTAAATACAATATAAGTACAACACAACAACACCATATAAGAATACCAGCTAGCAATCATGGGCTCAAAGAGAGGACATCCATGAAACATATATAACCATCCAAATATGCGCTCTTGTAAATACTCAAGAACAGATACACCTGGCAGAGGACCAGGTCCTCAGAGGGACGTAACAAGATACAGAAAAGCGAGCCAACTTGAATACAATAAACATGCATATAATTTGAAAATAAATAAGTACGCTGTACAAGACCATCTATATGAATGCAAATGAGGACAACTTTTTGACGTATGGGCAAGGGTAGGCTACTCGATCTACCTCACAACTCACACACACGTCAATGGATATCAGAAATCGACATACCGTGGGGGTAGCGACCAGCGAGACTCCAAAAATTGACATACCGCGGGGGTAGCGACCAGCGCGACACACGCCCGTAGTGCGAACTATATACTAAGGTTTACCAGAGTGGTTAAAAGCCCATACGCCTAATGATTGTCCTCTATGATACTAAGTGTCTAGTGTGTGTCAACATATCTAATATATAGTAATGACTGAAAGGAACTACACATGCAATAAATAAACAGAAATGCAATAATTATACAGAAATATACTAAGCATGCAAAATATTGTAAGCAATTTGGCAAGGTATCTTGCCTGGTCTGAAAAAGATGAAGTCCCAACTCAAGGCATCGTCCGATCTACCCGTCACATAAATTAAACAAGTTAGGTTACAAAATTGGGTAAATAGGTTCCTCCATTTAATCTATTTTAATTCTGAATAAAATAACCTAAAATAGTATTTTAATATTATTATAATATGATTTTATTGTTAAGCTCTAATTTTGGTCCAAAGAAAGTCAACTTTAAGGATTTGTGATCCGTGGCACGCAAATCGAGGCAATCCGTTGACCAAAAAGTCAACCGACTCAAATCTTGGATTTGTGTATGAAATCATATATATTTTAATGCTACATAAACACTGGAATAGACGGTTTCATAAAATCATAAGTCAGTAAAGAGTTATGACCACAAGGGCGCACAGATGACAGTTTTCGATGGTTTTCTATTTACGTCTACGTTTGCACAAATTTTACAGTAGAATAAAATTATATTTTAAATTCTGTAAAAATACTTTTATTGAATTTCATCATATTAGTTTTTCGAAACTTCAAACGGTTTTTAATTCCGAGTTCGGGATCTCCCGAAATCTCAAAAATACCAATACGCGTCTAATTTCGGACAACTGGCACTTTTAGAATTTTCTGAAAAAATAGGTTCTGAAATTACTGAAATAATTTATATAGTCAGAAAACTAACCTTGATATGATTCTAACAAAAAAAACTGGAGCGCGTTTGGAGTCCGGAGCTAGGAGATATCATCTTTTTAAGTCGTCATAACTACTTGAAAATGAGGCTAAAATTATGACAAATTTTGACTGTTTTTGGATGAAAAAGAGAGGAGTTTGGGGATAAAAATATGAAAGATGAGTTTATTCCGTAAGTCTAATAGTTATTTATAATGGTGAAGATTGTTTAATTGAATAAGACTAGGATTGGCTAATTTGGATATGATTAGGATCAGTTTAAATAAGGATAGGATATGCATGAAGTTATTTTTCTAGTAGGCTCAGGATTTGAATTAATTTAAAATAGAGTTTGAGTTCATCTCAATAATTTATAATCTTAAATAGAATTAAAGATAATACAAATAATTTATATATAATCTTATTAATATCTATTAACACTAAATTAGCATTTATCTAATATTAAGACTATACATCCAAATAAATTCTAAATAATTCTAAAAATCCAATAATTCTTTAAAATTCTAAATAAACTATAAAAAATATATTTAAATATTTATCTCTAAAATAAATGTTTGGTAGTAACAACATTCAAGTATGGTATTATAGTAAATCATGGAAGTCATAAAAATTTATGTTTCCTAAGTTTTAATTACCAAAAATTCTAGAAAAATCTCCAAAAATCTAAAATAGCCTAAAAATAATTCTAAATAAATATTTATATAAGTAAATATACTAAAAAAAATTATTTTCTAATTAACAAAGAGAATACTCTAAAGAAATTCAATACCTATAATAAATATAATAATATAAAATATACACAAAATAGCTATTTTGGGTGAGGGGGTTTACAGGCTTGCCTGATCCCCAAGACCCAGAAATCTGGTTTCGGTTGCCTTGAGCTACTTTCGTATAATGGGGCATAATGTATGGAATGATGCCATTGTAATCAGAGGACCCTGTGCCTCGGTTTGCCCCGAATACTCAGATAGATAAATGCTTGCAATACTGTCCCTCCGTTGCTTACTGTCCCTCCGCTGCTTATTCGATGGATGTGATGATAGCCAAACTTTAATGATGTTGCCTTGTGCGGGCGCAACCCCAGGCTCGTACGGCATCACGTCCCGGTGGCAAACGACTATACGCCCCACGGTCGAGCGCCGAGGCGCGATGATTCGCGTCCGGTGGGGCGATGGTCGAGAGACCTTCGGGACTTGGGCGTGACATAATGGTATCAGAATGACTCGATCCTTTGCCTATTCTGTTGCTACAACTCCGAGATGTGCTCGATATTGTATTGCAACAGAGCGTTCCATACAATAAGTCCATATATATTCTCAAAGTTGTGCAAAAGTTTTCTGGATTTGATTTGTTGCTTGAGAGTTATGCTTATGCTTGTGTTGTGCTAGAGTTTTCGATTGAGGATGGCAAGGGATAAGGACTATCACTGCTCATGATATCGAAAGGTTTCTCCTTTAAGTTTCGAGGACGGAACTTTTTGTTGGTGGGTAAGTATGTAGTGCCCTTCTCCGCGTCGGTACTATATACAAGAGATATCGATTTGCTGACTCAAAAAGAATATCTTTCTTAACAGCTCCTTGTTGTAGCAGGAGATGACTGATCAAGGTGAGTGGGTATAACTGCATTCTCTGATTCTTGCATACCTTAATAATGAATCTGAGTTTTTGAATGCTTGTTTGCTTAAGAGAATGATAGAACCTTCCTTGCATGCTAATAAGAGAATTCACATAGCTTGTCATTAAACGAACTTGTCTGCTTAACTAAGAGAACCTGAAACACTTGTCTAAGAGTAAGAGTTTGCTTGAACATGTTTCACTATCGCTTGTATTTTGAGAGAACCATATCGTGCTTGAACTTGTTCAGAGAGGGCGGCTAGTCCGCACAGAGATAGATGGTCTGCTGGTTCATCTCGTCTGCATCCTAGAGTTTATCTGATAGTGTTTCATGCATTAGCATCGGTCGAATAATGTTTATTGGTGAAGAGATGAACCTTGGTCATGGCTGCTACAGAGATAGTGGAAAGCAACCATGAGTCACAACTGCTAATAGCATCATAAAAAGGAGTCATTGGTTAGCTGGATTATCGCTACCGATCCTGAGTTTCTCGGGGACCGAATTGCATATAGATAGTTCATCGTGTTGGCTTGATAGAGGATAGTTCCTAGATGTGCATGTCCCTAGAGTCTTTGTGTATAGTTCACAAGACACGCTGCGCACACCCGAATTGGTATATCGTGCTTGAACTGTTTGCCTCGATTGTTTGGTTGTATTGAATATGAACTCTGTTTTTAAAGATATTTCCAAAAGAAGTAATATGACTCTGTTATTGTGCTACATGTAATGAACATAGGTAAAACTAGAAAGATCACTAGTAATGTAATATTTTATAACATGATTACTTAGTGTTGGTTTTAGTGAATGTTGTTTCTGTTCAGTTATTTATACTCACCAGTACTAATAAAAGTGTTGACCCACCAACAGTTTACTTGCTTGCAGGTACTGGATCGTCCGAGGAAGCGATAGGCGTGCCGCATCCCCCAGACCCAAAAATCTGGTTTCGATTGCCTTGAGCTGCTTTTGTATAGAAGGACATAATATATGGAATGATGCCATTGTAATCAGAGAACCCTGTGCCTCGATTTGCCCCGAATACTCAGATGGATAAATACTTGCAATACTGTCCCTCCGCTGCTTACTCGATAGATACGATGATTGCCAAACTTTAATGATGTTGCCTTGTGCGGGCGTAACCCCTTGCTCGGACGGTATCACGTCCCGATGGCAAACGACTATATGCCCCGCAGGAGCGCCGAGGCGCGGTGATTCACATCCGACGAGGGCGGTGGTCGGGAGACCTTCGAGACCGGGACGTGACAACATAGTCATTACTCGTCATAAATCATCACAAACAACGACGTATTATGATCTTACTTTTTTTGTCGATAAATGTTATCAATTTTGTGATGTCTCTTGTTGGAGTCGTTGATAACGTCGCTAATTTATCTTATTTTGGTATTGGGACACCTGATGGTAACTTCAGAGCAAGTCGTGTGAAATGTTCAATGAAGTCATGCACTAGCTTCTTCTCTTTTTGTTTGGTGGACATGGGTGTTGACATCGTCATGTCCATGCTTCCTTCGTAATCATGTGAGAAAAACTGGTGGGTGCAGCACTTTGGGGAAAGCACTGTTGAGGAACAAAAGCAATACTATCTGAAACATTACTAAGTAATCATGTGAGAAAAATATTGCATTATTAGTGATCTTTATACTTTTTTACATATGTTCATTTTATGCTATATAAGATTTATGAGTCCGATTACTTCCTTTGAAAACATCTTTGAAAACAGATTTCATAATCAACTCATTAAGGCATACAATAGAAACTATTCTATCGTGAAGTGGGCAGCATGTATTGTGAGCCATATTCGTTCTTTTAAGTTAATAACAGCATATAGTGGACTATTCATCTCTTATGAAAAGGGCAACAATAATTCATGTAAAATAAATAACTCTTAGGATAAAGAACATAAGCAATATGAACCATGACTTATATAGTGATTCTTACCCTTCATCGAACGGTTATCCTTGCAATAGGCACACAAGTTAGAAATAATTTGCATAAACATATACGTAATATTTCCTGTTCATCTCTGCATCAAACAGTTAGGTATGAAAGAAGGCTGAATCCTATCATGCGACCTAACTACATGATGGTCCACGGGAAATCCCATGATTAGCAGCTGTGACTCAAGGTTCAACTCAGCACTAATAGACACAATACCCCACTAGATCACAAGGACCGTTCCTCAGGGTGCTTTAACAATCTCTTTTGGACTGATTGGTTCCCAGTATCCCAGGAACCGATCGAGAGACTATCGTCCCGTGCACAAGTTATCCACGACCAACGTATGAAACAAAACATCTATCAGATAAACTATTACTATGCATAGTTATAAACACAAGCACACATTTACATCTTTTCTTTTTCTTATCTAATAGTCACACCCTACTAGATCGCAAGGACCGTATCTCAGGGTGCACTATTTATCTCTTTTCGGTGCGGACAAGCCGCCATCTCTTTGAACAGAAATAATTATATCATGCAGTTCTATCTTTACAGTAATGATAAGAAAATATGTAAACAATCTCTATTAAAACAAGCATGGTGGTGGTTCTTCTGTCTCTTTTAACGAAGCATGTATTCTACACTTACCTTTAGAAATTTGATATGGGTACATGTTCAAGCAATCATTTACTCTCTTATTAGCATGGCAATAGTTCATTCTATAGAAGTGACAGTTTAACTCAGCATGTAACATTCATTTCTTAACTTAGCATGGAAAGGGTTCTTTTATTAGACAAGCATTACAAATCCTCTTATTAAGCATGTAGAGTCGTATTCTAGCAATCTTCTTAGGAACATTAATCTTCTTAGCAATAAACAGTTATAAAACTAGATTTTTTATTCAGCGTAAAAGAACCAGAAAATGTTATGCCCACTCACCAAGATCAATCATACGTCTTCTGTTTCAACAAGGAGCTCTTCATGAAGGCTTTTTCTCGAGTCAGCAAACCGATATCTTTTGTTACATTGTGCCAACGCGGAGAGGGGTACTACATAATTATCTACCGAGAAAAAGTTTCGTCCTCGAAACTCAAGGAGAAACTTACGATATCCAGAGCAGCGATAATCATCATCTCTCGCCATCCTCAATCGATAAAACTCTTGAAATTAGAAATCATATCTTGAATCAATAAATCAATCCAGAAAACTTTTGACGGACATCTTTAAGAATATTTACGGACTTATTGTATGTAACGCTCATTGTGGCAATACTATCAAGTGGCAAGGAATTTGAATCAATGGAACACCTTTGAGTTGAAATGAAGCAACGGAATAGCCAAAGGATCGAGTTGTTCTGATACCACTATGTAACACCCCGATCCCGGAAGACCGAAAGTCACCCCTAGGCGTGATGCCGTACAAGCCTAAGTTGCATTTGTATAAGGCCAAGGCTTGAACAATAAAAAAATAAGCTATTCAGAGTTAGAAGCAACGGCACAATATTGCATAAAATTAAATGAACACAATGGTAAAAGGAAACAATCTGTTTATTGATATCTATTATAATTACAAGGCTTTCAATATATTATCAATTGTCTTATATCTCTCTAGCACAATACAGAATACAATCATATCGTTCCATACATTACATCCCTTTATACAGAAAATAACTCAAATATTCTCAATGCATCTCAAGGCATCTCCTGATTTTCGGCTCCTGGGATGAGGATTTGCTATCGCTTCAGACAATCCATCACCTACGAACAAACTGGTAGGGGTCAGCATTTTGGAGAAAGCACTGATGAGAAACAAAAGAAACAATATCTGAAACATCACTAAGTAGTCATATGAGAAAAATATTGTATTATTAATGATCTTTCTACCTTTTTACCAATGTTCATTTCATGCTATACATGATTTACGAGTGTGGTTACTTCCTTTGAAAATATCTTTGAAAACAGATTTCATAATCAATTCATTAAGGCATACAATAGGAACTATTCTATCGTGAAGTGTACAACATTTATTGTGAGCCATATTTGTTCTCTTAAGATAATAACAACATCTAGTAGACTATTCATCTCTTATGAAAAGGGAACCAATAATTCATTTAAAACAGATAACTCTCAGGAGCAGTTACGATAAAGAACATAAGCAATATGAACCATCACTTATTCAGTCATTCTTACCCTTCGTCGAACTGTTATCCCTACGAAGACACACAAGTTAGAAACAATTTGCATAAACATATAGGTAATATTCTTTGTTCGTCTCTGCATCAAAATATTAGGTATGCAAGAAGGTTGAATCCTAGCATGCGACCTAACTACATGATGGTCCACGGGAAATCCCGTGATTAGTAGTTGTGACTCAAGGTTCAGCTCTGCACTAATAGACACAACACCCCACTAGATCGCAAGGACCGTTCCTCAAGGTGCTCCCACAATCTCTTTCGGACCGATTGGTTCCCAGTGCCCCAGGAACAGATCGAGAGACTATCGCCTTGTGCACAAGTTGTTCGAGACCAATGCATGATACGAAACATCTATCAGATAAACTATTACTATGCATAGTTCTAAACACAAGCACACGTTTCTATCTTCTTTTTTATTATCTAATAACCATACCCCACTAGATCGCAAAGACTGTATCCCAGGGTGCACTAATAGTCTCTTCTCGGTGCGGGCAAGCCGCTATCTCTTTGAACAGAAATAAACATATCATGCAGTTATATCTTTAAAGTAACTATAAGAAAAATATGTAAGAAATCTCTATTAAAACAAGCATGGTGGTAGTTCTTCTCTCTCTTTTAACTAAGCATGTAATTTTATACTTACCTTTAGCAATTCAATATGGGTACATGTTCAAGCAATCATTTACTCTCTTATTAGCATGGCAATAGTTCGTTCTATAGCAGTGACAATATAACTTAGCATGCAACATTCATTTCTTAACTTAGCATGGCAAGGGTTCTTTTATTAGACAAGCATTACAAATTCTCTTATTAAGCATGTAGAGTTGTGTTCTAGCATTCTTCTTAGGAACATTATTATTCTTAGCAACAAACAGTTATAAAACCAAATTCTTTATTAAGCATGAAAGAATCAGAGAATGAAGTTATGTCCACTCACCAAGATCAACCTTCTTCTATTTCAACAAGGAGCTCTTCGTGGAGGTTTCTTCTCGAGTCATTAAACCGATATATCTTGTTACATAGTGCTAATGTGGAGCGAAAGCTGACCTAGTCGACGATGGAGTTCTGAGCAGAAGGGACCCTCGCTTGCTTTCACCCAAGGAGACTTTGGTAGACTTCCCTTTCCAACGCCTCTCTATGGTGGTCCATCCTTTTTTGTGAATTTGGCCATCACTTATTAGAGGGAGCGGAGGGGAGGAAGCCGACGAGGACTAGTGAGAAGCACAAGCGTAGGAGGAGAGAGGGGGGAGATAAGGACGGGGATATAGGCAAGGGATCGTGGGAGGCCCTGGCTTTTTTAATTTCCTGACTTATATTATATATACGGAAGGATCTCTAGCTCAAGAAGTTAGAGTGAGGCAAATCCCCCCCAAGAGGTTGCAGGTTCTAGCAACAGAGGGAGCACATTTAATTCTATATGGAGGAATTAATAGGAGGGCTGTAGGAGTGCAGGCTGGGTACGAGTGCGGGCCTTCGGGCTAGGAGTGTATCCTTCAGACCCAGTTTGTATGCCTTCAGGCCAGGAGTCCAGAATAGAAAGAGGCAGCATTTATTTGCTGACACCACTGATGAAAGCTTCTGTTGTCACTGTAGCACTACAAGAAGAGTTCATGACCCTATCTATCCATGCTATTGCTATGCACGAGCGAGAGAGAGAGAGAGAGAGAGAGAGAGAGAGAGAGAACCAACTAATTACTCTATGGGCTCGTTGGATGGATAAGAAGTATCTTAAGGGGGAAAATATTTGAGCTAAAGTCCAAATAATAACGAATCTGTCATCTTCGAAACTATATTACATTACTGCGGTAAGGTGAAGAAGGAGACCTACCGCAAAGTGAAAGAAGGGAAGACAACTAGTCTATGGTTCGATCCATGGATTGGACATCAAAGTCTTGTAGACAAACACGGCAGGGACGTGTTTGGAGTGCTGAATAAGGAGGAAAGGGTAAGTAGAATCATAAGGCAAGGCTAGTGAAGACCAGAGTTACTTGCTACTATTAGGCGGTTCAGCCAAGATATTCACACATCTGGCGTGATAGCAGCTTACTAGAGCATGCATGGTGTTGGGAAGGAATGAGGAGCAGAGCATTCAAGCATAAAGCTGTATATGACTGTTTACGAGTCAAACATCCTCGGGTATACTGGTATGAGTTTGTTTGGGTGAAGGGACTCGCTCGAAAATACAGCTGTATATGTACAAGGTGAACATAGAAGATTGCTTACACTAGATCGACTAGCCCAATTCGGCATCCATACTGGTAGACATGGATGCTACTTATGTAATAGCAACAGTGAATCGGTGGACCACCTTTTCTTTCTTTGCAATTCACGATGACCATCTGGCTACATCAGAGGAGAGAGTTGCATTTGAGGGGTGGGGAGGAGGGGTGGCTAACGGGTTATCAGATATAATGGAGGAGATCAGCTCACAGGTCCTCTCTGCCCCCCTATCTTTCCTACCCTCCTACCGCGGACCATCCCCCTCCTTGTCCTCCAGAGTACCACCGAGCATGTCCCCGCATGAGGATCTGGCCACTCCTCCTCCCCAAGCTCGTGATTTCCCTTAGCCAAGTCGTCGCCTCCTCCTTTTGCTAACATTAGAATTTATTTATTTATTATTAATATTTGTAAACACCCAGATTTTTCAGAATTTAATTTTAGAATCTTAATTATGAAATTTTGAATTTTTGGAGATTTTTCTGTAAATTTTTAATTAATTATAATAAATGTTCTTCAGGGATTTATATTATTGTGTATTAAATTAATTATTAAAATATTGTAAAAATTATATTTTTTGAGTGTATAATTAATAATATGATGTCGTATAATTTTTATTGAATTTATTGGGCTCAAAAACTATTTTTAAATAGCTAAAAAGTATTATTTTTAGATAAACCAGACCGAACCAGACTTGAACCAAACCAAACCAAACTGAAACCAGCCGAACCAACCCCACCCTATTGGATTTGGATCCTACCCGTACCCGACCCGAACGCCGCCGCAAACCCGCCCCATTTCACGAGCAGCAGCCAAGCAGTGAGGTATGCCCCTTCCCACTCACGTATCTCCTTGCATATTAATCCAAATATCGTTCTGTCGAATCTTACGCGAAGATCACGTGACCCTCTCGAACCTTGTATACTTAGTTCGGGGTATCATATCCTGTGTCGGTCACAAATTTCGATGCAAAATAGGGGAAAAAGATCCAATTTATAGTTCATAAAAATGTCCCAAACACCCATGTTCATGGCCGTTTTTCTTCCAACCTAATTAATATTTTTAAATTTCACTTGAACAGTAAATAAGACAACATAATCAAGATTAAATTCCATTAATTAGTTTATTTTAATTTGATGTAAGTTATGTTTTTTCGAGTTAAAGTTGACCAAAAACTTGGTTTTCAAAACCCAAAATTTTCCGAAACTGGGTACGTCCCGCTAAACGAGATGACTTCGTCGTATGCGAATTGTATCGAAAGGCACGTATAGTCAATACGGACGTGTGTAATTTTACGAAAGTTAATTTGGACGTGCGTGCACACCGGAATCAACGCGTATCCGTTGAAAAGTTCCGTATCGGTCCATTTTGACACTCGCTGTAACTTCGTGTGTACTTGTCGTTTTACAATAAAACTTACGCCATCTGATTCGCAGTGTTACGCTGGTCCTGTGACCCAAGTTTGGTTCAATTCTGAGAACGTTGACGAAACTCCATTTTCGTGGGCCCCACGACACTACTTGATGGGCGATTTTGTGATCGGCTCATCGGAATCCAGTTCTGAATATTCCGTTGGGTTCGTACCATCGTTCTAGACTCATAGACACTAAGTTTGATGAATTTGGAGAACTTTGTCCCTGGCACATTTTTCGATGCGAAGTGGGTAGACCCCGCTTTAACCAGAAATTGTCAATTATGTCTCTGTGTCCAAATTGAACTTATGGGTAGTCAATTCTAGCTATTTCATGTATTCTAAGAGTGATGGTAATGTTTGTTTTAGCATCCGGAGGTGTACCTTAAGATTTTGTTGTTACCGGAGCAATTGAAGGAGTTCAGAACCCAGGCAAGTGTACATTGCCAAACTTGTAGTAATTGCTTTAATATTATTTGCTTGATTTATTTCTGTGATGTACCTGCTCAACATAGGACCGTGAGACGTTGTTTAGCGTCCGAATAACATTCGGGTGTCGACGCCGTACGCTGAGTCGTGTAACGTCACTTAGAGAGTTGATAACACGATCCTATACTTTCCGTGATTGCTTTACCAAGTACGTCATACCAAAGGACACTTGATACTAGTCATGTGACAGAATCTTTTCTGAGTTATTCATGGTGATTCTGTATAGGCTTACAGGATTCGTGACATAGATCTTACATATACATAGATATCATTATGACTCGCTGTATTAGCTAAAGGTCATGATCTTGCGTGTTATCGACATGAGATATCGTGGACATGAGACGTGTGATTACATTGGGTGGAGAGAGATACACAGGCTACAGACTGATTACATACACATATTTATTATTGTGGTACTTTAGTCTCTGTTACAGAGCTTGGCCCATTACGTGATATTACTACTACCGGCTCTCCGACACAGAGCTTGTAGTGGTCCCAGCCTGAGTACTAGTGATGCTCTCACTTGCATTTCACATAGCTGGTTATATAGCTTGTCCTGAGGATCTATTTTTATTTACTGCATTTTATTCTTGATTCTTCTTGTACCTTACTATGTCCCCTGAGAACCTGGATCCGAATTATGTTCCCAGGTACAGCAGAAGAAGAATACCCCGAGATATACGGGACATGAGCTGACGCTAGAGCAATACTAGCACCAGAGGACGAGATTGTGGCAGAGGATTTCTCCTGAGTATTCTGTTACATACTCATTTATTTATGCTTCCAGTTATTTCATATCTTGACTCATGGATCTATGTATTGACTTATTATCGGGTTGTCCCCGAGACACTTTGTATTGAGACTTGTGTTGGATTATATTTCTCTTTTGATTAATCTGATATTTTGAATTGTGTTTACCTTCTGTGGATGAGATTAGAATTAGACTGTGACATATATCTTAGACCATTGTATTTGTTTTACAGCTTAAGTACACTCTAACGGGTCCAATAAATTAGATTTGTCCATTGGAATTGTGCTGCTAGTCATTGCCACGTGGCTAGTCCATCGGTATTTTGAGACTGGATCGTGACAATATTATAAATATATATATATATATATGGGAGCGGATCAAAAGATCCGCTCTCGGAGCCCCACCGAAGTCCCGTCCCACGCAGCATAGGATCAAGGGGCCCGCGTGAGGCCTCCGCGATCCAAAGGTTGGGAGCGACGGAGCTCCCGTGGGGCTCCAAATCAGCTCGCTCTCTCCCTCTCTCTCTCTCTCTCTCTATATATATATATATATATATATATATATATATATAAGAAAAGAAAGGACTATGCTATGACTACAACCAAAGCCTACAATCCTCTTATAACTGCCACGTGGCGGCCATCTGGCAGCTGACCATTGGAAGAGAGGGGAGAGGTGGGACCCGGTAGCTGTCTGGGTGGCCGCCACGTGGCAGTCGTTTATTGGAGGAAGAGATGGAGTCGGGTGTGGCCCACACAGCGGGAGAAGAGAGGATTGTAAGAAAGTTGTAAGCATTTGGTAATAAACTTAGCATTATTGGAAAAGAAAAGACGTAAACATTGTGGTTAATTTGTTTACACGGTTCAAATTCCGAAGGGGAATCTTCAATCAAGTATGCACGTAAAAAAGCATATACTGGAATTGTACGGAGCCACGGACAAAAGCTCTTTCAAATTTAGGAGAGAGATTATTATGGGGTGTCCAATCTCATGCATGGGATGGCAAAAGCACGTAGCTAATCTCGTCTCCTTTTTCCGTGCAACGATGTGTCACCGCTCATCGAGGCGTTTTTAACCTCATCTGTTTGTTCACTGTTGTTATTGTCATTCCTGCTGGTGCTGGTGCTGCTGCTCTCTCTCTCTCTCTCTCTCTCTAGCTTTGAGTTGTGTGTTGTGTTTGTTGGAATGTCCAGAATAGAAAGAGGCAGCATTTCTTTGCACACTGCCCCCCTAAACCCTAAAAGCGTGCATGCAGCAGTGTGGTCCACCTGCTGACACCACTAATGAAAGCTTCTGTTGTCACTGTAGCACTGCAAGAAGAGTTCAAGACTTATCTATCCATGCTATTGCTATGCACGAGAGAGAGAGAGAGAGAGAGAGAGAGAGAGAGAGAGAGAGTGTGTGTCGAAGAGAAAACCAATTAATTACTCGGTGGCTGCAGCTAACAGACACCAGTACAGATTCTGCTTACTCCAGTGTAGCTAGCAATAGATCCCACTCTCTCTCTTCTCATAGATCATCAGCAGTGGGGAGAGCTTTGTTTGTTTGTGTGGCATTGATGGACACGGAGCTGATGATACTGATGTCCTTGTCTAACAAAGCTAGCTAGCGCTCTCTGTCTACTTACTGACTGCCAAAGTGCTAATAGCTAGCTTCCGAACTAGAATGCCTGCTTTATATGAAACTGAAATTAAGGAACATTGAATGCTTTGTACATGTAGACCTCCTCTCCTCTCCTCTCCTCTCCTCCTTAATTTGACATTAACTAGCATGCATGTTTATGAGAAAAATGACAGCAAAGGGAACAGTTTAAAGTAAACATAAGTACTAAAACTACACTCTATTTCAGTCTCATGCACAGGACTCGATGAGAGTTAATGACAGTGCAATGAGGAATGAAAAAGGAAAAGGAAGAACCAGGCATCCGTACAAAGAAGGCCAATTGAGGGAGAAGAGAAGCGTGCATCCCCACACACTAGCTAATGCAATGCTTTCTGTAATTTTAGTTTGGGAATGTATCGTTTGTCTTAAATGTAAATTTATAGAATGTTCGTTAAAATAGTTTCGAGTGGAACATTGGATTAGCCAGGATTGAACAATG
The DNA here is from genome assembly GCA_036927795.1 of Iris macrosiphon. Taxonomy (NCBI): domain Eukaryota; kingdom Viridiplantae; phylum Streptophyta; class Magnoliopsida; order Asparagales; family Iridaceae; genus Iris; species Iris macrosiphon. The sequence goes on along the minus strand of JAYESA010000016.1, from coordinate 96,459,741 downwards.
AGAAGGCCAAGAACATGTCCACGTATTTCCCAAAACATTGTGTGGGCATTGGTTAGTTGTGTAGGACAAGGGCGGAACAAGAAATTCGAACTTCGGTGGACTGGAGTGTGTAGGATGGACTAGCTGGATTAATTCATATGAAAATAATCAAAAAATAAAAATATACATGAAAAGCATAACAATTTTTTTTGTGAGGGTGGGCTTGAGATCACCCAGTCAAGTGTAGGTATGCCCTTTGTGTAGGAGGAATATCTAATACTCTCCATGGTGGTTGGGAGGACGGGTTCTGAGCTCACGGGGTTCGAGACGAACTTTCAATATAGAATTCCATATATAATGTAAAAAAAATCTTAAAAAAAATAAATTTAAAAAATATTGTTGCAACCGTGAATTGAACTAAAGACCTCTAGTATTCAAGTCTAACATGATAACCACTACATCACAACTATTTTATTCTCATGTCCGTGGGATTGTGACATATTTGTTACGATAGGAGGCTCCCGTGGGGATGGGCACGGTTTAAATTTTTTCTTGGGAACTCAGTTCCTACTCCGGTGGAAAATGACATAAAAAAATATTTTAATTAGTGTTCATGGTACATAGTAAGTTTCGATAGAACCATGTTGGTGCCACTTTAATCTTTGAAGCATGTTCGTTGTCCAAGCTGAGTTGGGCCAGAGCTACCCCTGGTGGATAAAATCCAACCATCCTAAAATATTTGAATTATATCTTGTTTCTTCTATTCACCTCTGTCTCGTTTTCCATTAAAACACATAAAATGACAAAGAAAAAACAGAAATGCTATTTATCATCATTTATTTTTTATGTGATGCCATCATCCATGACATGACGATGATGTGGTACTGACGTGGCACTGATGTGGAAACGATTTTAGCATGTTACAAATAATATTTTTTTCAAATTTCTCGTTTTTTGATATTCTAATTTGATTTTTGAATACTATCATAAAATTTCTCATTTGTGATCAATTCTCTAACACTTGGCGCTGACGTGATGCAAAAGTGGTAACGAATTCTAATAGATAACATATATTTATAAATTTCTCATTTATGATATTCTAATTTAAATTTTAATTCTATCATGAAATTTCTTATTTGTTATTAGGTTTTATTCTAACACTAAAATCGTCACCATGTCAGTGTCACGTCATTTCCATTTGTGTGATGGTATCACCAAAAAAAAAAAAAAACTTAGATGATGAATAACAATTTTTTTAAAATATGTTGCAAAAGAAAAACCTACAGTTGATGATGGAACCTGAAAACATGGTAGAACTTGTTAGCTATACATTAAGTGCATATTAATATGTCTTGATTACTAGCTTTGTGATCAGATCAAACTCTAAGATAAACAGGTTCAACAGAAAGAGCTCTCTCATACACAAGAAATGATAGACATAGAGACTGATAGTAGTGTAAGAAGGGGAAAAAAAAGGAAAAGTAAAGGAGAAGAGCATCTATCTTACTTGCATACACTCACTCACTTACTAAAACATGCTTAGCTAACTAACAAACCATGTCATGTCCATCCTCTCCACTGCCATGCTCATCACCCTCCTCTTCCTCCTCATCCTCCTCGTCGACACTCATCGACTCGACCATATGAGGAGCATGCCTGCCTCCAAACGACCGCACATGATCCTTCAAGCTCCTCTTGTGCTTGAAATCAGAGCCGCAGATACAGAACCACAGCTTCCCGCAGTTCTTCTCGTGGGTCCTCCAGTCCCCGCGGACCGCAAACGTCTTCCCGCAGCGCCGGCAGACGAAGGGCCTCGCGCCGTGCTTGCGCTTGTAGTGGGTTTGCAGCGTGCGGAAATCTTTGAGCGGGCGAGACCGAGGATGGTCGATGTTGTTCTTGCACCCTTCGGCGCAGCAGTAGCACGGGAGTCTCATCATCGACGCCGACATCAGCTTTGTCGCTCCTCGCAGAGACTCCGAGCCCTTACGGTACTGTGAACCGTGTCCCCACATGTGCATCTGATAGAAAAAAAAAAAAACATATATAGAAGTTAAACATGACCTTTTTATTTTTAATATTAAAATGATCGCAACTGGTACGTGTCTCAAATTACAAAAGAAAAGGAACAGAAAATTCATCAAATGACAAGTAACGGGGCCGGGAAATGCAAAGACTTGAATACTGGTACAAGAATCTCTCGTATCTTTTACTTTGTCGGAACATATTCATATGGACATGGTAGTTCACATGATCACCTACTAAAACCTTCTAATAATAATCGATATAAAATGTTACACATTATTATAGATAATTGAACCACAACCTAATAGCTAGAAATTGAATAGATATAGTGTTTAACTAGGGTTTATCCCTATATTGAAGTTATATAAGCTATTAGCTTTAGTATGATGTGTATGTACATAGGAGTCTCCAGAAATATTGAAGTTAGAAACAGCTAGAAAGTGTGAAGGTGTAACTAAATAGTTAAGCTAGAGACCTGCATGTTGTTAAAGCGGTTGAAGGTCTTGTTGCAGACGCTGCAAGAGAACTGCGTGACGCCGACGAGTATCTCGGCGGCAGAGGGAATCCAGTACTGGCTCGGGTGGACGTTGTCGTTAGTAAGACTTGCACCGGTGCTTGCTTTGGGAGGGCCGATCGACAGCGCGATGGTGACGTTCGAATCGTCTTGATCTGGTTGCTTGAATAAGTTAGAGCTTAACCAAGTAGAAGAAGTAGAAGAAGGAGGGGGAGGGGGAGGGGGAGGGGGAGGAGGGTTTCGTTGGCCAGGTGGCCGTAGGGATAGTAGTAGTGTAGAATGATCTTCTTGTTCTTGATGTTGATGATGAACAGATGAAAGCGAAGAAGTTGGTGGAGTGTGCATCTTTTGCTTACACTAGAAGAACTACTACAAGTGTTATTGTAGTAGGTAGGTAGGTAGGGCTAGGGAATGGAGCTTGATATTTATATGGGGATTGACGAGTGAGCTGAGCTAGGGGAGGGGAGGGTGGTGCGGAAGAAGAGATTTGAGTGAATGACTGATGATTGTTGACGAGAGAGAGTGAGCATGCACGTGGAGTGAATGGGAATAGATGTGTCTTGGCGTGTTTGGGTCAGGAAGGGGAGACAATGGACCGGCAATGGAGGGGATGAAAGGATGGCGGGGGCCCATTCAGGACCTTTAGCTAGCTAGTCTTCCTTCCCCTCGATTCCTACCCAATCCAATCCTCACTCTCTTTCTTTTCCTCTCATACATCTTTTTCATCTGGACACATTCACTTCTGCCTTTAATTAGTGCTCCCCAACTCCATGTTTACTCCTTGCTCTCTCCCTCTTCTCTCCCACTCACGCGCAGACACTCATGCATGGCATAGGATCCTATGTGTAGATGGTTGTTTGGATTGGCTATACAACTAGTTTAATTATAGGAAAATGCAAAACCGACCGTGCCCGGCCCCCGGCAGAGGTGGCCCAACCCCCCTCAATCGCTGACAGCCACGCCAACACAGGGACCCGGCAGAGGCTAGAATTCCGGAAGGGCTTTGCTATGCCTACAATTAAATGAGAGCAAACTTATTCAGTCCGGTAGTCTGTTCCCTTTCTGTATGTGTTTTTTTTTAGGAAAATGATATGTTGTCCACATTCTCTGTCCACAGGCTGTGACCACGGGACAGCGTGTCCAAACCCAATTAGTCCTCCCCTATTAGCCTTGGACTCCCACCGTTGACCTGACAATAAGAAGTCGTCACGTGGACCGCGGACCAAAACTGCGGGTCAAAAGTGCGGTCCATGTAACATCGTCCTTTTTTTTAACACTGATAAGACCCACCAAGCTATTAAGGGGATAGAATATCCGACTGAATAAGTGGGACAACTGATATGCTCTGCAACCAAATGCTTACTTCTTTTACAACCGCCACATGGTCGGTCTCCAATGGAGGAAAGAGGGGAGAGTTGGGTCCGGACGGGACACATATAGGGGGGGAGGGGGTTAGGAGGTTGTAAGCATTTGGTTGTAAACTTACCATTATACAATCCGGAAACCATTAAGCAGCGTTCTTAACTATATGTAGTACTGTTTGTTTTGAGGGTATAACATGGTTTTCAGATGTTTCATTAATGGAGTTTTAAATTTATCTATCTATAATATTTAAGTTGTCATGACTCATGACCAAATTTAGGACAAATGCCTTCGTCTTAAACCTTTTTTTAGAGAGATTGTCAAACATGGGAGAGGAGATAGTAGAGGAGAAGCGTATATAAGTTTGTTTGTTGAGATCGTCTATGTATCCAAATTAATTTGCAATCTACTGGTTTTGGCGCAGAGCACGCCAATGCTCACGTAGCCACAAGGAAGAAGATGAGCGAGGAAAATAAAAGGTAACTAGATGCTATGGTGTGAAAGCCTGGGACATCTAGAATTGGGCTGTGGACGAATTGAATGAACAGGTCCTTTGGTGGTGAATTCACGAATAAGAAAACTCCCAGTAAAAAGGAAAACTTAGATAACTTGTATTAAAAATTGTATAGTATCATTCCATGGAGGCTTAGTTCCTTAAATAAAAAAACAAGGCCATATAACATTTATTTGACCTAAATAAATAAGCAGCGGCAGATCCATAACACTACAAAATTATTGTAAAATAGCAACCGACTCTAGCGATTGAACAAGAATCGTCGCTGATTAGAGACCAAGCAGTGATTGACTGGCGACGGAAATGTACATATGAAACACATGTCTAAAAGATTGCACAATATAGAGAAGTGGATTTGGCATGTCTTCTTTTTGTATCTTCTGAGTTTACAATTAGTTCTATAAATAGAGTACAATACATATTATAAGGATAGAGATACATCTAGCTAGTTGTTGAGATGATTATGGAGATTGTTACATGTTTGTTCTTCTGGTCCGCTATTACTCCCCCTTGAACCGAACGGAGAGAACAGTAGTGAGAGTTTGGAAATCAACAACTGAAATCGCGATGTCGATAAGTCTTTGGTGAAAATATCAGAGGTGTTGTCAGTAGAGCATAGATAGCGAAGCACCAGCCTCTTGAGGGTGATAAGTTCCCGAATGAAATGGTAGTCGATTTCAATGTGCTTAGTGTGCACATGAAATACTGAATTAGTGGCAAAAGCTAGAGCATTGAGATTATCACAATATAGAATGGGAGAAGGTAGTTGCACATTGAGATCTAGAAGAAGATAAGTAATCTAACAAATCTTTGTTGATGTATGTACTAGGTTGCGATATTCAATCTTTGTTGAACTCCTTGCAACAGTTGGTTGTTATTGGCACTCCAAGAGATCGGATTAAATCTGAAGTATACACAGTAGAAGGTGGTCGATCTGCGATCAACACTCGAATCGGCCCAATCAACTTCGCTATAGGCAGTTAGAGAGGGAGACCCATTCTTATAGAAGAGACTTAGAGAATCTCTTACTTTGGGATACAGAAGAATACGCTTAACAGTGAGTAGATGAGTGCAGCAGGGGGGGGGGGGGGTGGGTTGCAGGTATTGACATGCTTGGTTGACAACAAAGGATATCTCTGGTCTTGTCCATGTAAGATATTGAAAGGCACCTACCAGTGAGCGGTATTCATTGGGGTCTTGAAGAGGATCTCCGGAATGTTTGTCGAGTTTGTCACTGGAGGAGATTGGGGATCCTACTGACTTTGCACCGTCCATTTTGAAGCAAAGAAGAAGGTTAGTGATATACATTGATTGAGATATATAGAGCCCTGAGGGTGTTCAGTGTAATTCCAAGCCCAAGAAATACCGAGCAGCACCAAAATCTTTGATGGGAAAGACTTTTGCCAAAGTACTGATTATATTGTCGCATTGTTGTGTGGAGCTTCCAGTAAGAAGGATATCGTCGAGGTAGATGAGGACAATAGTTATGGATGTTGAGCAGCGTAGAGTGAAGAGGGAGTTGTCCGATGTAGATGTCTTAAAGCCAAGTTCGAAGAGTCGATTTGAGCCAATTGTACCAGGCCCTTGGAGCCTGTTTTTGGCCATATAAGGATTTGGAAAGCTTGCAAACATAGTGAGGTTTGGATAAATCAGAGAATCCTGGTGGATGAGTCATATAGATGGGTTCAGGCAAGTAACAATATAAGAATGCATTTTGCACATCAATTTGCTTCATAAGCCATTAAAATTGTGTTGCGATGGCAAGAACTAATCGGATGGTTGTCGATTTTGCGACTGAACTAAAGGTTTCATCAAAATCAACACCTGGCTGCTAGTTGAAACCTTTGGCGATGAGGCATGCTTTGAATCATTCTATGAAGCCATCGGAGCACTATTTTATACGAAAAACCCATTTAGAAACAACAACTATTTTATGAGAGGTTGGAGGGACTAGTGTCCATTTTGGGCTGTCATTAAGGCAAAAAATTCTTCTGCCATTGTTGCATGCCATTGAGGATGTTTTTGATCTTGAATCACACATGTAGGGGCTCGTGGTAAAGCATTGGAAATAAAAGCATAAGGGAAGGATGAAGAGAAGAGTGGTAGCATTTAAGTTTGTATATTCCATCTTTTGCTCGAGTAACCGTAGAGTGGGTATTTGTTTGCTTGGTAGGTTGTGATGGTGGAATAGGTTGCGGCTGTTGTGGGGGAGAGGAGTTTGATGGTTCTGAAGTTCGAATAGGAATTGGAGATAGAATGGTTGTAGGAGAAAGGATTGAGAAGTGGTGGGATTGGTTGGAGAATGTTGATCAGGTGGTGAGATATGGTGTGTTGGAGTGTGGGAGCCATTTTGAGATACAGAGAAAGTTGTGGATGAGGAAGTAGAGTTTATCGGAGTTTGTGGAAGATTGTGAGGAAGAGGAGGTGCTTGAATAGTGGGAACAATCATAGAAGGGCTTTGCTCTGGAATTAGAGGAGTGGAGTTTGTTGGGGTAATAGAAAGGAAGGAAACTATATTTCATCGAACACAACATGTCTCGACATGTAGGCTCTTCTAGTGGATAAATCAAGGAAGCAAAAACCTTTATAATTGTGGCCATAGCCATGAAAAGCACAAGGAGTACTATGATATGCAAGTTTATGTTTGGCATAGGCTTTAGGATGAGGAAAACAGAGGCATCCGAACACACAGAGATGTTTGTAACTTTGATTTTTGTTATAGAGACGAGCATAAGGTGTTTGATTGTTTTCTTAGGTAGTGGGCATTCGATTTATGAGGTAGCAAGAAGTGAGAAGAGTTTCAATCCAGTATTTGGGAGGAGCTCCAGAGTGGACCATAAGGGTGCAAATAGTTTCTAATAAGTGACGATGTTTTAGTTCTGCGGCTCTATTTTGTTCTAGAGTAAAAGGGAAGTTATATTGATGGATCATCCCTCGAGATGAAAGAAAGGTTTCCATCCGATCAAAAAGTGCAAAGTTTAAGATTGAGAGAACTTTTAATTTTATTAATAAAATCAGAGAATATATTAGAAAAGTCTGATTTTTGATACAATGGAAAGACCCAACTACGAGCACAACATAGTATCTGTCATGACCCGCACCCGGTGTAGGGGCACGAGTAGTGAACAACATCCAGCCTACGCAGCAATATCGGCGGTAGAACGCTGTTTGGGTAAACTATTTATCTAGCAATCAAGATATAATAATGCCACCAATGAATTATGAATACTCAATCACAGATCTATAAGATGGAACAATCGCACAAATATGATATAAAGAACTGAAGAGTCAAATACAACTCACAAGACAAAATAATATCCAATGAGTCATCTAATAAGAAGAAATGTTAATATCAAAATGCTGGAGACAAATCCAATACAAAACCTATCTACTGAGCTACAGGTACTGGGTCATCAGTCTCTACCGGGATGGGACCCTCCTGAGCCAAAGTCTCTAACTCTAAGCCAACTACGTCCTAAGGCCCGTAGTGAGTGGGATACCACTCCTCAGTGTCATCTGAAAAAAAATATCTTGTCAGGAAAGGAGCAAAGTACACCTCTAACAGCAGTTTCAATGAATGATAAAAACTATGTAACAGTAAATATAGTGAATAGACAAGATGCAAGATACAAGTACAAGAGATATACAAAATAGGAATACTGGAATTAAATACAAAAAATAAGCATCATGGAAATGAGCAAGAAAAATACTACTACTATGTAAGGGAGTACAGGTTCAACATGTCATCGGCTTGGGAAATTGCATAAGGATTAGGGCCTGGTTAATCATGCGTGCAGTGTATGATCAACACTCACAAGGATAAACACAAGAAAGGGATATAATCACATATCTACACTAATACTTCTCACCCTGACTGGTATAGTAGATCCAACCATGGTACGTTATGACACGGGATTCACTGGGTAGGTAGCTAGTCTCCCCAAGAATCGATGTCTGTACATGTACAAGAAGAACGAGGAACAAGGCTTGTACAAGATACACCATAATACCAAGGAATAATATCTCATGACGAGATCTGGATATACCAATCCGTTTAGCCATCGTGTCAAAAAAATCAAGGATATCTACACTAAATATAAGAACATAGGGGATATCATAAATAAAAAACTATCAGAGAATATACTTGCCTGAAATCTGGTGAACAATATCAAAGATGTCCAGAACGGTGCCTCAGAGACCTAAATATGAAATATCACATCAATAAAAGATTTTGGAATAAAAATAAGTTAAACTAGTCTAATTCTAGGTCATTAAGTTATTTCTAGGTCAAACAGTCAAACTAGGTCAACTCTGGGTCAAACTAGTCAAACTATCTATTTCTATGTTGTATGAGTACACATCTAGGATATTGGGTCCATACGCTATGTATCTAGACTATACTAACTATATTAGGATACTAGGATACTAACACGATACCGTATCTTAAGATACATAAATATACCTATATAAAATATTCTAAGTTATACAACTATACTACATACTAGTATCCCTAGCTAAACTAATACTAAGTGGATACCTTGGCTTTGAGCCAACACGGTATCACGCTAGCTACCCTCATCTTAATACTCACTACCAATACTTAAGGATAAGCCAATACCTTGACATTATCTTGGTGTATCTCAAGGTAATTCAAGAACTAGCCTCAACCCATACTAATATATATTTTATCTAGTGTATAACTATATACTAACATATATACTAACTTATTATAACTACTAATCATGATACTCTAACTAAATACTAACAAGAGTATCTAACAGTTAACATCTAGAGCTAGCATCATCTAACATAATCTAACACTAACATGTTAATTTAACTGCAACATATATATACATTAACTTATTACTAACTCTAATACATACTAACACATATAAACTTATCTCCAACTAACAACTAAGATTAAACACTAACTACATGACTCTAACCTACATTTACCCGACCCCTTTCACCATGGTAGCTTCTACTACTAGTAGACTTGCTACTGTTGCTGCCCCTACTAGTTGCATTGGCTGCTATTGTTGCCCCCTAGTTGCATTTGCTGCTGCTGCTTGCTACTACCTCTAGCAGCATTTGCAGCTGCTACTGTCCCTTCATCATGTTGCTGCTGCTGCCCCAATTACTTGCTGCATACACAGCAACCCGACCTCCTCTCAGCATACCGAGCAGCTGTTGCTCTCACTACCTGTGTACAAAGTGCACAGGCCCGAGTTTCCTCCTTCCTTGCCTCACATAAACAATCACACAACACACACACACACACACACACACACACACACACACACACACTATAACTCCTTTGTACATACATATATCTATATATATCCATATTTATATACTTACACCTATCAACACTAAAACTGAAAATCAAAACCAAACTCCAAGGTACCAGTCACATGAACCCACCCCATAAAACCCATAAACAATAATACCTATATATATATGCTATCAATAGATATATTAGTCAAAACAATATACATGTATAGTATAACACTCTAATAGACATATATCAATCTAATAATTAAAGTACAATAGGACACAATATATATTAACATGGCAATTCCACAAATACAAGGAGCTAGTGCACCGCACCCGTATCACACTCAATCTATGATACACGTGCAATACGGCTCCACCATACCACCAAACGTATCCCGAATGACAAAAATAAGTCTAGAATCATAATTAGAAGTACTATAAAGAGCTAGCTACTCACCCACATGTCTATGTCAAAATATGACATGCTCAAACCCCCCGTGTCGGAAGAAAACTCCCAAATCAACCCGTATCATTAAATTTTTGTGATACGGCCTACACGTATCCAATTGGAGATACGACACTAGTCTCATACAATCAAACACATGTCAATTTGGTCTAATTGATCTATTGACAAACACATGATGTGCCAATCTCAGAATTCTCTCAAAATTGACACAAAATACCACATAACTTTCTTCATAGGCCTCCTATGAACCTAATTCCACTTTCTATGGGTAGTCTTAGTACATGGGAGGGTTCCTAATAATTACACTACAAATTTAGAGTCTAATTAGAGAGGAAAAAACTGAATTGTACTTATTGGGAGATGGATTCCCAATGCAACTCTCCAAATGAGTGTCAAGAGCCTTCAACTTGTGCTCCTTCCTCTTTCTTGTAAATCCTTGCCTATCCTTGTTCCAATATTCTCGAATAGTGAGTAGAGAAGGAATTAGAAAGAAATTTGGATAGGGATTGGTGTCGGGATGAAGGAATTTGGAAGAAGCAAATTCTAGATCTAGAATTGAAATGAATGGATGAAGAGAAAGAGAGTCTCTCTCCTCCCCCCTATGGCCGGCCTTGCCCCCTTCTCCAAGTCACTATAAAAAGTCTACAATACCCCTTGGGACTTATCATAAAGAAATTAATTAAGGAGAAAAGGTTCTAATCAAATTGGTTTAACTAATTAAGTCATCCTCCTAATGAATGGGCTTGCTGTTGGGCTCAAATATAACTAGGATTAATTTTGGTCCATGAGTCTAGTCTAATCTAGTTAGGTCTACTAACACAAGTCCAAAATCAAATATAATATCTAATAATAAATAAATAAATATTCAACATGCACAATATTTAATTAATTATAAAATGATCAAAATATTATTTCCTAGAAAATGTGGTAGTGACAAGTCTACCCCTTAAAATAATTTTTTTCTCAAAATTCAAAGACGAAACTACCCCCAGAAAACAAAACAGAATCAGGAAAGAACTTACCTTAAGCTACAAACAGATATGGGTAACGCTCTCGCATTTCATCATTCCTCTCCCAGGTAGACTCACCCGAAGAGTGATGCCTCCATGCGACACGTACCAAGAAAATGGTCTGGTTCCTCAGCACCTTCTCTCTCCGATCCAGAATCTCAACTGGCTGCTCTGGATAGCTAAGAGTAGGGCCCACCTCTATCTTCGAGTGATCCAATACGTGACTAGGATCCGCCATGTACCGTCTCAACTGCGATACATGAAACATGTTATGTACTCTCCCAATACAGGTGGCAAGTCTAGTCTGTAAGAAACTGCATCGACCCTCTCAAGAATACTAAAAGGTTCGATGAATAGCGGACTAAGCTTCCCGCCTCCACCGAAATGAATCGTGCCTCATGTCAAAAAAATCCCCAGAAACACCAGACCACCAACCTAGACCAAAATACAACCTTAAGAACTTAATCTATAAAAAACAACTAATATCAACACAAAACAAAAAACTAAAACTATACCTCAAACTCCAAAGGTCTTCGGTGGCTATCGGCCCAATATCGTTGTCTGTCCTGCGCTACTTGAAGTCTGTCTCTGATCAACTTAACCTTCTCCGCTGTATCCACAACCATCTCTGGCCCTAGCAAAGCTCTCTCTCCAATATCGTCCCATGAAAAGGGAGTACGACATCTCCGACCGTACAGAGCCTCAAATGGTGACATCTCTATACTAGCCTGGTAGCTGTTGTTGTAAGCAAACTTTACCAATTGGAGATGGTCCTCCCAAGATCTCCTAAAATTTAGTACACAGGTGCGCAGCATATCCTCGAGAGTTTGAATGGTCCTATCTGACTTCCCATCTGTCTGGGGATGATATGTAGTACTGAACTTGAGCTGGGTGCCCAAACTCGCCTACAAACTCCTCCAGAAATGAGAAGTGAAATGACTATCCCGATTCGAGACTATGTTGACGGGAACCCCATGTATCCTGACGATCTCCCTCACATACATCTTTGCCAGCTTCTTCGTAGACAAACCTACCTTAAAAGGTAAAAAGTGGGCCGACTTGGTCAACCTGTCAACGATGACCCAAATTGCGTCTTTTCTTCCTGGAGATTATGGAAGTCCGGACACAAAATCTATAGTAATGTGCTCCAATTTTTACTCTAGAATGGGTAATGGCTGAAGTAATCCACCTGGCCTCTGCCTCTCGGCTTTCACCTCCTGGCACACTAAGCATCTGGATACAAATTATGCTACCTCCCTCTTCATTCCATACCACCACACACTCTCTCGCATATCCCGATACATCTTGCTGGCACCTGGATGCATGGAATATTGAGAGCGGTACACTTTCTCTAACACCTTCTCACGCAGCTCCCTACTAGAAACACATAATCTAGCAACAGCCGCAAAGAACCATGCTCAGCAATGGTGAAATCATCCTCCAATCTGGCTCTCACCAGGGCTCTGATGCTCCTCAGAGATACATTCTCATATTGGGCTGTCTTAATCATGTCCATTAACTCTGAGTGTATCTACAACTCCCACATCTGCATAGAAAAACCAGGGAGTATTACCTCATTGCCCAAGCTTTCCAGATCCTCTAACAAATACCGATCCTGCATCAAAAACATAGCTACCGGATACCTGCCCAAGGCATCGACAACTATATTGGCTTTCCTCGATAATACTATAAGGATATGTCAAAATCCTTCATCAGTTCTAGCCACCGATGCTACCTCATGTTCAACTCCTTCTGAGTAAAAATGTCCTTCAAGCTCTTATGGTATGTGAAGATCTCCACACGCTCTCCGTACAAATAGTATTTCCACAACTTCAAGGCAAAGATGACTGCTGCCAACTCCAAATCGTGGGTAGGATAGTTCTTCTCATGAGGACACAATTTCCTAGATACATAGGCAATCACTTTTATATTCTGCTAAAGAACACAACCCAGCCCTTTTCCTGATGCATCATTATAGATAGTGAAACCTCCAGACCCTGATGGCAACGTCAAAATAGGAGCAGACGTCAGCCTCATCTTCAATTCCTCAAAAGTAGCCTGGCACTCCTCTGTCCAAACAAACTCTGCGTCCTTTCTGGTGAGTCTAGTCATCGGCTCGGCAATCCTCAAAAAATCTTGCACAAACTTCTTGTAGTAGCCTTCCAGACCCAAGAAACTTCTGATCTCTTCCACTGAACTCATTGTTTTCTAAGATTCTACTGCTGCGATCTTCTTTGGATCCACTGAAATTTCATCACCAGTCACAAAATGTCCTAAGAACTCCACCTTGCCCAGGAAGAACTCACACTTGGACAACTTTCCATACAACTTCTCCTTCCTCAGCACATCCAACACAATCCGCAGATGCTCCTCGTGCTCCTCTGGTGTCTTCAAGTATATGAGTATGTCATCGATGAACACCACCATGAACTTGTCAAGGCACTGATAGAATACCTTATTCACCAAATTCATAAATACCGTCGGGATATTAGTCAACCCAAACGGCATCACCATGAACTCATACTGGCCATACCGAGTCCTAAAAATAGTCTTCGAAATATCCTCCGGCTTTACTTTCTCCCGGTGGTAGCCTGATCTTAAGTCTATCTTGAAAAATACTTTGGTACCACTCAACTGATCGAACAGGTCATCAATCCGTGACAACGGGTATTTATTCTTGATAGTGAGATTATTCAATGCCCTGTAATCGATGCATATGTGCACCAATCAATCCTTCTTCGGTACAAACAATACTAGGGATCCCCACGGTGAAGAACTGGATCTGATAAACCCCTTATCTTGCAATTCATCCAGTTTTTTTTCAGCTAGACCAGCTCGTTGTTGTTCACTCTATAGACATACTGTGAAATTAATTCTGCACCTGGCACCAAGTCTATAGAGAACTCAATATCTCGATCTGGCGGTAACCCTGGCAATTCCTCAGAAAACACATCTAAGAACTCTGCTATCAAAGGATGCAGCAACTCCTTGTCTTCTACCATAGTTGTCATGCCCGAATCTTTCGCAAGCTCGATCATCCCCGCTGAACGTGAATCACCACGTTGCAGCGCTCCCGTAGGACAACCGTTCTCATCGGAATGTGATGTCGTACGAGCCTAGAATTGCGCTCGCATTAGACGATGTTGTCAAACATCAAAGTTATTATCAAAACGACCAAGTTGCAATGAAAGTCAAGTATTGTGTACCAAGCACACATCAGAGTATATGCAGCGCAGCTCTCGATAGGGTCCAAATAAAAATTCCACAAAGGAGAATGCCACAAAGGTGATGCAACACTCTAGATCTTCCTCTTTCCCACAAAGGTACTTACCGTTTTATACATCATGTCCCATATATCCAAGAAGCTCTACTACACCTGCATACCTAAAATAATGCCCATAAACATGGATCAGTACACAGCTGTACTGGTGAGCGAGGTAACCCACTCGTCTAAATCAATACTAAGTAGAATAGTGAATGCAAACAGTTATATGGTGATATTTCTACTGAATCCTAGATTTATTTTATGGTAGAGGTATGACATGTTAAGAAAAATTGTAAAGCAGGTTAAACATGCAAGCATTCAACTCAAGCAAATATACAAGTAGATATAGCCAACTCAAAAGAAAACTAGCATACAAACCGTTCTACTCAAACTCAAGTAACGCATGAACCTATCGAACCATAAATCAAGCCTCAATATCTATCCTCAAACTAAGCCACAATCTAAGCCTCAATATCCAATCATCGATATGCACACTCTTGCCGAGGAAAGGTGGCCGCCGCCTATACGAAAAGCACAAACCAAACCAAAACAAAGCAAACCAACTCTTATCTATATGAAGTCACTGTCTAAGCCATAAAGAACTAATCAACTGCAGTTCTATCCGATCCAGACTGAGTAGCTAGCCCGCCTAGTCATATCGAACTGTCGACATCGCACCCAAGGCACATTACATTTATCTCCTCCATGGCCGAATGGTCCAGGTGCCCCGAAGCCTATCCCGTTCAAGAAAACTAAACCCTGTGCGCAACAGGTTGTCCGTGACCAATGCAGACACCAAGTAGGTATGACGAGAGAATTGAGCCTTCTCGCCCCACCAAACGATCCTAGCCTCGATCCAACCAACTATCTATAACCATTCTCCAACTTATATCCCAAGGCACCATTTCAAGTTATCCCCATAGGCACTATACCGTTTCTCGATACAGTGTTCCAATTGGTGCAACACCCCTCACTCCGAAAGCTCCATGGCACAATGGCCCAATAGTGGCACAATACACTCACCGATACAGTTATCCGGTTTCAAACCACAACTGCACGCTTTTCTTGACAAAGTGCCCAACTTGATACTCGTGCACAGATGCACGCTCGTTCGTCCGCCCGTAGTGCCTCGATGTTACAACCAAGATACTCAAGCTCCAACTGCTCAAAAGTAAAACCAACTCAAGCAATAAATCATATCCAGCCAAACGACGCACACTCAATGCACGCCAAAGTACGGTGATTTCCAAGTTCCAGTCCAAGTGTTCAAGCCATTACGTGTGTTCCATATTATTAGGCATGAAGGAGTAGAGGAGAAGGGACATAGCCCACTCACAAGTCTGATTCTGTTAAGCACCCTGCCTTGCCGATACTGCCGATCCCTTGAACCCATTGTCCGATGAAAAGAATGATCTACTCAATTGGTATGACCGTGCGAGCAGGCCGTGCTCTCTTAATCATCTGACCGATCGGACTAAGGAAGATGGTATTATCGCTCCAATCCAGCTATCCCACTACTCTTTTAATGAACACCCGATTCCATTAAAATTTGCTTCTGATCTGCACATGAAACCAACTTAAATCAATACTTGTTCCCAAATCCAATAAATCGAAATATAACCAGCTATTGCCTTATTCAATCCGACTCAGCGTAATACACCGTACGGTTGTGGGGCATTACAATAGCTCCACAGATAATGTCTTCTCTCTGCTCTGTAGCTCCTCTAGCAAACTCAAACTCTGGCTCTCCTGATGGGCTACACAAAACTCTACCTCCTCTGCAATCTATACTAGCATGGTGTCTACTCAACCTATCCATCCAGAGTACAATATCGTAGCTTGGAAGTGACATTACAAGTAGACACGCACTCAGCTCCCGGCATCCCAGAGTAACTCTTCGATCCTTACAAATATTACTAACCAGGATAATGCCTCCCCCGGTCATGATCTTGTAATTCCTGAGCAAAGGCTCAACTACCAAATGATGCTTCAAAGCAAAAAAAAATAGATACAAAACTATGGGAAGCACCACTATCAAACAATGCTAAAGATGGAATAAAATCAAGAAGAACAGAACCTGCGATGATATCTCTGGTGGGCTCGGCCTCCTCGATCGTCATAGCAAACGCCCGTCCTTGAGGTGCACCTCCCTGATATTGGTGCTGGGCATAACGTTGCTGCTGGGTTGGAAGCAACGGTCCCCTCGGCTGTACTACAAGTATCCTCGCCTGTGTTCTCGGAGCTGGAGATGATCCCTGAACTGTATGAGGAGGGTTGGAAGGATAATCCCTCAGCTGATGTCGCTCGGTACCATAATACAGACAAACTTTCAACCTCTTCCTGCAAACTTTCCAGATGTGGCCGAACTTCTTGCAGAAGTGGCAGGAAGCTTGTTGTGACTATCTTTGCTACTGCTGTGGTGCCGGATGAACCGGTGCCCTAGCTAGAGTTTGGTGCTGTTGTGGATGCTGAAAAGTCCTAGACTGGAAATGAGGACACTTAGCAGTCCCTGCGCTGCTACTAGCCCCCAGATAAGAATCGCGGTCTCTCTTGGGTTTCAAGCCCATCTCCCGCTCAAACTTGTGTGCCTCCGCAAGTATCTCTGAATATGTCTTATAGAAAGACGGACTGAGGATTTTCACTTCCCAGTTCAGTCCCTCACGGAAGCGAATAGCCCGAACCTCTGACTCCTTTACCAAATACTCTGTAAATCGGCTCAGCCTACCGAACTTTGCGACGTACTCCTCAACGGACATGCTCCCCTGAGTAAGACCCACAAACTGCCTCCCCAAGTCTAATTTGTCTGCCTGAGCAAAAAACTTCCTCTTGAATAGGTCCTTGAACACCTCCCAAGACTGCCCTGCATCAGCAAAAAGTGGCTCATTCCTAAACCAAGTGTGGCGATATCGAACAGCTGAAGTCCTACTGCCTCAACCTTCAGATCCTCAGCAAGACGGGACACCCTCATGATACGCTCGATATCCTCGAGCCAATCATCAGCATAAACGATGCCCTTGATTCCCTTGAAGACCCGAGGTTCCAGCTTCCTGAAGTCCTGGATATTACTCGGCCGAAGCTGGGCAACCTGCTGCTGGACCGGAGCTCCTCTCTCTACTACATCAAGGGCAAGCTGATGAGCACTCTCAATACCCAGCCATAATACGTCGGTCTGCCTCTGGTGAACCTCTGACTGGGCCCTCTATGCCTCCAACATCTCGCAAAATAATTCTAACATCTGAGTCGCATCTGTCGGCACGAAAGGTGGAGGTGGAAGTCCCTCAGACACAGCCAGAACAGTCCTCTAAACTGGAGGTGGACCCCCGAACGCAGCTGATACACCAATCACCGGAGAAGTGAATAGTGCAGGCACTCGGAAAGTCGTAGATCTCTCAGAAACTGCTCCTCTCTACTGTGATCGAATCTTAGGAGGCATCCCAAGGCAAAACGAAAGGAAAGAATCAATATGACACTTGATATAATATATTCAAAGAAGGACAGATAAAGATCAAATATCAATATCAAGAAAGAACAGTTGAAATGAATCAATAGAGGTTTTCCTAGATGTGATTGAGTATTCTCAGCCTATATCATATATCCTGAAATAGGCTCGTAATAGCACTCAAATCAGAGCACCACTATGAATCGCACTACTTGCGACCTTGAAGGCCTACATGGCCCACCACTAAAAATGTGTCACGACCCGCACCCGGTATAGGGATACGAGTAGTAAACAACGTCCAGCCTACGTTGCAGCATCGACAGTAGAATATTATTTGGGTAAACTATCTATCTAGTAATCAAGATATAATAATACCACCAATGAAGTATGAATACTCAATCAAAGATCTATAAGATGGAACAATCGCACGAATATGATATAAAGAACTGAAGAGTCAAATATAACTCATAAGACAAAATAATATCCAATGAGTCATCTAATAAGAAGAAATGTTAATATCAAAATGCTGGAGGCAAATCCAAAACAAAACCTATTTACTGAGCTACAGGTACTGGGTCGTCAGTCTCGACCGGGATGAGACCCTCCTAAGCCAAAGTCTCTGACTCTAAGCCAACTACGTCCTGAGGCACGTAGTGAGTGGGATACCACTCCTCAATATCATCTAGGAAAAATATATCCAATCAGGAAAGAAGCAAAGTACACCTCCAACAGCAATTCCAATTAATGATAAAAACTATGTAACAGTAAATAGAGTAAATTTATAAGATGCAAGATACAAGTATGAGAGATATACAAAATAAGAATAATGGAATTAAATACAAGAAATGAGCATCATGGAAATGAGCAAGAAATTCTACTACTATGTGAGTGAGCACCAGCTTCAACATGTGATCGGCTTGGAAACTTGCACAAGGATTAAGGCCTTTAATCATACGTGCGGTGTATGATCAACACTAACAAGGACATGCACAAGAAAGGGGTATGATCACATATCTATGCTAACACTCCCCGCCCCGACTGGTATAGTGGATCCAACCATGGTACGTTATGACATGGGATTCACTGGGTAGGTAACTAGTCTCCCCAAGAATTGATGTCTGTTCATGTACAAGAAGAACGAGGAACAAGGCTTGTACAAGATACACCATAATACCAAGGAATAACATCTCATGACGAGATTCGGATATACCAATTTGTGTAACAATCTTGTCAAAAAAATCAAGGATATCTACACTAAATACTAGAACATAGGAGATATCATAAATGAAAAACTATCAAAAAATATACTTGCCTGGAATCTGGTAAACAGTATCAAAGATGTCCGAAACGGTGCCTCGAAGACATAAATATGGAATATTACATTAATACAAGATTTTGGAATAAAAATAAGTTAAACTAGTCTAATTCTAGGTCATTAAGTCATTTCTAGGTCAAAAAAGTCAAACTAGGTCAACTCATGGTCAAACTAGTCAAACTAGCTATTTCTAGGTTGTATGAGTACATCTCTAGGATATTGGGTCCATAAGCTATGTATCTAGACTATACTAGCTATATTAGGATACTAGGATACCAGCACGATACCGTATCGTAAGATACGTAAATATATCTAAATAAAATATTCTATAAGTTATACAATAATACTACATACTAGTATCCCTAGCTTAACTAATACTAAGTGGATACCTTGGCTTTGAGCCAATACGGTATCACGCTAGCTACCCTCATCTTGATACTCACTACCAATACTTAAGGATAAGTCAATACCTTGACATTACCTTTCTGTATCTCAAGATAATTCAAGAACTAGCCTCAACCGATACTAATATATATTTTATCTAGTATATAACTATATACTAACATATATACTAACTTATTATAACTACTAATCATGATACTCTAACTAAGTACTAACATGAGTATCTAACAGTTAACATCTAGAGCTAGCATCATCTAACATAATCTAACACTAACATGTTAATTTAACTGCAACATATATAAATATTAACTTATTACTAACTCTAATACATACTAACACATATAAACTTATCTCCAACTAACAACTAAACTTAAACACTAACTACACGATTCCAACCTACAATTACCCGACCCCTCTCACCATGGTAGCTGCTACTACTAGTAGCCTTGCTACTGTTGCTGCCCCTACTGGTTGCATTGGTTGCTGCTGCTTCCCCCTAGTTGCATTTGTTGTTGCTGCTTGCTACTACCTCTAGCAGCATTTGTTGCTGCTGCTACTTCCCCTTCATCATGTTGTTGCTGCTGCCCCAATGCCTCGCTATAAACACAGCAACCGAACCTCCTCTCAGCATATCGAGCTGTTGCTGCTCTCACTACCTGTGCACAAAGTGCACAGGCCCAAGTTCCCTCCTTCCTTGCCTCACCAACACAATCACACAACACACAAACACACACTTTAACTCCTATGTACATATATATATCTATATAAATATCCATATTTATATACTTACACCTATCAACACAAAAACTAAAAATCACAACCAAACTCCAAGGTACACATGAACCTACCCCATAAAACCCATAAACAATGATACCTATATATATGCTATCAATAGATACATTAGTCAAAACTATATACATTTATAGTATAACACTCTAATAGACATATATCAATCTAACAATTAGAGTACAATATGATACAATATATATTAACATGACAATTCCACAAACACAAGGAGTGCACCACACCCGTATCACACTCAATCTATGATACGCTTGCGATACGACTCCACCACACCACCAAACGTATCCTGAATAACACGAACAAGTCTAGAATCATAATTAGAAGTACTACGAAGAGCTAGCTACTCACCCATATGGCGGTGTCAAAATATGACATGCTCAAACCCCCCGTGTCAGAAGAAAACCCCTAAATCAACCTGTATCGTCAAATTGTCGTGATACGGCCTACACGTATCCAATTATGGATACGACACTAGTCTCATACAATCAAGCATATGTCAATTTGGTCTAATTAACCTATTAACAAACACAAGATGTGCCAATCTCGGAATTCTCCAAATTTGACACAAAATACCACATACTTCCTCCATAGGCCTCCTATGAACCTAATTCTACTTCCTATGGGTAGTCTTAGTACATGGGAGGGTTCCTAATTATTAAACTATAGATTTAGAGTCTAATTAGAGAGAAGAAAACTGAATTGTACCTATTGAGAGATGGAATCCCAATGCAAGTCTCCAAATGAGTGTCAAGAGTAATCAACTTGTGCTCCTTCCTTCTCCTTGTAGATCCATGCCTCCTCATTGTTCCAATAGCCTCCAATGGTGAGTAGAGAAGGAATTAGGAAGGAATTTGGGTAGGAATTGGTGTAGGGATGAAGAAATTTAAAAGAAGGGAGGCCGGCCTTGCCCCCTTCTCCAAGTCACTATGAAAAGTCTATAATATCCCTTGGGGCTTGTCATAAAGGAATTAATTAAGGAGGGAAAGTTCTAATCCAATTGGTTTAACTAATTAAGTTATCCTCTTAATGAATGAGCTTGCTATTGGGCTCAAATCTAACTAGGATTAATGTTGGTCCATGAGTCTAGTTTAATCTAGTAAGGTCAACTAACACAAGTCCAAAATCAAATATTACATCTAACAATAAATAAATAATATAATAAATTAATATTTAACATGCACAATATTTAATTAATTATGAAATAACCGAAATATTATTTCCTAGAAAATGTGGTAGTGACAGTATCGGTTGACAGAATTGGAAAAGTTTATAGAGGGACCCCCAAAGATCACAGTAGAGCAGTTGAAGTAGAGCAGTTAAAGTGGATTATGAGTAAGGAAACGGTTATTTGATGCTTTTTTCTAGATGACATGCAGTGCACTAAACTTAGAATGGAGCAAAGCTCTTATCGAAAGGAAAAAAGAACTAGTTGATTGAATGCGAATAAGAATAGCTTGAGATGAATGACTGAGATGTTGATGGAGTAAGGAACTTGTTACAGTAGAGACGAGTGTAGTAGAGTTGTTAAAAGGTGATAATAAGGTCCGTGGGAAGGTGTAGAGGCCCTGGCTAGTTGGTGCTTGCAACAGAGTTCTCCCCGATGCTTGGTCCTTATAGAAATAGTGTAGTCATTGAAAGTCAGAGAACAATTATTGTCATGAGAAAATTTTTGGACAGATAAATGACTATGTTTAAGTAAGGAAACATGTAGAATATTGTTAAGAAGAAATTTTGATTTGGGTGCGTAGAGAATGGAGCTAGCAATGTTGGAGATGGGAAGCATTTTGCTATTGCCAATTTTCATAAAGTCTTTACCAGAATAACCAGAATGCATAGACAGATTTGGGAGGTCATTTATCACGTGATAGGTTACCCAAATGTCAACTATCCAATCTGCAAAAGTTTTGTTGGATTGAGCGACCATGGCAGCAAGCTTTTGAGGAGGATGACAACCGATATAGGCACAGTTCATCATTTGAAAGCAATCGAGTGTAGAGTGACCAGGTTTGTTGCAGATCTGGCATAGTGCCTTTGAAGAGGATGTGGTCAGCACTAATGAAGGATTATTGCACTGACGAGATGCGCTGTTGTTGTTGAAGGAGGTGGTGCAAGGTTGATAGTTTGGGTAGTAGTTTTGGAGTTTTTCCTTGTAGTTAGGATTGATATAATTTGGTTTGTTGTTGGAGGTGTGGCTGCTTCAATTTACAGTGGAGTAGGATTATAGAGCATATGGGGATGAGTCAGGTTGTAAAATAACACGAGCTATGTTGGTAATCTTTGTTTCCTCATTGATGAGGAGATTATGAACTTCGTCCGCCGTGATATCAGATTTGACGGTGATGGAGGTTACAAAGGCATAGTACTTTTGTAGAAGGCTACGAAGCATGTAGAGAAGATGAGCTTCATCACTAATGATGTAGCCTACTGTAGAGAGTTTATCGACCAACTCCTCAATATTTTAGAGATATTATGAAACAGGTTTGTCACATTTGATTATGTTCTGCAACTGGGACTTGAGGTGAATAGTATGCGAGCGAGAAACTGCCGTAAGGCATTTTTCCAAAGTGGGCCAGACTACCATTGTAATTTTGCAACCAATAATGTAAAAAAAGGACTGATTCAGAAAAAGTAGCATTCAACCAGATAATAAGAGTTTGGTCTTGTTTAACCTAGTCAGAATAGGATAGATTAATGGTGGTTGTTGGTTCACCATTGTCGCTGATGAGAAAATAGGGTGCATAGGGCTTGGATCCGTCTATATGTCTGTTGAGATCATAGCTTATGAGAATTGGATTTAAGACGTTTTTCCAAAGGATGAAGTTATCCTTTGTTAGCTTGATGGTACAAAATGAGAAATATTGGTGATGGTGGTATAAGTGGCCATTATTGAGTGGAAGGGAGGATGGGGAGAAGATTTTAGAAAGGACTTTGGATCTAGAGCGGTAAGGGAAAGGGCTCTAATACTATAAAAGATGACACAATATAGAGAAGTGGTTTTGGTATTTCTTCTTTTTGTAAATTTTGAGTTTACAGACAGTTCTATAAATAAAGTATAATGCAGATGATAGGGATTGTGATACAACTAAATAGTTGTTAAGATGATTGTGGAGTTTGTTTCTGGTTTGTTGCATGTTTGTTCTTCTGTTCCGCTATTAATTTCCACATTTCTGTCTCTACTTCGTCGCTAAAGCGTTGGAATGTAAATAGTGACTCCTTTAAGATGGACTTTTCTTTTCAAATTTTAGTTTTTAAACCCAAATCACCCCCCCATTATATTTCTCCCTCCTCCCCGATCCCCTCCAAAACTCCTCCTCCCCAACCCCCTCCTCGAACCCCTACTCTCCGACGAGCCGTCTCCTCTTCTACCTCCCACGAGCTTCGCAGGGCCCAATTGGAGCCTCTGGCCTCCAGCGAGCTTCGTGCGCCATCTATGTCCTCCACTTCCGGCCTCCTCCTCCGTTGGTAAATTTGTTTCCAATTTTTTCTAATATTTTTTTAGATGTTTGATTGTTGATCATGATAGATTTTATTATAGCACTTGATGCAAAAAAATTGTTGGTTTAGATGCACTATATATAGGAATAAGTTCTTATAGAAATTCTTGAAAGATACCTGATCTGCTTACCTTGGGCATCCATTATCAGACCAAACATCAGGCCTATTCCAATAGGAGTGAACTTCGTTGAAGAATTTTTTGAATGACTCGATCAACATCTCTGCTTGCTGTCTCTGTACACGTTGGATCAGGAAGTATGGAGAGACTTTGATGGTAAAACTTAGATTAACCTTTATCTAGAAGCTGAAGTCACCATTACTGAAATATGTGAACTTATTGTAGATTAAATAATGGAAGAAACCATATTAGAGCTCTGGGATTGAGTTTGCTATTAAGATGGCCTCCTTGAGTACATATATAGTTCACTACCAAAATATGATAAAATAGCGACATTTTTAGCGACGTCGTCAGTAAACGTCGCTAATGTTAAAGAATTTAGCGACTCCATAAATAAATGTCGATGTACATCGTTGTTTGCAACGAATAGCAACTAATAGCGACTGTACTTGGATTTTTTGAAAGAATAGTCGTTATATTTTTTTAATGTCGTTAAACGTCGCTAAAGTTTTTGATTTAGCGACGTTTGGCACATATTTACCGACGATGCTAATTTTTTAATTTGCGACATTTATAAATATAGCAAGAGCAAGATGTCGCTAAAATTTTTTAATGGCAACGTTTAGCAACTTCCGAGAAATCTCTAATATTTTAATAATTAGCGACGTTTAGCGACCATCTAAACATCGTTAATAGCGACGTCTGGATCCGATGTCGTTATTTTTTTAATATAACGATCTGGTTTAACTCCCCCCCCATCCTCACTCAAAAAAATTTCAAAACCCAACCCCTCGCCGACGTTCCCGTAGACCGTGCTCCATCGTCGACCATGCTCCGCCACCAATCTTGCTCCCCCTCCGACCCTGGGCACCCCCTCCTCCTCCTCCACCGAGCTCCTTCTCCACCTCTCCGGGCTCCTCCTCCTCAACCGAACTCCTCCTCATCCTCTCCGAGCTCCTCATCCTCCTCCACCGAGCTCCTCCTCCTCCTCCTCCTCCTCCTCCACCGAGCTCTTCCTTCTCCTCTCCGAGCACCCCCTCCTCGATCAACCCCCTCCTCTCCGGCCACCCACTTCTTAGTAAACCCTAACCCTAACTTGGAGACACACACACACATATACACACACACACACGGATACTAACACAAACCCTAACTTGGACACGCGGACACACTAACACATGCAAACACTAACCCTTACCCTAACACAGACACGGACACACACATGTTTGTATCATGTTATCTCATGATATGTATGGTAAAATTGTAGAACACATAGATATGAAAGGTTAGGACACGGTATCAAGATAAGGTTGTAAGCATTTTATCGGACACAAAAATACGCATACATTGGTTATTAATCATGCATGGTTATAAGCATTATTATTGTTTTAGGAAATTACATTGGAAGACTGACTGACTTGATTAGGTGTGGTTAAAAAAATTCCTACAATTATGTATCCTAGTTTAGAGCTATACAAGATGACCTAAAAAGAAGATATAGTGTGCATGTGTATGATATATTTATGCTAAGGGGGGAGTGTATCTCAATGTTGCAGTAAAAGGTGATAGGTACATAGCAGTACACTGTAATGCACTTGGGGAGGAGCTCAGGTGATATCAAATGAGTTGTTCTATAGTGCACATTTGTGCACAGTACAGTAAGTGTGTGTGTGTGTGTGTGTGTGTGTGTGTGTGTGTGTGAGTTAGTGTCAACTCTGTGTGTGTGATAGTTAAGTAGAAGGAATTTGAGTATGTGTTTTAGTCAAGTATTATATTTGGGCCCATACTTGACATTTACAATGTCAATATAAATAATATCTACCGGTGTAAATGTCAAGTGGGTAATACCTAGAGTGTTTATGTGCTAAGTGTAAATGTCAAGTGTGGATATCTAGGATACAAATGAGTATCTTTAAGTAAATGTTGGTATATGGTTATGAATTTTAGGGGCTGTTTGGATATAATTTTTAACTCAACAGACCCTGCAATAGTTTGGGGCTTTCTTTTGTATATGTTGACGAGTAGGTGTAGAATATAATTGGATATTCCTAAGTATCAATGCTAGGACTAGGAGTATCAGTTCATTGCCCTTCACATTCATTTGGATAATATACTTGAATGATGTCTATTCATCTTTGCAGAAGTATCTAAAAATGAATATGAATTACTTTCTGTGTCATCGTTCGTGGATATACAACCGTTATCCTGATGACATGTACAGTGTTCGGGATAAATTCGTACAGGGGGTGGAGCAGTTCCTGCAGTTCGCCAAGGCGTTCCCTCAGTACATGGATGACACCAAAATTAAGTGTTCGTGTGTGAGATGTCGTAACTCAAAATATAACCCAGAAGTGGATATGACATATCATTTATACTCGAGGGGTTTCACGCCAAATTACTATCAGTGGACCTCACACGGAGAACTTGTGTCTTTAGCATCGGATCCAGAGCCTTATGTGGAGCCGTATATGGATGTCCACGACCATGCTGATTACGACGACGGGTGCGTGAACATAATTTTTGATGCTGTGGGGCCTAGTTTTGATCCGGACAATCATGATACAGTTGAGGATGTACCGAATGTTGATGTTGCAAAGTTTATTGAGTTACTGAAGAATGCAAGGACTCTATTATATCATGGTTGTGAGGATCATTCACCGTTGAAGGTGGTTACAAAACTGTTGAGCATCATGTTCGATTTTAATATGTCACAAGAATGTTACAACCTTGTGATAGAGTTGATTAAAGAGATCTTGTCGGCGGGTGCTAAGTTACCTAAAGACTTCTACCAGTCTAAAAGGATGGTGAGATCGCTCTGGATGGGATACGAGAAAATTAATGCATGTCACAATAGGTGCATGTTGTACTAAAAAGACGACAAGGATAAAGATGTGTGCAGATTTTGTGGTGTTGATCGCTCCAAGGCAACTAGTACAAGAAGGTCTGCCGGTACAAGAAAGTCGACCGATTTGATGCACTACTTGCCTTTAACGTCGCGGTTGCAGAGGTTGTTTATGGCGAAGGAGACTGCCAAAAATATGAGTTGGCATAGGCGACAACAGATTAAAGGAGTGTTGGATCACCCATCTTATGGAGAAGCATGAAAGCACTTCAATCGAGATTATCTTAATTTTTTTTGGATCCGCGTAATGTAAGATTGGGGCTTTTCTCCGGTGGTTTCACCCCATTCGGACTTTCGGGCTCCCAGTATTCGTGTTGGACTGTGATCATCACCTCGTATAACCTACCGAATTGGATGTGCATGAAGACTCCGGTTATGTTCTTAACCGTCATTATCCCGGGTCCGAATAATCCGAAGAGGAAAGTCGATGTGTACTTGCAACCGTTGATAGATGAGTTAAATCTGTTATGAAAAGTAGTCTCTAACACGTATGATATTTCAAAAAAAGCAGAATTTTCAGATAAGGGCAGCACTTATGTGGACCATCAACGACTTTTAGGCTTATGGAATGTTATTAGGATGGAGGACTCATGGTCGTCTCTCATGACCTTATTGCATGGACCGTACTAAGGCTTTTCGTTTGAAATACGAAGAAAAATCGTGCATCTTCGACTGTCATTGACAATTTCTGCCGTCGGATCATCCGTTCCGGAGGAATAGGAATGCATTTCGTACCGGCGTTATGGAGAAGGCAAATCCACTTCCATGGTGGCCCAGAGACACGATATGGGAAGAGATTAAAGATTTACCAAGGTGGCCCGGAGACACTTTTGTTCCATGTATTTCAAGCCTCATGTTGTTACTAATCGAACGAGGGCCCCGAGAAATGACGACAGGTACCGGGAATCTAATGATGAAATACTGAAAGTATTCAATACTTTCGGTAAGCCTTCAGGAAAAATAAAGAAAATATATCTGAATGATGACGAGCTAAGGGCTACTCAGTTTTATATATTACTCAACTGCGATGAGAATGAAGTGGAGAATCTCGAAGGATAAGTAATTAATACGTCCATGTTTAAGTCATCTTAATGTAATAGTATACGCAAATATTGTTACACTAATTAGGTGATATTTTATTGTTTTTCAGCACATTTAATGATGAGACGAGGTCGATAAGTCCATACATAACAGATGAAGAAGTAGAACAGAAAATGAGACATTATTTCCCTTCTTAGTTGAGTGGATATGTAAGGATCCCACTAATTTCTTTTTGTATATGCACTTTAAAAAACAACAGAACGTTGAATTTAATTTCTTATCTTGTGGTATTTAGGTCGATCATCCAGACACAACACTTGAGAATAAATCTATTAGAACTCTAGCCAAGGGACCAATTTATGTCGTCAAAATCTGACCAAGTTATTATGTAAATGGGTTTAGGTTTAAGTCAATAACTGCTTCGATTAGAGACAACTTTCTAGATCTCGATTCCACGAAAAATAGTTGTTTGTGTATCAGATCTTTGAACTACAAAGATGTCGATATAGGCAATGATTTGTATGGTGTCTTACGGGATATTGTTGAGTTGACATATAATTATGGAATAGAGCCTACTAAGATCATGTTATTCATGTGTGATTGATTCAATCCGATCCAAGATCAAGGATAGAAAATAGACAAGCATGGTCTTGTGGATATCAACTATCGGCTTCAATATCAAGGCGATGAACCACTTGTCATATCAAGTTAGGCTCAACTCGTGTATTTATAACTTATTCTAAATGGGGAACAACGAGGTCAGACTGGTGGGCAGTATGCAAGACCAAAGCTCGAAATACTTTTGACATTGACGAAATAACTTATCAGGAGGATAAACTATCTCTTATAACAAATATTGTAGATGTGGTAGAAGAGGTAGAATTATACGAATAAGAAAGCAAAATAGATGAAAGTGAAGATGAGGAGGAAGAGGAGGACGAGAAAAACGAAGAAGATGAATTTTCAGAAGAGGATTGAAAATAAAATAAACTCTCCGGTAGACTTATTGTTGTATTATATTTCTGGATTGGACTTCTTTGATGTACTATCTTTCTGGATGTATTATCTTTCTGGATTAGACATATGATTATTATCTAGCCTTGTTTACAACTAAGAAATTGGATTTTGTTCTCTATATATCATATTGTGCTTAAATTACTTAGCATTTGATTTAGTATTATTTTGTGATGTTATTATATTTTAGCAGTGGAATGAAAAATCTATTTAGTGACATGTACTTGTGTCTATGTACTATATTTTTTTCTTCTTTTCATTTAGTGACATGTACTCTATTTAAACTATTTTCTTATAACTTTTATTTTGTTTATCATAAGTCAGGTATGACAGGACAATACGGATCATTCGGTTAGTCTAGAGGTAGATTATCTATACGACATGCTACTCCGACTGGCAGTTCTACTTCGATACATGGTACTGGGTCCGGGCCCTCGTCTCCCATTACTCTAGTCTTTCGACCACTATATCCTCCTGGCAGTACTCTTGGGACGAGCAGTTCCAGGCCTGAGACTACTCCTACGTCCACCGTTTCTCCTGTTGATGGTACCATAGGGACCGAGGAGCAGATGGACGAGGTCAGCCGACTGCACCTTCGTATTCTCACAAGTTTCAGAGCGATCCTCCGTGTGCTCCTCCGAAAAAGACGAGGACAGAGATTTTGGCCAATGGTCCTACAAAGTAAGTTAATTAGTTTTAGTTTTCTTACGCATATATAAATATATATTCACTTTTTTTTAATATAATTATCTATGTATAGATATCATCCCTCGTCGGTACAGAGATCATTGGGGCTTTTTTTAAGGTACAACTATGGTGGCCCTTGGATCAACTACTCAAATGCCCCGGACGAAAGGAAGGCATTCTCGTTTGCGCACTTCAAGGTTAAAGTAAATTTGGTTTTATATAAATCATATAATTTGGTCTTTTTCTATATAACTTGTATATTAGTTTTTATCGAAAATATATTTTTATCCTCCATACCGGGCTGAGGTGATCGAGCAACACTTTCATGTCACCGTCGCCAAACTTATCCATGATGCGATATGCGACCAGAAGGATCATGATCGTTTGGGACAACCAATCCAAGGTTAGATCATGCCTGAGCCGTGGACTGCGGTAACGGTTAGATTTAATAATCTTAGGTATAAGGAAAAGTCGGAGAAGGTGAAGGCGGCCAGGAAGAAAGCAGGAAAGTGGTATGGTAGGTCAATTCCGATGACAGATTATTTCTGTCGTATGGTATGTATTTTATTTTATATATAGTATTTTAATCAAATTAGGATAAAATATTTAATTTTAGTAAAATATAATGTATATTTTAACAGGTCCAGAGGGGTAAGGAGGCTAACATGGTAACAGTCTTTCTCGCCACCCATTGGAAGGGCGGACAGCTCATTGATAAGAGAGCCACGTAGAGCTACGTATGTATTACTTTATGTTTTATTAATTTTAATAAACTTAGAAAATATACAAATAAATATTCATGTAGTTAGTAATAAGTACCTTAGATATGTATTAATAATTATGCTTGATGAGAGGGTTGTAAATAGTAAGCTATCGAGAGATACATAATTTTTAGGATGAGAATCTTAGGCTCCGTGAGTGGTCTACCTAGCCCACACAGAGAGAGGCCGGTAGTTCCTCGCAGCCCTCCGCCCACCCAGCTCCTTCGGTTGACAAGCTATGGATGACCGTCATTGGTGGTCTGCAGAGGGGTACGTACTTAGGTACGGGATCCTACGGTGTCTATGTTGCATCGCAGTCCTTTAGGACCCCCTCTGCCAGTGTGCAAACCACACAGCCCTTCCAGGAGTCGGTACGAGCCCAGCAGGAGAGGGTTGACCATCAGATTACGTCTTTACGTGATGAGTTGCTATAGAGGATTACCTCGTAGCCCACATCGCAGACAAACGATGCTACGATCGTAGAATATTTTGATTCGCTTGAGCACAGCATCACGGAGCTGAGGGATCTGGCCACGTCGACAGAGCGTAATGTTACGGCGCAACATGGGTTGCATATAGCTATGGGCAATGCACTGGCGAGGCTGCAGACGTCACAGGTTCAGATGAGCCAGTCAGTGGAGCAGAGTACTGTGAGGATGTTGTCTGTCATGGATACTTGCAATGCTCGAATGACAGCGTTGGAGCAAATACGTCCTCCTGATCCGCCAGCATCGATATCTACATCGACTGCACAGACTCTCCATCGGGTGCCATGATGATTTCACCGGAGCAGTGGGTCTCGCAGATATCCCATATTCATGGCAGTGCTCCTTCTCCTCCTCCTGGTCAGTAGTAGTTATTCTTTGGACAGGCTCATCTCCTAAGCTCTCCGTAGTGCTCCTCCTCCTCCGGATCAGCAATAGTCTTAGTTAGGACAGTTTATTTGTTTTCAAACTTTTGGCCCATGATATTGGGTTATTTATGTATTGAGATAGTGTTTCAGACTTTATTTGTTCACATCCAGTACCAGTTATGATGCTTACTGGATATTTTTTCCAGATTTAGTTTGTATGATGCATGTGAATTTGCTGGATATTTATTTCATACTTTATTTATTGAGAATGTGTTTATATCTTTTAATTTTACTTTATTATTTATATTGAATGCATGAGAATTTATCGGTGTTGAGTGTTCCACCGAAGAGGTATGCGAACCTAGGAAATTCGATGGAGGGTTGCTCCGGGTCTATCTATTTTTATAAACTGTGATATTGCAGGAATATATGACAAACTGCAAGCATACATTTATTCCAGGGTTTTTTTTAAAAATTTTTACAATTTAGCGAAGTTTATATACTTTGCTAAATACGTCACTAACTGTATCAGAACGTTGCTAATTATGTCGTTAAACGTCGCTAAATTGATGACCTTGCAGTATGTACCAGGTCAGCACAACGTCGCTAAATGTGTTATAAAACATTGTTAAATAGAAAAATATTTGCGACGTTTAGCGACACACATGTCGTTAATATAGCTATGTTGCGTCGCTAAACATCGCTAATATGAAAAATATTAGCGACGCGAACATGTCGCTAGAAAGCGTCGCTATAGCGATATTTTTTCTGTCAACGACTGGCTTAAATACGACTTCAAAAAAATGTTGCTAATTACGTCGCTAAATTTTTTTAGCGACGTTTTCATGCCATTTAGCGACGTTTCCATACGTCGCTAAATTGACTTATTTTGGTAGTGGTTGAAAATAACTCATGATAGTAGTTACATAGATAAGTAAATATTGAAAAGAATTTCCTAATCATTAGTATGTCATGGGAACAGTTTGTTCCCTTGTAGTTAAGTATGGAGAAGTTTTTTTTTTTTTTGCCTTTGTAATGTCTTGATTGTAAGCATAGCATGAACTGTCAATCTTGTCGGTTTGGTATAAATGTTGTGAAGTTACCGGGCGAGACGCAAGCCCTAAAAAGTAGTTTCGTCACTTTGGGAAGTTCTCGGAGCCAGAGAGCCATGTCTCGTATTGACCCCATTCAGCAAATAATGCGGATGTTGGAGGTAAACCGACAAAGGGAGGTGGCTCGCTATGAACGGGCCGAGAAACGAGCGGAAGAGAGGCAGAACC
Source organism: Iris macrosiphon (assembly GCA_036927795.1). NCBI lineage: Eukaryota > Viridiplantae > Streptophyta > Magnoliopsida > Asparagales > Iridaceae > Iris > Iris macrosiphon. Next base: position 96,427,221 of record JAYESA010000016.1, on the reverse strand, counting down.
AGTTTCAAGACCATATAGAAGCCCGATTCTCAGTCCAACAAAAGCAGGTAGATACCCTGCAGCAGATTGTTCAGACCTTGGCCTCCAACCAGTCAGCGGCAACAGCGGCGACACCGGTGGAGCAACCTGCACTTGAAGTCGAGATGCCTTAGACACCAAGGAAGAAGGATGTGACTGCCTTCGACTTTAGCGACTTCAAGAAAGTCTGTAACACTCTATTTAAAGGGACTGAGGACCCAATTGCGGCTCTAGATTGGTTGGCCGAACTGAAAGACCACTTCAAACTGCTAGAGGTGCCCGAGCAGAAGCATGTTGCGTGTGCCCAACTCCAGCTCCATTTGAACGCACACGGCTGGTGGGTCGTGCATCGACGATCTCTTCCAACAGACGATGATGAGAAGATGATTGCATGGGCTACTTTCTATGGAGCGTTTGAAGAGGAGTTTATACCCCCTCCCGTACGTCGTCAGAAAGAGAACGAGTTCATGCAATTATGCCAAGGAAGCATGACAGTCAAGCATGCAATTACACCGATGGATTTTATTATTTTCGTTCGTTGAACTGCACTTCAATTCCGATATTTGAAAGACTGAAAGAGGTATTGATCAGCTATTCATGGCAATGTAGGTGAACAAGCAGTAGGCGACGCGCGAGCGGAGTCCTGAAGCACCTCTTTCCTTCCTTTCCCCAACCAAATTATGAGTGGCTTATATTCGATTTAGTTGGCCCTTCTTCCAAGTCTTCACATATAAAATCTTATATTCTTGCTTGCCCTGATCAGATGATACCAAGTAATAACTAAAAGATGTCAAGATAAAAAGGAATATACTTGGATTATTATGCTTGTCATTCAACTTGGGAACGGTTACTTAATTGCATGCTTGTTCGTTTGGAATGTTCATCATATGCATAAATACAAGTTAGAATGAATACTCTTCTTTAAATTGTGCTATGTATAGAGCTCGTCCTGCCATGCGATAAACTGAACAGGAAGACTATGCAAAAGTAGATCTTGCCATGTTATTGTCATATGCCTGATATTGCCCTAAAATGTCTTAACTGCTAACTTAGTATACTACTTTTGATCACGGATAACTTGTGGACAAGGTCTTAGTTCCTGCGGACGGTCGCTGGGGCACTGGCACAGATCCGATCCGGACGAAACTCCTGAATAGTCGCCTGTTTCGGATGGAATGACTTGTGATGCCCCTGTTTATTACGTTACTTGTAATTTCATTCATTTACTATGACCCGTCCTTATGGCATACGCCAGTGATCCCCTCGTATATTTAAACATGTTGCATGCTAACTTGTGTCTTTGTGGCAGGGAAGGAAATGGTAAGTCTTGTGCAGGTGGTTCAGACAGGCAGGTAAAAGCCACCGAACGGTGGCAAGTTCATTTCAGAAATTTGTATATGTTGTTTGCTTGTAAAATGAACTAAGGCAAGATAGAAAGACCACAAATAAATATGCATGCTTCATATAAATAACGTGTTGATTGGTATAGTTGGGTTAGCTTGCCTTCACCAGTACGTTTCGATGTACTGATCCTCGTTGAAACAGGTTTCCCGCACTAAGGAGATCCGAGCGAGGAGCCCAAGTCATTCCCCAATCCAGTCCAGCTATAGGCACATCCTGATCGTACCACCTTTTGAAGAATTTGAAGCAAGGAGCTAGCAACCCAAACTTAATGCAGCTCCGAGGGAAAGCCATTGTCCTGACGGAAGGTCTTTTATTTTGGAAGTTTTAGTAAAGGGATGTAATGTACAGGACAACTATCTTATTTTGTGTCAATATTTTGTAAGCCCGTGCGGCAACCCTTATGACTCGTTCAAGAGTCTGTAATAGATGTTCATTATCAATAAAGAGAACTTTTCCATGTTTCAACTTTGTGTTTCAATTTATTTGCGTACTCTGAATATGTGTTCGCTATGCAAAATACCTTAGCCTTGTGCGGTGCGCAACCTAGGCCCGTACGGCATCATGCCCGGGGGATGACTATCGATTCCACGGAATCGGGGTATGACACTCATAGTGCTCGTACTTCATCCGAAATACTGTATTCAGAATATCCTCCGTTCTCACCTTGATCTGATGATAGCCGGATCTGAGATCGATCTTGGATAACATACATGCACCGCTCAGCTGATCAAATAAATCATCGATCCACGGTAAAAGATACTTGTTCTTTATTGTTATAACATTTAGCGTCCTGTAGTCGATGCACAAACGTACCGTCTAGTCCTTCTTCGGCACAAAATAGATAGCCCCTCCCTATGGAGAAATGCTAGTCCGAATGTAACCTTTGTCTAAGAGATCATCTACTTGGACCTTCAACTCAACCAACTCTTTCGGTGCTAGTCTGTAGATGGGGGTAGTAACTGGCTCGGCTCCAGGAGTCAACTCTATAGTAAACTCCATCTCCCAGTCAGGTGGCAGGCCTGAAAGATCCTCAGGAAACACATCCTCAAACTCTGATATAATAAGGGGGTACACCGGTTCACCTTCTGCAATGTGTGCCGCTAAGGTAGGTTGGATATCATGTTCTCGAGCTCCTAAAAAACTCAAACTCAGGTTGATCTGGTGGACTAAATATAATGCATCTACGTCGACAATCTAGCATCGCATGGTATTGGCTCAACCAATCTATGTCTAGGACAATGTCATAGTCTGGCATAGAGATGAATCGAAATCGGGCATGCATCTCTCGTCCGCAAACAACTACTGAACAAGATCTACAAGTGTCGCTAACCGGTACTATTCCACCTCCCGTAAGAAGTCATGTTTAAGATCAGCATTTAGGAATTAAAAAGGATGCAAATTGACAAAATAAAATCGAAATAGAGGTGTTATGTGAAGTACTCAAACATGTAGATGAGATCCTAATATATATTCCTAATTGCAGGCTCGCTTGGTACAGTCAGGTAACCAAGACGATTTAATTCGGACCTCCATGGGCCACCACAAAAATTATGTCATGCCCCAGTTCCAAATAAAAGAAACTGAGCCACGTGGCATTGGCCAGCGGGTATACTCCGAAGGGTATCCCAATCTAATGGACCCGTTGGAGTGCACCTAAGTTGTAAAGTACAATGATATAATCCAACATTTAAACATAAGCAATATAACTAATCTCATCCATAGACATAAGAATATGAAACACATAGAGAAAACAAGTCTACTAATATATGCAGAAAGAAAATAAGTTTGGAAATATATCATCATACAAAATGGATAGGGTCATGTAACCTCCGTATCCTGAAATTTGTGCTTAAATATTGTTATTAGGTTAATTTTGGGCTATTGGGATTTTTCCATAATTTTTAGTTAATTAAAAACTAGTAACCCTAATTTCCTAGGACTTTAAAGGATTTATTTTAGGGTCAAACTTAATTAAAAATCGCATCCCAAAAATTGAATTCAAACACTAATCCATTAATGATCTTACTCCTCGATTCCTTTTCCAAATCATACTCAAACAATATAATACTTACAAGATCTTCAAATGCAACATTCAAAATAATTTTTAAATTTATACTTTGCAGTCAAATAAATATAATGATAACCTTCTTAAATTCCTCAAAATTTAATGACAAATTCAATCATTTCATAATCTTCATAAAAATTAATATTTTAATAAATCGTCAATTCTGCCATATTAAATTCACAACTCTTTATTTAAATTAATGTTTATCCTCAAAATTTAAGGTACCTTGTCTCTCTTTGTCAAGTCATAACCTCTTCATTAATCTTTACTATGGTCAAACTCCTAACAATCAAAGTCTATGAAAATCCTACCTACAGTCATACAACATGCAATCTAGAGAAAACATATATAGTTATGGTCACTTTTGTCATGGTATTACAGTCTCTGTCAGGGTGTACTACTATCTATATTCTAGCAAGAGAATCATTGATACAGGCTATGGTACTAGGAAATAAATCAATAAAATAGACGAATGAACAGAAGGAAAGAACAGAACATAGCCTTCTAACACAACCATACATTTAATGATGCATCCAAAGCTTGATACCCTTATTCTTTTAGGTACCACCATTTCTACTACTAGCACACCCACTATGTAAACACCCTATATTTTTTAGATTTTTAAAATCAATTTTTGGAATTAATATGCAATTTTTTCAGGAATTTACATAGGCCCTGTAGTGAGTTTGTAATTTTTTAATTGCCAATAAATAACATTAAAATGAAATGAAAATATTATTTTATGGTGTAAAAATAAGAAAACCGAACTTAGGGTAATTTTCTGGGATTTTATTGGGCCTCGGACCTATTTTTAAAAGCCTAAAAGCTATTTTCTAATTAAATGATTCTTTTATTATTATTTTTTTTACTATTTATATATTTTTCTGTTTTCTTGGGCCCGGCCCGGCCCAGTGGGCTGAGCCCGTTTGAACCCAGCCCACCGCTGTTAACGGGTCGGGCGGGTCGGCCAGACCCGAACCCGCGCCCGACCCGACCCGCATCTTCACCCCCAACCCACGACTCTCTCTCCCCGCAGACTCCGCCGGCGCCGAGTTTTCCGGCCGGCCACGTCCTCCTCCACGACCGCCTCCCCCTCCGAAACCCTCGCCCACGTCGCCTCGGCCGAACCCCTCCCTCGAGCCCTATTTAATCCCCTATCCTCCGCCTCCCTTTTCCCCCCCAAGCCGAAACCCTAACCCTACTCCGGCGACAGCCGACCCCTCCCCTAGCCGCTGCCCTCGGCCGAGCACTACGCCGGAGCCTCCCATCTCCACCCTTCCTCTTCTTTCTCCGCCCGGAGCCGAGCGTCGACGTCGGCCTACCCTCTCCAGAACCCCCTCATCCTCCGGCTGTTCTCCCCTCCGCCGGAGCAGCACGCGCCACCGAGACCTAGCCGGCCCCTCACCGCCCTGAGTCGCCTCCATCGTGTCCGCCAACAGGAGACACAAACACAGTGAAGCCCAGCCCTAGGCCGGACACCGCAGGATACGAACTCGCGTGTCGGACACAGGAAAACTTCGGTTTTTGGGTCCCCTTCAGGTACTCGTAACTTGCACCTCGGATCTCTGTTTTCGATTCTGTAAATTTTTACGTGAAGCCTGTATGACCCTCTCGGTGCCCGGATAAACCGCTCGGGGCATCGCGTCCTGTGGTGATCGCACACCGCGATCCAAAAACAGTAAAAATCAGACCCTGTTTCACCCCGGAACTGAGTATGCCCCGCCAAACGGGACGACTTGGTCGCGTGCGGTCTTCACAGATACGTGCGCCTCGTCGATACGGATGTATGGGATTTTACGGAAGCTGATTCGGGTGTGCGTGCACACTGGAATCAACGCGTATCCGCGGACATTGCCCCGTATCCGCCTTTTCTGCAATTCACCCTAACTTTGTGCACACACGTCGGATCGAGACAAAACTTACGCCATCGGGCTCGTAGCGATACGCTGGTCCTGTGGGTCAAGTTTGGTCCGATTCTGAGAACGTTGACGAAATCGCGTGTCGTGGGCTCCATAGGCCCCGCTCGACGGGCGATTTTGTGATCGGCTCATCGGAATTCAAATCTGAAAGTTCCGTTGGGTTCGTATCAGCGTTCCTGACCTGTTGACACTAAGTTTGGTGAAATTGGAGACCGTTGACCCTGACACGTTTTTTGGTCCAAAGCGGGCCCACCAGTGGACCCCGTTTTGGGCTAAAATTGCTGTTTTTGCCCTTGTCTCCAAATTGGACCCAAGGACAGGCGATCCTGGCTGTTTGACACCTTCTGAGCATGATGGTACTGTTTATTTCAGCTTTCGGAGACATCTCTAGAAATTTCTGAAACCAGGACCTAAGTGGAATTTAAATATCAGGCAAGTGCACCTTGCCAAACTTGCAGTCATTATTTTCATATTTTCTGTAAAAATACTCTGCTGGATGTCTTGTGCAAATTCATATAAACTGATTTAAACTGCTTAACCTAGGGAACGTATGACGTACCTAGTGTCCGATCATAGTCGGGTACCGACACCGTACGCGGTATTGGGTTCGTCATTTAGAGATGGATTTACGATTCCCTTACTTTGTACTTGACCTATCAAGTACCCTACAACCCAGGACACTTGACACTATCATGGACAGAATCTTCCTGAGATATTCGTGGTAATTCTGTATAGGAGACAGGACTTGATAGAGACATTTATTTTTAGACAGTATGACTTGTTGCATTAGTTATAATCCCGCTGACATGGACATGAGACGTTATGGTCATGGCTTGTGTGATTACATTGGGTGGGGAGAGACACACAGGCTACAGGCTGTTCTACATATATATCTACTATTATTGTGAGGTTGTAGACTCTCCAGCAGAGCTAGACCCTTTACGTGTTATTATTGCTATCGGCTCCCCGACACAGAGCTTGTAGCGGTCTCAGCCTGAGTACTAGTGTTGCTCTCATTTGCATATCACATAGATGGTTACTTAGTTTACCTTGCTGTTCATTCATTTATTGCACTGCTTATTCATTTGGCTTATTTTATTTTGTGCCTTGCTATGTCCACTGAGGACCTGGAATGGATTATGTCCCCAGGTTTAGCTGAGGAGCAGTATCCCGAGGTATACGGGACCGGAGCTGAAGCTATTGCTGGAGCTGAACCAAACACTGAAGACGAGGTGACTGCCGAGGACTTCTCCTGAGTGCATGTTCTAGTACTTATTTATTTCATGTTTATCTCTTGTTCCTGGCCTATAGAGCCAGTTTATTCAGACCTAAGTCGGGTTGTTTCTTCGACTGACTTGCTGTGATTATTGTTGCTACTTATTTACATTCCATTATGCAGTTATTTCTTTATCTTTATGGATGAGATTAGTGTGACTTGTTATAGTAGACCTTATTTACAGCTTAAGTGCGCCCTGATGGCTCCATTAAATTGGGTTATCCATCGGTGCGTGCTGCTGGCCATTGCCACGTATCTCCAGTCCCTCGACAATTTGGGACTGGGGCGTGACATAGTTTTTGTGGTGGCCCATGCAGGTCCAAACTAAATTGTTCGATTTTAACTTAGGGACCGGACAGGCCTGCAACAAGATAGGATAGGTTATAGGATCTCATCCATTGATTGAATCATTTTTGAACTCTATGTCAAATTTAATTTAATTGCTTGAATTGCATCCTGTTTTGATTCCTCTGTGCGTTCTCATTGTTTCCTTTTGGTGCAGAGTTATGGATCCCAGAAGTGGTGACGAGACCCCCTTGGGTACACCGACTGAAGCAGGGTTTACCTGTGAAGCTGGAACGATGCCAGATACCCGAGGATAATCCTCTCAGAGCAATCAAACTGGCCAGCCAAGTTCCAGGTTCAGGCGTGATGACATCCCGCCTCCTCCCCAGTTCCCTCCTGCGATGCCTGTCTTTCCCCCAGGACAGGCAATGGACGGCCAGCAAATGTTCCAGATGTTCTACGCCATGATGCAGGCGCAACAACAGATTCAACAGGAGACCCAACGCCGAGAGGCCGAGAACCTAAGGAACAGCCTAGTCGCAGCATTGGAACATGCAAATCCACCAAATAGGCGGCCAGCGACGGGATCTATTACAGATTTCTGCCAACTCAAGCCCCGTACCTTCTCGGGCAAGGAAGGACCAACTGAAGTGCATGAATGGCTTACAAACACACAGCATCAGTTGGAGGCCGCCGAACTACCAAGGGACAAATGGATGACTACCGTCAGGATGCAACTGATGGACAACGCGCATCATTGGTGGTTGTCCGAAGAAAGAAGGCTCGGACATGATCAGGTTACCTGGGAGGAGTTCTCCAGACTCTTCCAGGAAATGTACATCCCTGCTGTGGCTCGGTCAGAACTCCGAGACAGATTCAACCGCCTGATCCAGGGCAACATGACGGTGGAGGAATATAACGCCGAATTCATTCGCCTGAGCTGCTTCGCCCCTTCGCTAATTCCTACCGAAGAGGAGAAGGCGGAAAAGTTCTTTGATGGGCTCAGGTTCGAGCTTCAGAAGTTAATCGGATCGGTCGCGCCCACCTCTTACTCCGACGTCCTAGTTGCAGCACGTCGGCTGGAGCGCGTTACTCGGAGGGAATCAAGCCTGAAACGTCCCTTCTCCTCAGCACCGTCCAAGTCATCACCATGAGAATCTGCTAAACGGCCCCAGAAGAGCCCGCCTCTAAGAGCAGCAACTAAGAACCTGCCTACTTGCCATTACTGCAGCAAGGTAGGACATATTGAAAAGGAATGTCGACGCAAGCTGGGACTCTGCCTGGTTTGCGGATCTGGACAACACTTCTCAAAGGACTGCTCGAAACGTCAAGAGGGAGTTCCGAATCGACCAGCTCCACCTGCAGCTCTTCCAGCTGGGGGAGCAACACAGACAGGGCCTGGAGGAGCCAGGCCACCTCTACCACCTCAGGCAGCATTGTTCCAACAAGCTCGTCAGCATAGAGGTCCCGCTCAGGGACGAGGTCATGCATATGCACTAGCAGTCACTGAGGAAGCTACTGCAGGCAAAGTGATAGCAGGTACCATATTAGTAGCTTCAATTCCTGCTGTAGCATTATTTGATTCTGGAGCTTCGTATTCATTTATTGCTGCTAGCTTCGTAGCCACACATAGAATAGCTACCGCACCTCTCTCGAAGATGAAGAGAATTCTAACGGGAGGTAAAATTATTCCGGTTAGTGATACTTGTAGATCATGTTCGGTAGTAGTCTGTGGCCGAGAGATGCGAGCCCAATTCCTGATCTTTTCTATGCCTGATTACGATGTTGTACTTGGTATGGACTGGTTAAGTCAGTACCATGCGACACTGGATTGCCGGCTTAGAAAAGTGATATTTCGACCCCCTAGCCTTCCTGAGTTTGAATTTCTACGAGGAGCTGTAGAACAAGGGGTCCAGCCAACTCTTAGGGTATTGACTGTAGAAGAGGATTCAAGTTACCCAAGAGTCATAACGGAATTTGTGGATGTGTTTCTCGACGATCTTCCAGGTTTACCACCTGATCGGGAGATAGAATTCACAATAGACCTAACTCCAGGAGCCGAACCTATCACTTCATCGGTATATCGGCTAGCACCTAAGGAGTTAGTGGAGCTGAAAACACAAGTTGACGACCTTCTGCAGAAAGGATTTATCCGGCCCCGTGTTTCATCATAGGGAGCACCTATACTTTTTGTACCCAAGAAGGATGGATCTGTACGACTGTGCATTGATTACAGAGCCCTTAATGCTGTAACTATTAAGAACCGGTACCCATTACCACACATTGATGATTTGTTTGACCAATTGAGTGGTGCTAAGGTATTCTCAAAGATTGACCTTAGATCCGGGTATCACCAGATTAGGGTGAAGAAGGAAGATATCCCAAAGACGGCCTTCAGAACTAAGTATGGACATTATGAGTTCCTAGTAATGCCGTTTGGTTTAACCAACGCACCCGCCGTATTTATGAGTTTGATGAACGGGGTCTTCTATCAGTATTTGGATAAGTTCGGGGTGGTATTCATTGATGATATCCTAGTCTACTCCAAGAACCACGAAGAGCACGAGGAACACCTTAGAATTGTGCTAGAAACTTTGAGAAGGGAGAAGCTTTATGCCAAACTCAGCAAATGTGAGTTCTGTATGGACAAGGTACCATTCTTAGGGCATATTATCTCGGGTGAAGGACTGTCTGTGGACCCAGAAAAGGTCACTGCTATAGAAACCTGGCCTACCCCTACCTCTGTTGCGGAAGTGAGAAGTTTTCTTGGACTTGCTGGGTATTACCGGCGGTTCGTAGAAAATTTTTCAAGGATCGCAGAGCCGATAACTAAGCTGACACGGAAGGATCAGGAGTTCCTATGGACGAAAGAATGCCAGAATGCCTTCGAAGAATTGAAGAGACGTCTAACAACAGCACCAGTCTTGACTCTTCCCTCAGGGTCAGGAGGTTTTGTTGTATACAGTGATGCGTCCGGTAGTGGACTAGGTTGTGTCTTGATGCAACATGGCAAGGTTATCGCTTATGCATCGAGGCAGCTGAAGGTCCACGAGAAGAACTACCCAACGCACGACCTGGAGCTAGCTGCAGTGATTTTTGCATTGAAGATCTGGAGACATATTTACTGATCATAAGAGCTTGAAGTATGTTTATACACAGAAGGAGCTCAATATGAGGCAAAGGCGTTGGCTTGAGTTGATGGTGGACTTTGACATCGATCTGCAGTACCACCCAGGGAAAGCAAATGTTGTAGCCGACGCCCTCAGCAGAAAACCTTCGGCTTATTTCTTAACGGAGTAGCCTCAGCTATTACAAGACTTGCAAGATCTGCAGATAGAGGTTGTTCTACCTGGACAAAATGGTTTGCTGGCTAACCTCGAAGTGAAGTCATCGCTAGTGGAGAGAATCAAGGAAGCTTTGCCTAATGATGCCAGATTCCGAAGGCTGAGAGAAAGAACAGAAGCAGGCCTGCAGACGGGACTTCGCATCCACGAGGACGGAACATTAAGGTGCGGAAATCGCCTATGTGTTCCAAATGGAGAATTAAGGCAGGAATTGATGACAGAAGCCCATAGCTCCATATACTCGGTTCATCCAGGAGGGACCAAGATGTATCGGGACCTAAGACAATATTACTAGTGGCATGGAATAAAAAGGAAGATTGCCCGCTTTGTGGCAAAATGCTTAGTCTGCCAGCAGGTGAAGGCCGAGCACCAAAGGACTGCAGGTATGTTGCAGCCGCTTCCCATCCCTGAATGGAAGTGGGAGCATATTATCATGGACTTCATCACTAGATTTCCAAGAAGCCCTAGTGGTAAGGATGCAGTATGGGTCATCGTGGATCGGCTCACTAAGTCGGCTCACTTCTTGCCGTTCAGAGTCGGACAATCCACGGAAGTACTAGCCGACATGTATATGCGTCAGATTATAAAATTATATGGAGTACCGGTTAGTATTATATCAGATCGAGACTCTAGATTTATATCTCACTTCTGGCGAAGCATGCAAGAGAGTCTCGGCACCAGGCTCAAGTTCAGTACTGCCTATCATCCTCAGACAGATGGCCAATCAGAGCGCACAATTCAGATCCTGGAGGATATGCTACGATCATGTATACTGGACTTCGGAGGATCTTGGGAAGATCATCTGCACTTAGTGGAGTTCTCCTACAACAACAGCTATCAGGCAAGCATTCAGATGGCACCTTTCGAGGCGTTGTACGGAAGGAAGTGCAGATCGCCTGTATGCTGGAGCGACGTTGGCGAACGTCAATTACTAGGTCCAGAGCTGGTAACGAAAACAGTGGAGAAAGTAAAACAGAATCAGAACCATCTCCGTGCAGCCCAGGATAGACAGAAGCATTGGGCCGATGCATACCGACGACCCCTGGAGTTCAAGGAAGGAGAGCATGTATTTTTGAGGATCTCGCCCACTAGAGGTACTATCAGATTTGGCAGCAGAGACAAGTTAAGCCCAAGATACATTGGGCCATTTGATATCTTGGAGCGCATTAGTGAGGTGGCTTACCGTCTTGCATTACCTCCATCCTTAGAGGGAGTGCATGACGTATTCCACGTCTCACAACTGAGGAGATATGTGACGGACCCAAGTCATATAGTTGATCATTCGGAGATCTCGGTTGGACCTAGCCTGAGATACAAGGAGCAGCCAGTGGGTATACTCGACACCAGTGAGAAGACACTGCGAGGGCAGACAATCAGACTGGTTCGGGTAGCTTGGAAACAGCACTCTCCTGGCGAATCGACCTGGGAGCGAGAAGATGTTATGCGGCAGCGTTATCCACACCTATTTGCAGAATCAGGTATAACCTAAGCATTCTTTAATTAAGTAAATCTTGCCTTTATAGTTTACCCTTCGATTGCGAGGACGCAATCCTCTTAAGGGGGGTAGATTGTAAACACCCTATATTTTTTAGATTTTTAAAATCAATTTTTGGAATTAATATGCAATTTTTTCAGGAATTTACATAGGCCCTGTAGTGAGTTTGTAATTTTTTAATTGCCAATAAATAATATTAAAATGAAATGAAAATATTATTTTATAGTGTAAAAAAAAGAAAATCGGACTTAGGGTAATTTTTTGGGATTTTATTGGGCCTCGGGCCTATTTTTAAAAGCCTAAAAGCTATTTTCTAATTGAATAATTCTTTTATTATTATTATTTTTACTATTTATATATTTTTCTTTTTCTTGGGCCCGGCCCAGTGGGCCGAGCCCGTTTGAACCCAGCCCACCGCTGTTAACGGGTCGGGCGGGTCGGCCAGACCCGAACCCGCGCCCGACCCGACCCGCATCTTCACCCCCAACCCACGACTCCCTCTCCCCGCAGACTCCGTCGGCGCCGAGTTTTTCGGCCGGCCACGTCCTCCTCCACGACCGCCTCCCCCTCCGAAACCCTCGCCCACGTCGCCCCGGCCGAACCCCTCCCTCGAGCCCTATTTAATCCCCTCTCCTCCGCCTCCCTTTTCCCCCCCAAGCCGAAACCCTAACCCTACTCCGGCGACCGCCGTCCCCTCCCCTAGCCGCTGCCCTCGGCCGAGCACCACGCCGGAGCCTCCCATCTCCACCCTTCCTCTTCTTCCTCCGCCCGGAGCCGAGCGCCGACGTCGGTATACCCTCTCCAGAACCCCCTCCTCCTCCGGCTGTTCTCCCCTCCGCCGGAGCAGCACGCGCCACCGAGACCTAGCCGGCCCCTCACCGCCCTGAGTCGCCTCTACCGTGTCCGCCAACAGGAGACACGGACACAGTAAAGCCCAGCCCTAGGCCGGACACCGCAGGACACGAACTCGCGTGTCGGACACAGGAAAACCCCGGTTTTCGGGTCCCCTTCAGGTACTCGTAACTTGTACCTCGGATCTCTGTTTTCGATTCTGTAAATTTTTACGCGAAGCCTGTATGACCCTCTCGGTGCCCGGATAAACCGCTCGGGGCATCGCATCCTGTGGTGATCGCACACCGCGATCCAAAAACAGGAAAAATCAGACCCTGTTTCACCCCGGAACTGAGTACGCCCAGCCAAACGGTACGTCTTGGTCGCGTGCGGTCTTCACAGATACGTGCGCCTCGTCGATACGGACGTGTGGGATTTTGCGGAAGCTGATTCGGGTGTGCGTGCACACCGGAATCAACGCGTATCCGCGAACATCGCCCCGTATCTGCCTTTTTTGAAATTCACCCTAACTTTGTGCACACATGTCGGATCGAGACGAAACTTACGCCATCGGACTCGTAGTGATACGCTGGTCCTGTGGGTCAAGTTTGGTCCGATTCTGAGAACGTTGACGAAATCGCGTGTCGTGGGCCCCACAGGCCCTGCTCGACGGGCGATTTTGTGATCGGCTCATCGGAATTCAAATCTGAAAGTTCTGTTGGGTTCGTATCAGCGTTCCTGACCTGTTGACACTAAGTTTGGTGAAATTGGAGACCGTTGACCCTGACACATTTTTTGGTGCAAAGCGGGCCCACCGGTGGACCCCGTTTTGGGTCGAAATTGCCGTTTTTGCCCTTGTCTCCAAATTGGACCCAAGGACAGGCGATCCTAGCTGTTTGACACCTTCTGAGCGTGATGGTACTGTTTATTTCAGCTTTCGGAGACATCTCTGGAAATTTCCGAAACCAGGACCTAAGTAGAATTTAAATATCAGGCAAGTGCACCTTGCCAAACTTGCAGTCATTATTTTCATATTTTCTGTAAAAATACTCTGCTGGATGTCTTGTGCAAATTCATATAAACTGATTTAAACTGCTTAACCTAGGGAACGTATGACGTACCTAGTGTCCGATCATAGTCGGGTACCGACACCGTACGCGGTGTTGGGTTCGTCATTTAGAGATGGATTTACGATTCCCTTACTTTGTACTTGACCTATCAAGTACCCTGCAACCCAGGACACTTGACACTATCATGGACAGAATCCTCCTGAGATATTCGTGGTGATTCTGTATAGGAGACAGGACTTGATAGAGACATTTATTTTTAGACAGTATGACTTGTTGCATTAGTTATAATCCCGCTGACATGGACATGAGACGTTATGGTCATGGCTTGCGTGATTACATTGGGTGGGGGGAGACACACAGGCTACAGGCTGTTCTATATATATATCTACTATTATTGTGAGGTTGTAGACTCTCCAGCAGAGCTAGACCCTTTACGTGTTATTATTGCTACCGGCTCCCCGACACAGAGCTTGTAGCGGTCTCAGCCTGAGTACTAGTGTTGCTCTCATTTGCATATCACATAGATGGTTACTTAGTTTACCCTGCTGTTCATTTATTTATTGCACTGCTTATTCATTTGGCTTATTTTATTTTGTGCCTTGCTATGTCCACTGAGGACCTTGAATGGATTATGTCTCCAGGTTTAGCTGAGGAGCAGTATCCCGAGGTATACGGGACCGGAGCTGAAGCTATTGCTGGAGCTGAACCGAACACTGAAGACGAGGTGACTGCCGAGGACTTCTCCTGAGTGCCTGTTCCAGTACTCATTCATTTCATGTTTATCTCTTGTTCCTGGCCTATAGAGCCAGTTTATTCAGACCTAAGTCGGGTTGTTTCTCCGACTGACTTGCTGTGATTATTGTTGCTACTTATTTCCATTCCATTATGCAGTTATTTCTTTATCTTTATGGATGAGATTAGTGTGACTTATTGTAGTAGACCTTATTTACAGCTTAAGTGCGCCCTGATGGCTCCATTAAATTGGGTTATCCATCGGTGCGTGCTGCTGGCCATTGCCATGCATCTCCAGTCCCTCGACAATTTGGGACTACTAGCACACCCACTGCTAGTTCTCTTACCTACTGTAATTGTTTATACTAGTTGTTCTTATCACTCAAGTGCACACCAAGTGCAACACACCATATAATTTCCAAATGAATCTGAATTCAGATGAGCCATAAATTCTAGCATATTTTTGACGCTGAAATCTATAGAAAAACATGCATGAAAGTCAAGTTTCTGTCAGTTTACTTTTCGGTCAACAGATCGCCTCGATTTGCGTGCTATGAGTCTCGAATTGATAAAATTTAGTTCCTTTGGACAAAATTAGGTTTTGACCTAAAAATCAGAATAATAAGATTAAAATAGGATTTTAGAGTAATTATTCTAGAATTAAATAAATTAAAATAAATTATCTTTTGACATGATAAATTTGTAATACATAGGCTATTTGGACTGGGACTGGGACTCTGATTCATACCAGCTATGGAACCCAGGCGAGTACATTCTCTGATAGTTTTTTATTTATGATATCCTCTATGTTCATTGTATCTAGTATAAATATCCATATTTCTTGACACGATGGTTACACGGATTGGTATATCCGGATCTCGTCATGAGATGTTATTCCTTGTTCATGGTGTATCTTGTACAAGTCTTGTCTTATTGTTTATCTTGTGCATGTACTAATTCTAGGGGAGACTTGCTACCTTCCTAGAGAATCTCGTGCCATAGCGTACCATGGTTGGATCTACTATACTAGTCAGGGGTGGGGAGAATTTAAGTGTAGATATGTGATCATACCCTTCATGTACAAGTCTTGTTCTCATGTTAGTGTTGGTCATACACTGCACGTATGACTAGCCAGGCCCGTACTCGTGTACAAGTTCCCAAGACGATCACATGTTAAAGCTAGTACTCACACACAGTCATAGTATTCTTGTTCATTGACATATTATTCCTTCCTGCATTTATTTACAGTATTTCTTTTATTGTGTATCTCTTGTATATATATATGCATCTTGTATATTTCCATCTATTTACTGCTACATAGTTTATATCATTAATGTAGAACTGCTGTTAGAGATATACTTTGCTCCAATCCTGACTGAATATTTTTTTCAGACTGTGACATAGAGGACTTATTTCCAGAATACTTGGAGATATGGATGTTATTGATTGCAGGTTAGACTATTATTGTTATTTAGACTTGTCTTGTATTTTATTTATTTTCTTCGATATCTTATCGTGCTCTAGTTTATGTGATTGAGTATTCCATATTATTTTGTGATATCTGCGTCTCCTTATGGAGTTGGATATTCAAGTGAAATTGTTTAGATAGTATCATGACCTAGACAGCGTTCTATCGCCGATACTACTGCGTAGGCTGGACGTACCCACGTACTCATGCCCCAAATTCTAGGTGTATTTCGTGACATATTTTTAGTGGTGGCCCACGCAGGTCAGACTTCGCAAGTTGTGCGATGTCGTGGTAGTGCGACGTCTTAGTTGTACTGCTGCGTGCCTGTGATAGGATATAGGACATAGGATATTAGGATGAGAGAGGATACTCAGTCACTAATTTTTGAGAGATTCCTGGGATGACCCTTGAGAATCTTATTATAATTTCCAATTCAAATCTTTTTCCCTTGTTCCTTTCGTCCTCACTTGTTGTTATTGAATTTGATTCTTGTTGACCAGTTGTTAATTTAATTTTTGGTGTCATTGTTGAGTTTGATTTCTTATCGAGATAAATTTTATGGACTAAAATTTACGGTATTATCTGATGACATATGTTGATGAGGACAGTGAGAAAGGTAAAACGTCTGCTTTGGTTATGGAGCCTATAATTTATTGCAGCCATATTAGCTGGCATATCGGAAACATAGGTACCTGACTTCAGATGTATATATCTTAGTTATGAAATTTAGAATTTTTTGCAGCTATACTAGTCGGCACAGTGAGGATTCTAGACGACATGATTATAGAGTTACATACCTAAGTTATGGAATCTATCGTTCATCGCAGCTATGCTTACTGGCATGGCGAGGATTCTGAGTGTCATGACTTCGGACAGACGTGTATGATTATCAGGTTGTATCTTAAATTTGTTCTTAAAGTATCATCTCAATACTTATCCACTTATGTTATTCTAGGACTTGTTCCATCATTTCCTTTTGATAGCCGTAGAGATACCTTCAGCCCTTAGTCAAGTTCATTTTTGAGCTTTATTTCTTTAAGGATCCATGTTAGTATGATAATTGGTGACTTTTAATTAGGTCTGTGTCTTGTATCAGTGTTGACTGAGTATGGCTTGTGAGTCTGTAAGTGTTTCTTGGTTGGACATGTGAGCAGTAGGCATTAATCTAGAGATAACCCATAGCATAGTACCTTGTAGCAATGGTTCTATGATAAGGTGTCATTATTATTAGTATTGGTATTATAGGTAGAAGGAGTAAAGAGTATCAGTGATGGTTCCAGGAGTAAGTATCAGAGTCAGCATGCCAGTCCTGGATAGTCATGAATTTATGTAGTTGGATGATCTATGTAAACAATTAAGTATCGAAGAATTATATTAAAAATTAATGGAGCATGATATTCAATTTGATGGTTGATTACTTAGGTGTCAAGAGTAAAGAAATATATATGCATAAAGGGTATTAATGAGTGTGCCATGGGTTGAGAGATATCAAGATTTATAATGGAAGATATATAGTGTATCAGTCTGTAAAAGATTTAAGAGAAGATACGTATACATAAATCGCGATATAAAACCATAGGCCTGTCTTGAGAGAGAAGTAAAACAGGTGTATTATAAAAGGTGCAAGTGATCATGAGTTCTAATAAGAGTAATGAGGTAATCTAATAATAAAGTTAGTGTTACCATGCCAAGATTACTAATATTTCTATATCAAGGATTAGTTGAGCAAAGTGCTAGTAACAGTAAGTACTTCGTGTAATGATAATTAGATTGGAGTATCAATTAATATGGATAAAAAATTATTGGAAGTAATAGTGCAAGTAATTCGGGCAGTGCAAATTTTAGTACACAGTTGAGAGTTGTAGACAATTGGTGTATCTATGCGTATCTTGTATGATAGAGACTGTGAGTATTTATATGTATACTAAGATAGATGTGGATTTAAATTTATAATTTGAAGATTGAAAATAAATTTTACTTTTTAAAAATTTTGAGCAGTTGAGATTTTATGTTATTAAATTTTTTAGGATTCAAATTTAATTTAATAAACATATTCAAAGCTATAAAGATTTTTTGGAAGTGATTAAAATTTTATTTCAATATTTGAATATTTGACTTTTGCGAAAAGTATATACATTTATTTTAAATTATTTGAGAAGTTAAATTTCGAGGGTTTTATTTGAGGATAAAATTTTATGATGGGTAAAAAATGTACATCAATATATGAGTGGATGAAGTGCATGTGTAAGGATCTGTTGGCTTGAGCATGCTCGAGATGGCACAGCAAACTGACTTGGGTGTCCATCTAGAGTTGTATTAGAAGGAGTAGTACTTAGTATGGTCTATTGCACTTGGTGTGCACTTGAGTGATAAGAACAACTAGTATAAACAATTACAGTAGGTAAGAGAACTAGCAGTGGGTGTGCTAGTAGTAGAAACGGTGGTACCTAAAAGAATAAGGGTATTAAACTTTGGATGCATCATTAAACCTATGGTTGTGTTAGAAGGCTATGTTCTGTTCTTTCCTTCTGTTCCTTCGTCTATTTTATTGATTGATTTCCTAGTACCATAGCCTGTATCAATGATTCTCTTGCTAGAATATAGCTAGTAGTACACCATGACAGAGACTGCAATACCATGACAAAAGTGACCATAGCTATATATGTTTTCTCTAGATTGCATTTTGTATGACTGTAGGTAGGATTTTTATAGACTTTGATTTTTAGGAGTTTGACCGTAGTGAAGATTAATGAAGAGGTTATGACTTGATAAAGAGAGACAAGGTACCTTAAATTTTGAGGATAAACATTAATTTAAATAAAGAGTTGAGAATTTAATATGGCAGAATTGACGATTCATTAAAACATTAATTTTTATGAAGATTATGAAATGATTGAATTTGTCACTAAATTTTGAGGAATTTAAGAAGGTTATCATTATATTTATTTGACTGCAAGGTATAAATTTAAAAATTATTTTGAATGTTGTATTTGAAGATCTTGAAAGTATTATATTGTTTGAATATGATTTGGAAAAAGAATCGAGGAGTATTATCATTAATGGATTAGTGTTTGAATTCAATTTTTGGGATGTGATTTTTAGATTTTATAAATATGCATTGATTGGATTTCAATTAGAGGATTGAATATTAAATTCTTGTATTTCGTTATTAACTTAAAATTTTGGAGGAGATTATGATAAGAATGGAATTTGATTTTATATTTAAAGATTTTCAGGAATATGATATTTATAAAATTTTAAAAAATTTATGAAATAATAATATAGATTTACTTCATAATTATACGGTTTGATGAATTTAAATTTTGATGGTCAAAAAATAAATAAATAAAATAATTGAGGATTTTAAATTTCGAGGACAAATTTTTTTTAAGGTGGGTAGACTTGTAACCTCCGTATCCTGAAATTCATGCTTAAATGTTGTTATTAGGTTAATTTTGGGCTATTGGGATTTTTTCCATAATTTTTAATTAATTAAAAACTAGTAAATCTAATTTCCTAGGACTTTCAAGAATTTATTTTAGGGTCAAACTTAATTAGAAATATTCCAAAATTTTATTTTAGGTTCTAAATAGTCAAATATATTTTCTAGAATTTTTTGGGAATTTTTTGATTATTTTTAGTATTTAATTTGAGTTAATTATGAAAAACTGAATTAAAAACTATTTTCTGAAAATAAAAACCCAAAAAAGTAATTATTTCTGTCCAGTCAGCCAACCGGGGCCCACCCGTTAGCCTCCCGCAGCCAACTGGGCGGGGCCCGCCTGTCAGCGACCGCGGGGTGGGTGTGGGTGCAGACGAGCCGACTGCGAGCCAAGCCGCGTCCTAGTCCGAGTCGGACTGAGCTGAGCCGAGCCGGGGTGAAGCCTGACCGTTCGATCTGAGTGGACAGCCACGGATGTCTGCCATGTGGCAAGCTCACGAGCCGCGGCTTCCCTCCCTCCCCTATATAAATAATTGTTAGGTTATTAATTTTTAGGGTTTTCATTGAGCCGAATTTTGGAGAATTGCCATCTAGGGTTCCTTCATCTTCCAGAAGCCATTGCACATAGCTTCGGACTCCAAATGTGGCCTAATTTCTTGTATTAGGACCGTATTGAGATTAGATTTCTGAATATATAAATTATTTTACAAAATTATGAGTATTAAATTCTGGGAAATTCGTAGAGCACAGCATGTCTGAAAATAGATGTGTCTCGGTGTTTTTGCGATTCCGGGAGAACCAGAAATCAAAATTATGAACCGTTTAAAGTTTCGGAAAGATAATGATGAGATAATTAATATATGTTTTTCCTAGAATTTAATTCGAAGTATTTCTATACTATTAATTCTGTAGAACTTCTAGGTTAGAAATTAACCACCGTTGCATAATACAAAATTTGTATGTGCAATAATTTCCAAACGAATCTGAATTCGGATGAACCGTAAATTCCAGCATATTTTTGACACTAAAATCTATAGGAAAATATGTATAAAAATCGAGTTTCTGTCAGTTGACTTTTTGGTCAACAGATCGTCTCGATTTGCGTGCCATGAGTCTCGAGTTGATAAAATTCAGTTCCTTTGGACAAAATTAGGTTTTGACCTAAAAATTAGAATAATAAGATTAAAATAGGATTTTAGAGTAATTATTCCAGAATTAAATAAATTAAAATAAATTATCTTTTGACATGGTAAATTTGTAATGCATAGGCTATTTGGACTGTGACTTGGACTCTGATTCATACCAGCTAAGGACCCCAGGCGAGTACTTTCTCTGATAGTTTCTTATTTATGATATCCTCTATGTTCATTGTATCTAGTGTACATATCCATATTTCTTGACACGATGGTTACACGGATTGGTATATCCGGATCTCGTCATGAGATGTTATTCCTTGTTCATGGTATATCTTGTACAAGTCTTGTCTCATTGTTTATCTTGTGCATGTACAGACACTGATTCTTGGGGAGACTTGCTACCTTCATAGATAATCCTGTGCCATAGCGTACCATGGTTGGATCTACTATACCAGTCGGGGTGGAGAGTATTTTAGTGTAGATATGTGATCATACCCTTCATTTACAAGTCTTGTTCTCATGTTAGTGTTGGTTATACACTGCACGTATGACTAGCCAGGCCCGTACTCATGTATAAGTTTCCAAGCCGATCACATGTTAAAGCTAGTACTCACACACTTAGTCATAGTATTCTTGTTCATTGACATATTGTTCCTTCCCGCATTTATTTACAGTATTTCCTTTATTGTGTATCTCTTGTACATATATATGCATCTTGTATATTTCTATCTATTTACTGCTACATAGTTTATATCATTGATGTAGAACTGTTGTTAGAGATGTACTTTGCTCCAATCTTGACTGGATATTTTTTCTAGACTGTGACATAGAGGACTTGTTTCCAGCATACTTGGAGATATGGATGTTATTGATTGCAAGTTAGACTATTATTGTTATTTAGACTTGTCTTGTATTTTATTTATTTTCTTTGGTATCTAATCGTGCTCTAGTTTATGTGATTGAGTATTCCATATTATTTTATGATATCTGCGTCTCCTTATGGAGTTGGATATTCATGTGAAATTGTATAGATAGTATCATGACCTAGACAGCATTCTACCGCCGATGATGCAGCGTAGGCTGGACGTACCCACGTACTCGTGCCCCAAATTCCAGGTGCGGGTCGTGACAGGTCACATGGGAACAAATCTGCTACTACAAGTACTGAATGAAAGAAAGCAATAAGATAACTAGGGCCGATATCTGCAAACTAGATAATGATACCGGACCCAAGGTGAAGTCACTACCGGTGATCAAGCGAAGTCCTCGGGAAGGATCTTGTCCTATGCTAAAAGTCATGTTCCTGGATATACACCCGATACGTACTCCTCCAGGTAGTCCTCCTCGCCAATGCCTGAAAGGGAACCAGGTCCTCAGAGGGACGTAACAAGGTACAAAAATAGCATACCATAGTAAAACAGAAAGGAAACATATGATACGCCGGTGTAATCTAGCATAACCACCTAAGTGAGACACAACTTGAAGACAATGTTCGATACGTGGGCTTTTCAAATATAAATTCGTAGCTCCGAGACACAAAGACATACGGTACGTACCCGTAGCTCCGAGCACAGAGTCACACAGTAAGTACTATGACTCCTGATACAGGATCTCTACGTAAATAAGGATATATATAGTACATGTGAAGTAGCCCAATCGTCTAGTAACTGTCTTCCCCTCCCAATGCGGTCAACGAGACGCATTCGCGACTCACTGAGCCTGAACCTCTATATAACAGTCCCTTCATACTGAAGTAACTAGCACCAATCACGATCCTATAGTCATCACAGGTTCCAGTCATAGTGACACTATCAGGATACAAAAAATCTGGCATGATGACAGTATCTGAATATGTCCTAAGGTTCCGATATAACCAAGTAGGTACATAAAGGTATCGAGAAATATCTAATATTCAATACTAGATGTTACCGATGAACGTCTGCACCCGGATATGACCCAGACGCTATGTAACAATTTTGATCTAACGCGCACACAATATATAGATAAAATAAATAAGTAAAAGTGGAACTGAGTTATATTATGGCAATGTACACTTGCCTGGATCCGGATGCTGAAGGCGGAGCTCCGGTACAACGTTCAAGTCCGAGGATCCTAAAGTACCTATAGATGATATAGAGATTAATTAATAATCTAGATCAAAACTATTCAAAATAAGAGATGACATCATGAACTAAAATCGGTTTTTGCCTTAGTTACAAAACTAACGTCTAAGGTACTAACTAGAGGGTTGATCAAAGTTGACTAGGAAAACGTTGCATTAATTAGGAAATTACCAAATCGTATAACGTCCTCAAATAGTATCCTCAAACACTAGTATTCATCAAGTATGATTTTGGTCATCTATAAATAATGTTCATCCTCGACCATACCATCATCACTACTAAATAAAATTATATTGGTACAACACCATCGAGTCTATACATGCAAAAATACTCAAGTCTGAATTTATATTCTAATCAAGTCATGATCCCAAACACTAAACCAATAATGCATATCATGTTTACATTCTTCAAATATATATTTAACTAAATATGGGCTAATATCAACCTAAATCCCTAACTCACTATAATGCTCATTAATATAAGACCTAGTATTCAAGAGTGGGGAAGAATACATGAATAATGAAGAAGGAGAAGATGTTACCAAGGGGTGGCTGTGGGTGATGGCAGCGGTGGTGCTGCGGCTGCTGTCGATGGTGGTATTGAACGTGGTGGTGGTGCTCGTATCTACAGTAGTGGTGGGGGTGGTGCTCAGTAGTGGTGATGGTAGTGGTGCTCGGTGGTGGTGAGAATGGTAATGGAGGTGGCAGCGGCGGTTGATGGTGGTGGTGATACTGTGGTGGTGGTATCGACGGTGGTGATTGGGTGGTGGTGTCGAAAGTGGAACTGGGGTAGTAGTCAGTGGTGATCGGTGGTGGTGATGGTGATGAGAATGGTGAGAAGGTGATGGTGATGGTAGTGGAGCTCGGTGGTGGTGGTGTCGTGAGGTGGTGGCAGTGGTGGTGGTGGTGTTGGTGGCAGCTGAAGGTGGTGGCAATGGGGGTGGTGGAGTGATGAAGGTGGTAGTGGCAGTTATTGTGGTGGTGCTATCGACTGGGGTGGTGGTGTCGACTGGTGGTGGCACTGGTGGTGAGGTCGTGGTGGTGGTGGTATTGGTGGCAGCTGACGGTGGTGGTGTCAACTAGGGTGGTGATGAGAATGGTGTTGGCGGCTATGGTGATGGTGGTGTTGAGGTCGTAGTGGTGGTGTTGGCCGGAGGATGAGGAAGAAGAAGAAGTTGAAGAAAAAATAGAGGTGAAGAAGAAGAAGAAGAAGAATGGAGAGGAGGAGGAGAAGAATAAGGAGAAGAAGAAGAAGAAGAAAAAGAAGAAGAAGAGTAACGAAGAAGGAGATTCAGCTGTGAGAGTAAGGGAGGAGAGAGAGTGAGGTTAGTAAAAAGATAGATTTCCTAGGGATTAGGGTCGGCCACATGGGGATGGGGGGTGTGTGTGTTAAAATAGGGGGAATGGGTAGTTGTGATAGGGGGATATTAAATCAAGGGCTAGGATTTAGCATGACTGAATAGTACTAAGCAAGGGTGAGAGAGATAGAGAGGTGACCGGTCACTTGAGGATGGTGGTTTCTCTATTTGATTTGCACCAATAGGAGTTTGACACCTAGGAACCCCTTTTCATTTGAGTCCCTTAAAATTTGGGGTTTACAGATGAAGAAGAAAGAGTAGGGATTTAATATAGGAAATTGGTGTTTAGTGTTTTGTAGGATGGAGAGGGTGTTGGGTGTTTTGTATGAGCCTCGTGATTGGGTGTGAGGGTTTAGTTCGGGTTAAGTTCAGTCGGTTTCACCAATTTAAATAAAAGTTGTGTCATAGGTGCTCTTAAATAAAATGGGAGTACATGGGATCTCAATTGTTAGTGACACAAATGTCATGGACGGTGTAGGCTTGGTGTTAGTCTTGGACCCTTTAATTGGTTAGGCAAAACGGGTTAAGTTTGTGTCCCCAAATCGATAGCAACGACATAGGTACAAGGCATAGGATTAAAGAATTAATTTTTGTAACTTGAAATTTGTACAATTAAAATAGTGCACAAGGGAGTATGTTTGTGAGTGACAGAAATGCCCATTACCTAGGTTGGCTTGTCAGGTTAAGAGTGCAAAAATTTGTTAGAAAGTAAAGGCTATTGTTGTGCTCCAATTATTATAGCAACGGTAAGGTGCACCAAGAGTTTAGAATTAAAGAACCAGTCTACATAATCCTTAATTTCTAATCCTTAATCAACCTGAAGCTAAACCAAAATTCTTATCGTATCAAGTCTACCTAAAAATTTGTTGAGAAAGTTTACAAATATATTGTTTCGATTTCAATTATGTAACCAAGCAAGCCGCAATTAGGATGGAATAAATTTATAGGATCTCATCCACATATTGACACGTTCTTGGCCTCTATATCGAATTCGAATTAATTTTTTGACTTGCATTATGTCTTGATTCATTTGTTCGCCTCTACAATGATCCCGATAGAAGAAGAGAAGGCAAAAAATTCATTGATGGACTGAGCTTTGAGCTACAAAGATAGATTGGCTCAATTGTACCTATTTCTTATACGGACATCCTTGCAGTGGCTCGACACATGAAACGCGTCAACAGGAGAGAGTCCAGCCAGAAACGGTCGCACACACTAGCATCAGCTCGAGCACTATAGGAAGGAGCTACAAAGAAACCTCACATGCACCAGCCAACCAGAGAACCCCACCGACACGGCCTATATGTAAATATTGTGGCAAGCCAGGCCATCACGCGAGGGAGTGCAGACGCAAGTTGGGACAATGCTTGATTTGTGGATCGGGACAGCACTCGGCATGGGACTGTATAGAACGGCAGATAGGAGCACCGATGATTCATCGACCAGACTTACCAGCACAAGCACCAGGACTCCCTACTTGTCATTATTGTGGCAAGGTAGGCCATCTCGTCAAGAAATACCGATGCAGATTGGGATTGTATTTGCTTTGCGGTTCAGACCAGCATTCAGCCAGAGATTGTACGGAGCATCGAGGAGGAGAACTGATGGTACACCGACAAGCTTTACCAGCACCGAGACCAGACCAGCAACTACTTAGGCTAGCTTATCCAGCACCAGGAGCACCACAGACGAGATTTGGAGTAGTCAGACCACTATCTTCAGGAGGGTATCAGCCAGTTGGGATACTGGATACTAGTGAGAAGACGTTGCAGGGTCAGACGATCAGACTGGTTCGGGTAGCTTAGAAGCATCATTCTCCAGGAGAATACACTTGGGAGTAAGAGGATATCATGCGACAGCGTTATCCTCACTTATTCGAGGATGCATGTATGACCTTAGAACTTCCTTTAGTTACCATGTCTTTATAGATTCCTAGAGTAGCTTTATTCTAAATTGCTAGGACACAATTCTTTTAAGGTGGGTAGATTGTAAACCCCCATATTTTGGAGTAGGGATAATTTGGTTATTTATTTATTTATTATTTTAATTGATTAAAAAGGTTAAAGTATTAATTTATAAAAAAAAATTATAAATATATATGGTACTTTGTCATGGCTTGGATATTTTAAGCGATGTACGACCTTTTGTCTTCCAACCAAATTCACATTATTGATCTTGACTGTACTTGGTACCTTTGGGACATGGGTGTTGCATTAGTTTGATCTTTCCCATGCTCTAAAAATATTGTCAAACATCGAGAACCATTGACATTACAAAACTACCCTTATTTGGATAGTTGAACCCAACCGAGCCCAAACACCCAACTCGGGATCTCAAACAGAATCCTATGAGACATTTACACTACCCTCATATATTTTTTATATTCACAACATATCCCACATATAAAATATATCCACAAATCTGAACAAATCAATTAAATGGTCCATAAATGTAATATTTCCAAATTAGGAAAGACCCGTATTCAATCTTGTTGCATATCAATTTAAATCTGAAACAAATATTTTAAAATATAATTTAAATATTATAAATAATATCCCTCACCTTATTTTAACCTCCCTAAATCATATCCAAAGATGAAACACTAGAACAAAACCTAACCACCAACCTACATATCTTTATACATATATAAACCTATCTAATAAGAGGGCAGACCCTATTGTCTCTTCTCCCTCACATATCCCTTCTTCCCATGAATTTTATAGAAGCTCCCCCTCTTCTTCTCTCCTTCTCCATCATCCCCAAGCCTCCACACAAACCAAGGAGGCCGACCAAACCCCCTAGAAGTGATCGGCCACCCCCTTTGAAGCCGACAGGTGCTGCTGGTTGTAGCAGCAGTTTTGTCCCTTCATAGCCTCCCAAAATACATCCAAACTCAATATTTACCTTCTACTTGAAGCCTCCAAGATCTCTGTCAAGTTTCATGAAGTTTGAAATCCGTTTGGCGCTCCAAAAGGTCCATATCGCAAGAAAGGCCTCTCCCGTAATCAAGAACACGTAAGTTTTGTAAAAAAATTTAATATATATGTTTTCCATGTGAGAACCCTTGTATGAACCAAAATATATGATTATATGACAATGAGAAAATCCCATGTATGAGAAAACCTAATTTTTTAACATAAAAAACTACTCTTTGATGACACGGGAACCAATACATGGCAATGTATAAACCATAATAACTTAGTTTTAACAGATGTTGCTATTTTATTATTTAAATATAAATTTTCAGAAATTGATTAATAATTTCTAGAATATTAATTATTATATTTTATATGTTAAATGGATCTTGCATGCACAAACTAGTTGCCAAAATAGCTAGAAAACCTAGTTGACGTGCAACGGAACATTGTGCATGCAACAGCGCTTGTTTCGATATTTTTACTACATAAACCATAATTCCAAAATTTAAATTATTTTAATTCAGTATTAATGGATATCAACATGCGTGTTTGAGAGTAGGCATGCATGTTCGACATATAGTTTAGTATTGTTGCAAGTTTTGGGATATCGTCTCGTATCTGAGAATATATAGGATTACACGTGTCGAAATTCATGTAGATGCCTATATATATATGTAAGAAAACACAATGAACGAGGCCCTACAGCATACTAGACAGTTCCATAGTACATGTTTATTGGCACATTGGCCCATGACCCGTAACTATTGAATCATTGGCATTAACGTCACCACACTAATTGACGTTGTACGAACAATCTTATTTTTTATGTTAATCACATTAGATAGTGTATTGATTAGAAAATTTTATAATAGGACAACTTGGATTCATGGCAACTTCTGTTGAGGACACCAGTTAGACAGTACCGCAGCAGCAGGAAAGTATACCTTGCATTTGTTCCAGTATTTTGTGTTTATTGCTACTACCAGTAATTGATTCTATTTCTAGTTCTTTGCTTGTACTTGTTGTGACCCTAGGACCGTTACGATACTTAGCGTCCGTAGTGTATTCGGGTGCCGACTTTCATACGCAAAATCGGGTATAGTTAGACTGCATTGTCATCATATACCCAATATGTGCAACTCTTGCACGATATACCTTAGGATACTATACACGACCCTCATGTTCAGAAGCCTTACTTGAGATATTCGAGAATTCTGGCTTCTGTGCTAGGACAGAACTCGTGATATATGATTAGTTGACTTGATTGAATCCTCTTTCTTGACTAGAGACATACTTAGTACTTGTCTTGCGTGTTATGGACATGAGACGCGAGATACATGGGGATCGAAGAGAATCTACCGTACCGTTGGGCTACCACATAATACGTGCTACCGTTGCTTGTGCGTCGGACTCTATACTGCTATATGTACCTTGACAGGACCTGTATATACCTACTACTACTACTACTACTACTACTATTACTACTACTACTACTACTACTACTACTACTACTACTACTACTACTACTACTACTACTACGTGCTATTGTCGTGTCTATGAGACCTACAGGCCCCGGTGGTTTAGCGGACGAGTATGTTCTCAATTACATTTACTTAGTTGGTTATGATAGGTACCCTGAGCACACTGTTTATTATTTACTATTACATTGTCTTGAGTACTTATTGTACCTTGCTATGTCCCCTGAGGACTGGATCCAGATTATATTCCCAGGTATAGACGAGGAGAGCTACCCCGAGGTTTACGGGACATGAGCTAACTTTGGAGCAGTACTTACACCAGAGGACGAGATTATGCCGGAGAACTTCTCTTGAGCACTCTGATATTTCTCTATTTATTTATTCTTAGTGTTCTTTAGACATTGGACTTGGCTTAGTGACTACTGGACAGATGTACTTGGTTTATTTCTTTTTTTTTTATTTTGATGGCGGGTTGTTCTCCACGATATTTTTTATACTGCACTTGTTGATGGATAGTTTTATTTTTATTATTCTTGTGACTGGACTATCCCTTGTGTTGTGTTTCTTATTTTAGATGAGATTAGATATATAAACTGTGATAGGTGTTGTAGACCCTTATTTATATATATTACAGCTTAAGTGCACTCTAACGGGTCCATTAAATTGGGTTTGCCCATTGGAGTTGTATTGCTAGTCATTGCCATGTGGCTAGTCCCTTGGTATTTTGGGACTGGGGCATGATAAATTGGGACTCCTATGGCAACTTCTACCAAGCTTGATATTGATGAATATGGCAAACCAGTCGACACACATAAGTATCGAGGTATAATTGGTAGCCTACTTTATTGTCATGCCCCAGTCCCAAAACGTATGGGACCAGACACGTGGCAATGGCCAGCTAGTACGGCTCCATATGGCATTCTAATTTAATGGACCAGACGAAGTGCACTTACGCTTTCCACGGTTAAGTGATCCAGTTGATAATCTAATTCTAACATACAACAATTAAACTAAATCTCAATCCATAGTAAATAATCTCAAGAAAGAACGATATGCATCATCAGTCTGCAGCCCAATAATACATCCGTTCGAATAGACCAAAAGAAAAATATAGGCCTATAAACACTAGGCTATAAAAGCAGAATAAAAAATGGAAAGTAGTACGTGACTGTAATAGCTGAAAATATAAAGATACCTGCAACGATGTCCACACTCCACTAGATCAAGAATCATGTAAACCGCACAAATAACCTGGAAGGGAACCAGGTCCTCAGAGGGACGTAACAAGATACAAAAATACATGCCATAAAGTAAATACTGTGAAAACTCGAGGGTGAACTAACCAGCTAAGTGAAATACAATTTGAGGATAACTTAGGGCGTATGGAAATTGTAGGCTAGACATATGCTGACGTAATTCACCAATCGCCGAGACTGGCTAGTATATGAAACATATGCCCACCATCTTAGGGCACTCTGCATATATAATAACGTCCAGCTCTGAGGAGCGTGGTATCTGTATAAGTAATAACGTTCAACGTTCTCTAGAGAGTGGTATATGCACAAGTAACATCTAACACTCTAAAAAATATGGTATCTGGATAAATGTATACGTCCGTATCGCTCCGAAGAATGCAGTATCTGTATAAAGGAGGTGGGTGTCCCATAAGCCTACTAGTCGTCCTCCCCGCCCAATGCCAATGTACAAATCTCAAGTGAGACGTGGACATCTCGTACTATAATGCAAGTCACTAAAGAAATATACAACTAAGCTAAATACCGTCACACGTGCTGTCCACACTGATGGCCAGTCAAGCATGAAGCACGCGTCCCTACATGAATTTACTCTGTGACGTATAATGATACGTGTCAAGGCCCGGGGAGTTATATTGATAACTCCTCAACTTTAGGTGCGTCCACTAGACACTAGGTCAAACACAAGTCCTAACGTCAATGCCTTCGTTGACTGGACCAGAGTCTTTCTCGGACGTGCACAGTTATATAATATTAAAATAATAAAATATGCAACTAATAATAATTGAATTTAAATAGTACAACAAGGCAAGGTATACTTGCCTGAATTCTCAAGCTGCAAGTACCAATATCCTGCTCCCAAATTCTTGCCCGAACGGTCCAGCGACTCTATAATATAATATAATATAACATTAGTCGTTGCGCTAGTACACACGGGAATTATAACTACACTGCAATTAGGAACTGACGCAGGGGGGTCACGACTGGTCAACTAGCAGGGTCGCGTGTGCACACAGCTAAAATGCACAACGGTCACGTCCTCAAATACCGTGCACAACAAGAATACGACTTACCAAAATATGTTACAAAACCAATAACGTATAATACAAAAAATACAAGTCCTAGCTAACATGTTAGTGTGCATAAGGCCAGTCTGTCTAAACCTTTAGGTCAACATAAGTGTTCCTTATTAAATAAGCATATTTACTATGAGGTAACCACTAACTCTAATTTCTATTCTAAAACATGTACACAATACACAAAGGTTCACGACTACACAGTTCATTCAATAATACATCTACGCAACAATACATGAAGAAAAGAAGGTAATATATATATACCTAGTCGTGCTCGTGGCTGAGGGGGGATGTCTGCGGCTCATGGGCGGCCTGCCTCCGGCAAGGAGGGCGGTGCTCTGGCGAGCACAGTATACAGCAGCAGCAGCTGCGGCAAAGGCATCAGGTTGCAGCGGCAGCGGCGTCGTCTGGGTCGACAGTGGCAGGTTTTTGGCGGTAGGGGAACGGCCGTGGAAGGACGGTGCTAGAGATGGCCGGGGTCGACGGTGGCTAAGGTGGTGGAGATGAGCGGAGGGGGAGTCGGGTGGAAGGGTGCTACAGGTTAGTGATGATGGTGTTGTTGATGGTGGTCGTGCCGATGATGTCGGTGGTGATGGTGATGACGGTGGCGGTGGAGATCATAATGATGGTGGTCGTGGAGATGGTGATGACGGTGGTCGTGGAGGTGGTTGCCTGTGGTGGCCGTGGGGATGACTGGGGAAGGAGGAGTCGGGTTGAGGGTGGTGCGGTTTGGTGAAGAAGTCGGGTTGAAGGGATGACGGTGGTTGAGGGAGGCGGAGACGGCTGGCGGTGGTGCTGTGGCGGCAGGTTAATGTCGAGTGGGGACAGGCGAAGGAGGAAGGTCGTGGCTGAGGCGACGGGGCTATGCAGGAGGGGGTCGGGTGAAGGGGGAGGTGACCGGGTTGTTGGTGAATGTGTAGAAGTAGGTTTAGGGTTTCGTTAGGGATGTGTTGGCTGTGGTTTTAGGAGAGAGAGGGTGTATATGTAGGAGAGAGAGAGGGTGTATATGTAAGAGAGAGAGAGAGGGGGTTCTCCTTGGGATTAGGGCCGGCTGTGGGTATTTTTCTAGGGTTGAGGGAAGCCTCCATATGATGAATAAGTGGCTAGGATGATGGGGGATTGAAATGGAGGGTGGAGATGTAAGGGGATAAAGTTGTATGAAGTACAATAAATGGGGAGAAATTTTGGATGGACCGGTCAAAGAGGAGGTAAGGGTTTTGTAAACCCCCTCATTTATTTTTATAGATAGCCGAAATATGGGTTAGAAAATTTTGGTTTAACATCAGGTATTTGAGGTTTAGATTTAAGGTTGCAGATGACAGACTCTTTAATTAAACCCTTGGTGCACCCTACCGTTGTTGCAATTTTCGGAGCCCAACATTAGCCCATAAATTCCAACAAGTTGTTGCATTCTAGACTTGACATGCCAATTTAGGCTACTTCCTTCTTCTTCTTCTTCTTTACTACACAAACCTACACCCAACCGTAGGCTACTTCCTTCTTCTTCTTCTTCTTCTTCTTCTTCTTCTTCCTCTCCACTTCTCCTTCTTCAATTAAACTCACCACCCTCCGGCCTTAACTCTGGCCACTCCTTCTCTCCCGGCGAGCCAGCAGCCTCTCCGCCGGCGAGCCCGCACCTCCAGCGACTTCTCCACCCGCACCACCATACGCCACCAGCACCATCACCCCTACTGCCATGAACCACCGCCATCTCGACCATACTTCCACCCGCACCACCACACACCACCAGCACCATCACCCCACACCACCAGTACTGCCACCACCATGATTTTGGCCCGCAGCTTCACAACACCCCGCATGACCACGGCATCACCCACACCACCACCATCTCGACCGGTCCACTGCACTTTCTATCCGGCCGACTTCCCTCCGGCCACCCTGCTTCTCATCATCACCATCAACACCACCACTACTCCGGCCTCTCCATCGACCAACCTCCCCGCGGCCACCTGTCACGCCCCAGTCCCAAAATACGTAGGACTAGGAATACGTGTCACTACCACATTTTCTAGGAAGGGGTATTTTAGTCTTTTCCTATTTGATTAAATATTGTGCATGGTAAATAATTATTGTTGTATTATTTAATTGTTGTTAGATATTATTTATTTAATTTGGACTTATATGAGTGGACCTAACTAGTTTAGTTTGGACCCATGGACCAACATGAATTAATTAGTTAGACTTGGCCCACTTAGAAAGCCCATTGTTAAGGAGATGGATTAAATTAATTAAATTATTAGACTAGAAGCTTCCTTTCTTAATTATTTTTTCATGAGAGACCCCAAAGGGTATATTGGATATTTCATAATTACTTAAGGGAGGGGTAGGGGCCGGCCTATTAAAAGAGGGGGAGAATTCTCTCTCCTCTCCTTTTCATTCTAAATCTAGATCTAGAATTTTTCCACTACCAAATTTTCTTCATTCCCATTTTATTTCCCTACCAAATTTATTCCAATTTCTTTCCAAATTACCATTAGAGAGTTGAGAAGTAAGGATCTAGAAGGAGGAAGCAAGGATCTACAAAGAGGAGCAAGGATCTACAATTTGGAGGCAATTTCATCTCAATTGGAGGTTTTATTAGGAATCCATCTCCCAATAGGTATAATTCAGTTTTTTCTCTTAAAATAGCTTCTAAATCTGAGATTTAATCATGGAAAATCAACCCCTATGTATGTACTACCCATAGGACTTGGTTTTGTGTTCATAGGAGATCCATGGAGAAAGTTATGGTACTTTTTGTGTCAATTTTGGGGGAATTCTGAATTGATATTTTGTTGTGTGTGTCAATTGATCCTATAGATCAATTGGACATGTGTTTATGTGTTTGGGGCTAGTGTCGTGTCCACAATTGGGTACGTGTAGGTCGTATCCCAATAATTTGGTGATACGTGTTGTTTTGGGGGTTTTTCCTCCGACACGGGACTTTGTACATGTCGTATTTTGACACGGACACATAGATCTATATTTGACACTTTGTTTTGTTCATAAATAATATATGTGACTTGCTTGTGTCCTTCGGGGTGCAATTGGTTGTGTGTTGGACTCGTGTCGCATGCGTATCCTAGATCTAGTGGGATACGGTGTGATACTCTCCATTTGTGGTGTGTTTATATGTAGATCTAATTATTTGTGCTTTAATTCTTGAATTATAACTAAGTATATATATATAGATGTTATATAATTATTATAGTGTATTTATTATGGTATTTATGGTAGCATAGATCTATGTATTATATGTGTACTAATATAATGTATATAATATATATGTGTTGGATTATATATATATATATAGAAGTATATATTTTTATTATTGATTTATATATATATATTGATATTTATATATATATTGATATATATATATATATATATATATATATATATATATATATATATATATATATATATATATATATATATATATATAGGTTATATATATATTTACTATTTTTTGTGACAGTAGGATTAATGACAGTTAGAACGGTTACAGCAGCAGCCGCTGTAACAGTAGCGGCGGGGAATTAATGACAGAGCTATCCTTGGTATATGGTGTATATGGTGCAAGTATTGTTTCATTGGTTATCTTGTACATGTACAAACACCGATTCTCGGGAAGACTAGCTATCTTCTTGGGGAATCTCGTGCCATAAGATACCGTGGTTGAATCTATTATACCAGTCGGGGGTAGGGAGTATTAGCATAGATATGTGATCAATATCCCTATTGAATAAAGTACTGATTACTGAATAGTGTTGATCATACACAGCACGTATGATTAGCCAGGCCGTATTGCATCTTGCCCAAGCCGATCACATGTTAAGCTAGTACTCACACACTTAGTCATTAGTATTATTGTTTCATTGACATATTGTTCATTATTGTATTTATTTCTAGTATTTCTTTATTGTATATCTATCTCTTGTATCTATTGTGCATCTTGTTTATCCATAGCTATTTACTGTTACATAGTTTTTATCATTAATAAGAACTGTTGTTAGAGATGTACTCTGCTCCTTTCCTGACTGGATATATTTTTCCAGATAACACTGAGGAGTTGTACCTGTAAACTCCCTCACCCAAAATAGGTATTTGTGTATATTTTATATTATTATATTTATTATAGATGTTGAATTTATTTAAAGTATTCTCTTAGTTAATTAGAAAATAATTTTTTAGTATATTTACTTATATAAATATTCATTTAGAATTATTTTAGGTTATTTTAGATTTTTGGAGATTTTTCTAGAATTTTTGGTAATTAAAACTTAGAAAACATAAATTTTTAGGACTTCTATGATTTACTATACGACAATACTTGCATGTCGTTCCTACCAAATATTTATTTTAGTTCAAAATATTTAATTATATTTTTTTGTAATTTATTTAGAATTTTAAGAAATTTATTTAGATTTTCGAAATTATTTAGGATTTATTTGGGTATATATAGTCTTAATATTAGATAGATGCTAATTTAGTGTTAATAGATATTAATAAGATTTTATAAATTATTTTTATTATCTTTAATTATATTTAAGATTATAAATTATTGAGATAAATTCAAACTCTATTTTAAATTAATTCAAATCCTGAACCTACTAGGAAATCAACTTCATGCATATCCTATCCTTATTTAAATTCATCATAATCCTATCCAAATTAACCAATCCTAGTCGTATTTAATTAAGTAGTGTCCACATTATAAATACCATATCCTTCATATTTTCTTCCCCAAATTCCTCTCTTTTTCGTCCAAAAATAGTCAAAATTTGTCATAAATTCAGCCTCATTTTCTACTAGTTATGACCAGTTTTTTTTGTTAGAACGATAATGAGGTTAGCTTTCTGATTATATAAATTTTTTTTCTAAATTATTAGTATTAAATTCTGGAAAATTCATAGAGCACAACATGTCCAAAAATAGACGTATTTTGATGTATTCGCGATTTCGGGAGAACCAGGAATCAGAATCACGAACTGTTTAAAGTTTCGGAAAGCTAATGTCAAGATAATTGACATATATTTTTCCTAGAATTTATTTCGAAGTATTTACATA
Organism: Iris macrosiphon; assembly: GCA_036927795.1. Classification (NCBI taxonomy): domain Eukaryota; kingdom Viridiplantae; phylum Streptophyta; class Magnoliopsida; order Asparagales; family Iridaceae; genus Iris; species Iris macrosiphon. The sequence goes on along the minus strand of JAYESA010000016.1, from coordinate 96,391,461 downwards.
TTGTTAATTCTGTAGAACTTCTAGGTTAGAATTTAACCATCGGTGCACAATACAAAATTTGTATGTGTCATAATTCCCAAACGAATTTGAATTCGGATGAGCCGTAAATTCCAGCATGTTTTTGACGCTAAAATCTATAGGAAATCATGCATAAAAGTTGAGGTTGTGTCGGTTGACTTTTTGGTCAACAGATTGCCTCGATTTGCGTGCCATGAGTCTCGAGTTGATAAAATTCAGTTTTTTTTGGGACAAAATTTAGGAATTAACATAAAAATCAGAATAATAAAATTAAAATAGGATTTTTGAGTAATTATTCCAAAATTAAATAAATTAAAATAAATTATCTTTTGACGTGATAAATTTGTAATACATAGGCTATTTGGACTGTGACTTGGACTCTGATTCATACCAGCAGCAGGATCCCAGGCAAGATACCTTGCCAAATTGTTTACAATACTTTACATGCTATTTATATTTCTATTTATTTATTGCATTCTGTATATTTCTTGTATGTGTAGTTTTATTTCAGTCGTTACTATGTATTAGATATGTTGACACACACATGGCACTTAGTATCATAGAGGACAATCATTAGGCGTATGGGCTTTTAACCACTCTGGTAACACCGTAGTCACTAGCACGCACTATGGTGGATCGTGTCCGATGGTCGCTACCCCCGAGGTATGTCGATTGATGGAGTCCGAGGGTCGCTACCCCCGAGGTATGACGACTGATGATATCCACTGACGAGCGTGAGGTTGTGAGGATTAGATCGAGTAGCCTACCCTTGCCCATACGTCGAAAAGTTGTCCTCATTTGCATTCATATAGATGGTCTTATACAGCGTACTTATTTATTTTCAAATTATATGCATGTTTACTGTATTCAAATTGGCTCGTATTTTCTGTATCTTGTTACGTCCCTCTGAGGACCTGGTCCGCTGCCAGGTGCATCTTTTCTTGAGTATTTGCAGGAGCGCAGATTTGGATGGTTACATGTGATCCGAGGATGTCTTCTCTTCGAGCTGTGATGGATAGCTGGTATTCTTATATGTTGTTGTGGTATTGTACTTATATTGTATATACTTTTCCATTCGAGTTGGTAGTGGATTTATTTCCATCCAACTATCATCCTTAGCTACTTATATTGAGATCTAGTTATATAGATGATGGTTATTTGTTTATATTGATTTTCTGTGGATGAGATCTAGAGTATACCCTGTGACTTGTGACATATGTTTTATACCACTTGTGGATTTGATATTCATATTTTAGCGTACGTGTGGATTTGGTTTCCATATATTGGAGTTGCCATATCCATGCGGCTGGCATGCTTACGTATTCCTAGTCCTACGTATTTGGGACTAGAGCATGACATGTTTTTGTGGTGGCCCATGTAGGTCAAGAGCATATTATCTCGGTTACGTTACTGTACCGAACAAGCCTGCCCCTAGGACTAGAGTATAGGATCTCATCCACAATTGACTGTGATTCATCTCCTCCTATCTGTTCTATTTTGAATAATTGTATCCTGCTTGATTCATGTGCTTCCCTAATAGTTCCTTGAGTATAGTCTTCTGCTAGAATATAGGAACTCCTGTTATTATGATGATAATTAGAGTAGCACACCTATTAAGAATACAACGAGAATATAGACACACCACTAAGTTTAGAATATCTAGTGAACCTAGACTTCCTTATCTTTAGATTGTTATACCATTATCCCTTGATGTATTAAGAAGACTTGAGAGTAGTATAGACACTACTAGAGTTAGTTAGAAGTTTTACCATAATGTTTGACACCTAGTATCACATAGTCTTTTGACCTATTAATTGAAGTATAACCGAATGATATTTATCGCATGCTAGCAAAAGACGACAGTGTTTATTCAGACCATAGAATTTAGAGGTCCTTGCCCTATTTGGTCGACTAGCGACTTAGATAAGGAGGTTGTATGATAACTGTAGAGATTGTAGAGTCTTTTATTATTATTGCTTATGTTATTTTTGCTTTTGTGAACTTGAATTATTTTATAACTTCTCATATCATAATCCAGCGTTATATTTTCTGTGCTACCTTGAATTATGCTGCTATTATAGCCTAGTTTTTGCAAGCTTAATCTTATATCGAGCTTGTTCATGACATATGTGTTATTGGGGCCTGATCAACCACACTAATACAAATTGTCTAATCAGAACCAGTGTATTATGGTCTAGCTAGCCATAATGCGCTTGATTCGTCCTTCGCAATAGTATTTTACGTGGATTGAGATGTATAGTGGACCAGTAGACAAATATACTTACCCTCTAGATACGACAAAGCATATCATATCAAGTACATAACTGCACCGATGTGAGCATGCGAATAGAAAATTACCAAATTAAGATTTTAATCCACAACTGTCTTGACAATTCCCATTTGAATTCTTTAAACGCTTTGATTCCCATACTTCCATTCTATTACCCCTCCATGAACTCTTTTTCGTTGCTTTCTGTCTTTCCTTATTTCGAAAAGACGAAATCTCGTGCTTGGATATAAGTGATACACGGATAGTACAAGATATACCCCATAGGCCAATCACATTATTTGATGACTATCTTTCATAATTGATTAAGGACATATCACATATGATATAGTTGGTGTTAAAGTTTTGAGGATTGAATAACATGAGAAAATAAATTGAGGAATATTTTTCTTAAGTGTAAGAGTCTTATGTGATAGATGGGTAAATTCTAAGTTGGGTAGAAATTGTATTATTAAACTTGAGGAGAATTCTTTTAGATTGTGATCAAGTAGGATTAGATTGAGAGATTAAGTCCTTTTAAATGTGGAGAATTTTAAAAGAAGGATTAAGATAATGAGGATTTAATGAATTTTAAAAATCTTGATATTGAGGACCCAATATTTATACTTTGAGCACATGATTTAAATTTTGAATATTGAAGGATGAATCATCGATTTAAATTTTTAGGATAAATATAGAATTTTAGACTTGAACAACTGGTAAATTAGATTTAAATTTTACAATTTGATGATTTGAATTAAAAGTTTAATTTTGATTGTTGGGTCACCTATTTAAAATATTGAGGATGTAAATTGAGTTTAAATATTTGAAGAGTACAAAATTCTTAATTTGAGAATAGGAATAAGATTTGATTAGAATTGTTTATTGTTCAAGGTCTAGAGAAGATTATGATAGTTGAAAATGGTGATATAAATTTTGATGTGGGATGTCATATAGACTTGAGTTAGATTTGAATGTTGAAAAAAAAAAATTCGAGAAGAGATTACGACAGGTTGAATTTTAATTTAAACAGTGGTTATCTTAATTTTGAAGTGATCGCGATAGAGTTGAATAGATTTTATTATTTAAATTTTTGGAAGAGATTGCGATTGATGTACCTTATGTATGAATGCGAAGGATTTAACAAATTATGTCTTATTTTAATTTTGAGGACAAAATTATTTTAAGTTGGGTAGATTGTAAACTCCCTCACCCAAAATAGGTATTTGTGTATATTTTATATTATTATATTTATTATAGATGTTGAATTTATTTAAAGTATTCTCTTAGTTAATTAGAAAATAAATTTTTAGTATATTTACTTATATAAATATTCATTTAGAATTATTTTAGATTATTTTAGATTTTTAGAGATTTTTCTAGAATTTTTGGTAATTAAAACTTAGAAAACATAAATTTCTAGGACTTCTATGATTTACTATACGACAATACTTGCATGTCGTTCCTACCAAATATTTATTTTAGTTCAAAATATTTAATTATATTTTTTTGTAATTTATTTAGAATTTTAAGAAATTTATTTAGATTTTTGAAATTATTTAGGATTTATTTGGGTATATATAGTCTTAATATTAGATAGAAGCTAATTTAGTGTTAATAGATATTAATAAGATTTTATAAATTATTTGTATTATCTTTAATTATATTTAAGATTATAAATTATTGAGATAAATTCAAACTCTATTTTAAATTAATTCAAATCCTGAACCTACTAGGAAATCAACTTCATGCATATCCTATCCTTATTTAAATTCATCATAATCCTATCCAAATTAACCAATCTTAGTCGTATTTAATTAAGTAGTATCCACATTATAAATACCCCATCCTTCATATTTTTCTTCCCCAAATTCCTCTCTTTTTCGTCCAAAAATAGTCAAAATTTGTCATAAATTCAGCCTACGAATTAAAAAGACGATATCTCCTAGCTCCGGACTCCAAACGTGCTCCAGTTTTTTTTGTTAGAACGATAATGAGGTTAGCTTTCTGATTATATAAATTATTTTTCTAAATTATTAGTATTAAATTCTGGAAAATTTATAGAGCACAGCATATCCGAAAATAGACGTGTTTTGATGTATTCGCGATTCCGGAAGAACCAGGAATCAGAATCACGAACCGTTAAAAGTTTTGGAAAGCTAATGTCAAGATAATCGACATATATTTTTCCCAGAATTTATTTCGAAGTATTTACATACTGTTAATTCTGTAGAACTTCTAGGTTAGAATTTAACCATCGGTGCACAATATAAAATTTGTATGTGCCATAATTCCCAAACGAATTTGAATTCGGACGAGCCGTAAATTCCAGCATATTTTTGACGCTGAAATCTATAGGAAATTATGCATAAAAGTTGAGGTTGTGTCGGTTGACTTTTTGGTCAACAGATCGCCTCGATTTGCGTGCCATGAGTCTCGAGTTGATAAAATTCATTTTTTTTGGGACAAAATTTAGGAATTAACATAAAAATTAGAATAATAAGATTAAGATAGGATTTTTGAGTAATTATTCCAAAATTAAATAAATTAAAATAAATTATCTTTTGACGTGATAAATTTGTAATACATAGGCTATTTGGACTGTGACTTGGACTCTGATTCATACCAGCAGCAGGACCCCAGGCAAGATACCTTGCCAAATTTTTACAGTACTTTGCATGCTATTTATATTTCTGTTTATTTATTGCATTCTGTATATTTCTTGCATGTGTAGTTTTATTTCAGTCGTTACTATGTATTAGATATGTTGACACACACATGACACTTAGTATCATAGAGGACAATCATTAGGCGTATGGGCTTTTAACCACTCTGGTAACACCGTAGTCACTAGCACGCACTATGGTGGGTCGTGTCCGATGGTCGCTACCCCCGAGGTATGTCGATTGATGGAGTCCGAGGGTCGCTACCCCCGAGGTATGACGGCTGATGATGTCCACTGACGAGCGTGAGGTTGTGAGGATTAGATCGAGTAGCCTACCCTTGCCCATACGTCGAAAAGTTGTCCTCATTTGTATTCATATAGATGGTCTTGTACAGCGTACTTATTTATTTTCAAATTATATGCATGTTTACTGTATTCAAATTGGCTCGTATTTTCTGTATCTTGTTACGTCCCTCTGAGGACCTGGTTCGCTGCCAGGTGCATCTTTTCTTGAGTATTTGCAGGAGCGCAGATTTGGATGGTTACATGTGATCCGAGGATGTCTTCTCTTCGAGCTGTGATGGATAGCTGGTATTCTTATATGGTGTTGTGGTATTGTACTTATATTGTATATACTTTTCCATTCGAGTTGGTAGTGGATTTGTTTCCATTCAACTATCATCCTTAGCTACTTATATTGAGATCTAGTTATATAGATGATGGTTATTTGTTTATATTGATTTTATGTGGATGAGATCTAGAGTATACCCTGTGACTTGTGATATATGTTTTATACCACTTGTGGATTTGATATTCATATTTCAGCGTACGTGTGGATTTGGTTTCCATATATTGGAGTTGCCATATCCATGCGGCTGGCATGCTTACGTGTTCCTAGTCCTACGTATTTGGGACTGGGGCATGACAGTACCCTACCTTTTATGGACCCCAGGATATTGTAGGTTTAGATTCTGAGACCCTGGCTCAAGAGGGACTTATCTCAACTGAGACAGTTGACCCTGGAGTTGTAGCTTCGTAGTATTCTTTGTACTGGATTTGTCTCCAGCTTATTTTGTTACTTCTTTAGACTCATTGATGTATTATTTAGACTCATGAGTTATATTATGACTATTCTATTCTTTATCTGATTCGTGCTCTTTTTTATCTTAGTTCTGTGATTGAGTATACTATCATTATTGGTGGTTCATTATATTGTTAGATAGCTTATCTAGACTGCGTTCTACCACCGATTCTGCGGCGTAGGTTGGGCGTTGTTTCCGACTAGTACCCTTACCCCGGGTGCGGGTCGTGACACGTTTTTGGTGGTGGCCCATGCAGGTCAAACTTCACAAAGTATGTGATGTCGTGGTAGTGCGACAACTTAGTTGTACTACTGCGAGCCTGCGATAGGATATAGGTTGAGATACTCAATCACATCTAGGAAAATTCTTTTGATTCAACTATTCTCCTTTGATATTGATACTTGATCTCTTAATCTGTCCTTTCCTTGAATGTCTTTTATCATGTGCCATATTGATTCCTCATTCCATCTTTTTATGAGACATACTCGGAGATACTTGCGGAGGCACACAAGGTTGAGCGGGAGTTGGGTTTGAAGACCAAGAGAGACCGTGATTCTTTTCTGGGGGCCAACGGCAGTGTAGTATCTGCCAAACGTCCTCATTTCCAGTCCAGACCTTTCCAACAGCCACAACAGAACCAGACTCCAGCTAGAGTGCCTTTTTACCAGGCACCTCAGCAGCAGAGACAGTTACAACAAGCTCCATGCAACTACTGCAAGAAACCCGGCCACATCTGGAAAGATTGCAGGAGGAGGTTAGAAGTTTGTTTGTATTGTGGTACTGAAGGGCATCAATCGAGGGAGTGTCCTCGTCGTGCAGTTCAGGAAGCAGCTCCAGCTCCGAGGGCACAAACGAGACCACCTGCAGCACCACCGAGGGGACCACTTCCAACACAGCAGCAGCATTTTGTCCAGCATCAGCAGCAGGGAGGTGCTCGACAGGGACGTTGATTCCATCCCAGCTTTAGCTTTGTTTGATAGTGGTACTTCCCATAGTTTTGTATCTGTTTCTTTTGCTCTAAAGCATGGTTTGGTAGCTGAGTCTTTGCTTAGGACTTGCAAGATCATGTCTAGGGGAGGCATTATCCTGGTTAATGATATTTGCAAGGATCGAAGAGTTACTCTGGGAGGTCGGAAGTTGAGTGCGTGTCTACTTGTAATGCCACGTTCGAGCTACGACATTGTACTCGGGATAGATTGGTTGAGTAGGCACCATGCTAGCATAGATTGTAGAGGAGGTAGAGTTTTTTTTTGGTCCGCCAGGAGAGCCAGAGTTCGAGTTTGCTAGAGGAGCTGCAGAGCAGAGAGAAGGCATTATTTGTGGAGCTATGGTGGAAGACAAGGAGTTGCCGCATCCGTTGATAACAGAGTTCTTGGATGTGTTTCCTGAGGAATTACCAGGATTGCCGCCAGATCGAGATATTGAATTTTCTATAGACTTGGTGCCAGGTGCAGAACTATTTTCACAGCATATTTTTAGAGTAAACAACAGTGAGCTAGTCGAGTTGAAGAAGCAGGTGGACGAATTACAGGATAAGGGGTTTATCAGATCTAGTTTTTCACCATGGGGAGCCCCGGTATTGTTTGTACCGAAGAAGGATGGATCGGTTCGCATGTGCAATGATTAAAGGGCTTTGAATAATCTCACTATCAAGAATAAGTATCCTTTACCACGGATTGATGATCTGTTTGATCAGTTGAGTGGTGCGAAAGTGTTTTCTAAGATAGATTTGAGATCAGGCTACCATCAGGTGAAGGTGAAGCCGGAGGACATACCGAAGACTACTTTTAGGACTCAGTATGGTCAGTACGAGTTTATGGTGATGCCGTTTGGTTTGACTAATGCACCAGCGGTATTTATGAACTTGATGAACAAGGTATTCCACCAGTACCTTGACAAGTTCGTGGTGGTGTTCATCGATGACATACTCATATACTCGAGGACACCGGAGAAGCATGAGGAGCATTTGAGGATTGTGTTGGATGTGTTGAGGAAGGAGAAGTTGTATGGGAAGTTGTCCAAGTGTGAGTTTGTCTTGGACAAGGTGGAGTTCTTGGGTCATGTTGTGACTGGTGATGGTATTTCAGTGGATCCAAAGAAGATTTCAGCAGTGGAAAGTTGGAAGACTCCGAGTTCGGTAGCAGAGATCAGGAGTTTCTTGGGATTGGCAGGCTACTACAGGAAGTTTGTGCAAGATTTTTTGAGGATTGCCGAGCCGATAACCAGACTCATAAGGAAGGATGTAGAGTTTGTTTGGATGAAGGATTACCAGGTTGCTTTTGAGGAGTTGAAGAAGAGGTTGACGTCTGCTCCTATTTTGACGTTGCCATCAGGGTCCGGAGGTTTTACTATTTATAGTGATGCATCGGGAAAGGGTTTAGGTTGTGTTCTTCAGCAGCACGGGAAAGTGATTGCCTATGCATCCAGGAAATTGAGTCCTCATAAAAAGAACTATCCTACCCATGATTTGGAGTTGGCAGCAGTCATCTTTGCTCTGAAATTGTGGAAACATTATTTGTACGGAGAGCGTGTGGAGATCTTCACAGACCATAAAAGCTTGAAGTACGTTTTCACGTAGAAGGAGTTGAACATGAGGCAGCGTCGGTGGTTGGAACTGATGAAGGATTTTGATATCTCTTTACAATATTATCCTGGGAAAGCCAATGTAGTTGCCGATGCTTTGAGCAGGTATCCGGTAGCTATGTTCTTGACGCAGGATCGATATTTATTGGAGGACTTGGAGAGCTTGGGCATTGAGGTGATTGTTCCTGGTAGTACTATGCAGATGTGGGGACTGCAGATACACTCAGATTTAATGGACAGGATCAAGGCAGCACAGTATAATGATGTATCTCTGAGGAGTATCAGAGCTCAGGTGAGAGCAGGATTGGAGGATGATTTCACTATTGCAGAGGATGGATCTTTGAGGCATGGAATTAGATTGTGTGTGCCTAGTGGGGAGTTACGAGAGGAGGTGTTACAGGAAGCGCATAGTTCTCAGTATTCCATGCATCCAGGTGCTAACAAGATGTATCGGGATATGCGAGAGAGTGTGTGGTGGTATGACATGAAAAGGGAAGTGGCATAGTTTGTATCCAGATTCTTAGTGTGCCAGCAGGTGAAAGCCGAGAGGAAGAGGCCAGGAGGTTTACTTCAGCCATTAGCCATTCCAGAGTAGAAGTGGGAACACATTACTATGAATTTTGTGTCTGGACTTCCACGATCTCCAGGAGGGAAAGACGCGATTTGGGTCATTGTTGATAGGTTGACCAAGTCAGCCCACTTTTTACCTTTCAAGGTGGGTTTGTCTACGGAGAAGCTGGCAGAGATGTATGTGAGGCAGATCGTTAGGATACATGGAGTTCCCGTCAGCATAGTCTCAGACGGGATAGTCCATTCACTTCTCATTTCTGGAGGAGTTTACAGGAGAGTTTGGGCACTCAGCTCAAGTTCAGTACTGCATATCATCCCTAGAAAGATGGGCAGTCAGAGAGGACTATCCAGAATCTCGAGGATATGTTGTGCACTTGTGTACTAGATTTTGGGGTTTCTTGGGAGGACCATCTCCATTTGGTAGAGTTTGCTTACAACAACAGTTACCAGGCCAGTATAGAGATGTCACCTTTTGAAGCTCTATATGGTCGGAGGTGTCGTACTCCTTTGTCTTGGAACGATGTTGGAGAGAGAGTTTTGCTTGGGCCAGAGATGGTTATGGATGCAGCAGAGAAGGTTCAGTTGATCAGAGACAGACTTCGAGTGGCGCAGGATAGACAACGGCATTGGGCCGATAGCCATCGGAGACCTTTGGAGTTCGAGGTATAATTTAGATTTTTGTTTTTATTCTTGGTTGTTTGTTATAGATTAAGTTCTTAAGGTGGTGTTTTGTTCTAGGTGGGTGGTTTGGTGTTTTTGAGGATTTCTCCGACACGAGGCACGATTCGCTTCGGTGGAGGCGGAAAGCTTAGTCCGCGATTCACCGGACCTTTCACTATTCTAGAGAGGGTCGGTATAGTTGCTTATAGACTAGACTTGCCACCTGCATTGGAGGGAGTGCACAACATATTTCATGTGTCGCAGTTGAGATGATACGTGGCAGATCCTAGTCATGTATTGGATCACTCGGAGATAGAGGTGGGGCCTACTTTTAGCTATCCAGAGCAGCCAGTTGAGATTCTTGATCGAAGAGAGAAGGTGCTGAGGAACTAGACTATTCCTTTGGTGTGCATCGCATGGAGGCATCACTCTCCGGGGGAGTCTACCTGGGAGAGAGAGGATAAAATGCGAGAGCGTTATCCATATTTGTTTGTACCTTGAGGTATGTTATTTCCTAGTTATATTCTGTTCATAGTTATTTTCTTTCATAGTTAGTTGTGATTCTTTAGTTCTGTTTGTGATTTTCTGGGAGTAGTTTTTGTCTATGAATTTCGAGGACGAAATTATTTTAAGGAGGGTAGACTTATCACTACCATATTTTCTAGGAAGGGGTATTTTAGTCTTTTTCTATTTAATTAAATATTGTGCATGGTAAATAATTATTGTTGTATTATTTAATTATTGTTAGATATTATTTATTTAATTTGGACTTGTATGATTGGACCTAACTAGTTTAGTTTGGACTCATGGACCAACATGAATTAATTAGTTAGACTTGGCCCACTTAGAAAGCCCATTGCTAAGGAGATGGATTAAATTAATTAAATTATTAGACTAGAAGCTTCCTTCCTTAATTATTTCTTCATGAGATACCCCAAGGGGTATTGGACATTTCATAATTACTTGAGGGAGGGGTAGGGGCCGGCCTATTAAAAGAGGGGGGAAATTCTTTCTCCTCTCCTTTTTATTCCAAATCTAGATCTAGAATTTTTCCACTACCAAATTTTCTTCATTCCTATTTTATTTTCCTACCAAATTCATTCCAATTTCTTCCCAAATCACCATTAGAGAGTTGAGAAACAAGGATCTAGAAGGAGGAAGCAAGGATCTACAAAGAGGAGCAAGGATCTACAATTTGGAGGCAATTTTATCTCAATTGGAGGTTTCATTGGGAATCCATCTCCCAATAGGTATAATTCAGTTTTCCCCTTAAAATAGCTTCTAAATCTGAGATTTAATCATGGAAAATTAACCCCTATGTATATACTACCCATAGGACTTGATTTTGTGTTCATAGGAGACCCATGGAGAAAGTTATGGTACTTTTTGTGTCAATTTTAGGGGAATTCTGAATTAACATTTTATTGTGTGTGTCAATTGATCCTATAGATCAATTGGGCATGTGTTTATGTGTTTAGGACTAGTGTCGTGTCCACAATTGGGTACGCATAGGTCGTATCCCAATAATTTGGTGATACGTGTTATTTTGGGGGGTTTTCTTCCGACATGGGACTTTGTACATGTCGTATTTTGACACGGACACATAGATCTATATTTGACACTTTGTTTTGTTCATAAATAATATATGTGACTTGCTTGTGTCCTTCAGGGTGCAATTGGTTGTGTGTTGGACTCGTATCGCATGCGTATCCTAGATCTAGTGGGATACGGTGTGATACTCTCCATTTGTTGTGTGTTTATGTGTAGATCTAATTATTTGTGCTTTAATTCTTGAATTATAATTAAGTATATATATATATATAGATGTTATATAATTATTATAGTGTATTTATTATGGTATTTATGGTAGCATAGATCTATGTATTATATGTGTACTAATATAATGTATATAATATATATGTGTTGGATTATATATATATAGAAGTATATATTTTAATTATTGATTTATATATATATATATATATATTGATATTTATATATATATTGATATATATATATATATATATATATAGGTTATATATATATATTTACTATTTTTTGTGACAGTAGGATTAATGATAGAAGAACTGTCATTATTAGAACGGTTACAGCAGCAGCCGCTGTAACAGTGGCAGCGGGGAATTAATGACAGAGCCGCCACTGTCATTAATAACCGCATGCAACAGCGGAAATTCACAGCAGTTGCGACGGAGACTTTGGTGACAGTTGAAAACTGTCACCAAAGGGGTGGCAGCAGTGCAAATACGCAGCAGCAGTAGCGACGGCGTTTCAGTGACAGCCTGAACTGTCACTGAAGGTCTGTTTACTGAAAAATCAGTGTTTTTCAACACTGATTTCAGTGACAGTTAGGCAGTTTTAGTATATAGTTTATATATTATATATATATATATAAATATATATATATATATATATATATATGTATGTATTAATTGTGAGATATAATACTAGTATTGTTATATTTCTTAATTGTATAATATTAGTATATATATATTATGTATGAGGGTAATTACTATATGAAAGGTATTGAGTATTACCTTGTGAAAACCAAGGTAAGTGGGATATCGAGATACGGGGTTTGGGTAACAAGTTTGTGACTTTGTTGGGATACCAAGTTGGTTCAAAACCATGGTTCCTATTTGTTTGTAATTAATATTCTATATTACTATACTTTATTGTTGATATATGTGTATTGTGAGGTTTACCTTGGATTCACGTATCCGGAGATACGGTATCCTAATATTTTAGGATGTGGTTCTATGATTTAGATTTAATATTCTTGACCCAAGATTTTGTGTTAGACTTGTACAACCTAGAAATAGATAGTTGACCTTGGTTTGACCATAGTTGACCATAGTTGACTTAGAGTTGACCATAGTTGACTTTTGACTTAGAATTGACTTATTGACCTAGAAGTTGACTAGTTTAACTTGTTCTCTTTTTGGGACCTTGTATTGATGTTGTATTCCATATCTAGGTCTTCGAGGCACCGAGTCAGACATTTGTGAGACTATTCATTGGACTTCAGGCGAGTACATTCTTTGATAGTTTCTCATTTATGATATCCTCTATGTTCATTGTATCTAGTGTAGATATCCATATTCTCTCGACACTATGGTTACACGGATTGGTATATCCGGATCTCGTCATGAGATGTTATTCCTTGGTATATGGTGTATATGGTACAAGTATTATTTTATTGGTTATCTTGTACATGTACAAACATCGATTCTTGGGAAGACTAGCTATCTTCTTGGGGAATCTCGTGCCATAACATACCGTGGTTGGATCTATTATACCAGTCCGGGTGGAAAGTATTAGCATAGATATGTGATCAATATCCCTATTGAATAAAGAACTGATTACTGAATAGTGTTGATCATACACAGCACGTATGATTAGCCAGGCCGCATTACATCTTGCCCAAGCCGATCACATGTTAAGCTAGTACTCACACACTTAGTCATTAGTATTATTGTTTCATTGGCATATTATTCATTATTGTATTTATTTCCAGTATTTCTTTATTGTATATCTATCTCTTGTATCTATTGTGCATCTTATTTATCCACAGCTATTTACTGTTACATAATTTTTATCATTAATAAGAACTGCTGTTAGAGATGTACTCTGCCCCTTTCCTGACTGGATATATTTTTTCAGATGACACTGAGGAGTGGTACCCTACCTTTTATGGACCCCAGGATGTTGTGGGTTTAGATTCTGAGACCCTGGCTCAAGAGGGACTTATCCCAACTGAGACAGTTGACCCTGGAGTTGTAGCTTCGTAGTATTCTTTGTACTGGATTTGTCTCCAGCTTATTTTGTTACTTCTTCAGACTCATTGATGTATTATTTAGACTCATGAGTTGTATTGTGACTATTCTATTCTTTATCTGATTCGTGCTCTTTTCTATCTTAGTTCTGTGATTGAGTATACTATCATTATTGGTGGTTCATTATATTGTTAGATAGCTTATCTAGACAGCGTTCTACCGTCGATTCTGCGGTGTAGGTTGGGCGTTGTTTTCGACTAGTACCCTTACACTGGGTGCGGGTCATGATAATACGTAACACGCCCAGCCGTATGTATACGAACTCCAATATGTGAAAATCATATACACACGTACGATGTACATGAATATGCAAATCCATCAGTGGTAATATATTGTCATAACAAGTCATATAAAATCTATGCCTCATCCACAACACAAATAATCAGTAGGAATAAACGCTGAATAATAACTGAATATCCAAAATGAGTATCAAGTCTGATAGTCGGGTGGAAACAAATCTATTACAAAAGTGACTATCCTGAATTAGCAAAATATCTAAACACCGTCAATAAATCACAGATACTCTGAGGGTAAGATCTCCTCAGTCTGGTACGTAGAGTCAGGTCCCGGTCCGTACTCCTGTGGGTACTCTTGCTCGTCCATATCTGAAAAGGGACCAGGTCCTCAGAGGGACACAACCAGATACATAAAAATATGCCAATAAGTACTAAAATATAAACATCCAATGGTTTGCCTAACCGTCTAAGTGAATGCAGTTTGAGAACAACTTTCCACCAAGTGGGCTATCTGGCTAAAATATGGGATTGGCGTGACCCTCTTGGAGAATCAGGAGCCTCAAAGCATGTCGTCTTTTGAACGGCAGAGGCCGCCAGTAATATATAGTGGTCATCATCACCCGTTTCTCCGGTGGAGAATCCGGGCGTACAGGAAAAAGTGCAAAGGAGCCCAAATATTTTACTTATTGTTCCCCCACCCCATGCTCTAAGCATGCCATATCCATGACATGATAAATCCTCTAAATAACTGCCAGGTCTTCTAGCATACAAAGTTTCTATCAGCAGTCATCCCTAACGCACAGCTTATACATACAGGCGGCCAACCCAATATGTAGTCCGAGAGCTATATGAGACTCACAACTCGTGTAGCAACTGTGTCACGGCCAATGAACCAAATAATGCTCCATAATACTGGGGTGGTCTCATAAACAAGGTCCAATACAAATACATAAAAAAATATAGAATCATGTATTATTTGGAATGTAAATAAAAGTACTGTGGCAAGGCATACTTGTCGAGCAAGTTCTGTATAGTGTAATTGTCCACAACAGTGTTTAAGCTTTAGTGTAAGAAGTGGAATTAGATTTTTTTAGGAGAGTTGTGATATATATAGGAATAAGGAGGCGGTGGAATTTACTTAATGGGTAAGAAACTGTTGCCACTGTTGTTTTCCTTTTTATTGGTTTAGGTGTGCGACTGGGGGTGTTTAGTAATAATAGTGTTAAGGAGCGGTGGAATGAGAAGCTTACACATGTGGGCAATCAAAGCAAAGCAAAATTGGGTTTTGCTTCTGCTGCTGATATTTTCTTCTTCTGTTGGGTGTGGTTTGGATTTTATACGCGGTGAAAAGAAATTACGCAGGGTTTGGTTTTATGCGTAAAGAAAGGAAGAGTTTTACGTAGTGTCAAATAAGTGGTGGTTTAGTTACTGCTGCTACTGTAGTTTACGCGTGGTGGTTTTGCTATTGCTGTTTCCTTATTTTACGCGCGGTAAAATATACGCGATGTGGTGAGTTGCTTCTGATTATCTCTTTACTTTACGCGGGAAGAGTGGTTTAGTGGTTTGCTGGTTTTGGGTTTGATCCAATAGGAAATTCTATTTTTTTATAATTAGCTCATAAATTCTAATAAATTATATAATACGATTTTCAGAATTAGGGTTCTTACACCACCACCCGCAGCACCACCACCATTCCCTCCGATCGACTTCACCATCAACCTCACCACCATCAACACCCCCCACGACCTCCCCCTCCGGTGTGTCGCAACCGGCCAGCATCACCACCACATCGCCAAGGTGAACTCCCCCCTCCTTGTAGTGTAATATTATTTTGGTTAGTCTAATATTATGAATTTGTTATATATAGCTTACTTAGTTTAGGGTTCATGTAGGCTATATTGAGTTTAGGGTATTTGAATGCATTAAGATTTTAGGGTTTATTTATTTATTATATGCACTGATGGTTAAATGCAAGGTTAATATTTAGGGTTTATGTTTAATGCTTTGAGTAGGGTTTGATGTTGTATGCATCTAAATGGTTGTGAAATAATGGTGATATTAAGGCATTGATTATTATCAAGGAACATGTTAAATACTATAAAATGGTAGAGTGATATCAAACCTTGGGTTAATATTGAAAGCTGTTGATGAAGTTGTTTGAGGACTAGCTGTACATAGGTAGAAATAAGGTTCAGTAATTTAAAGGAAGGTTTTATATAAACGAGGGTTTATTAATAATAATTTATTGGAGGATGAAATATGTCAACGTATATGGTAATGACTGTGAAGACCAGGGTAAAATTTAAGGATTTGATCATGGCTTGAACTACTGAACACCGTGGTAAGATATAAGAATTGATGATTGTTGATGATATTGTATAGGTGATTAATCGGATTTGACGTAACGTACCATTAATCAACCTTGGTCAACCCTCTAGCTTCGTATCCATGTGACTTGTAACTAAGGTTGAATATATGATTAGACGTGTGTCACATCTTATTTCAGTCTCCTGATAGTTATTGATTGAGTTTGTATCTCGTCTCTAGGTACTACAGGACCCGCGAACTTGGACGTTGTACCGGATCCCATCATCAGCAGCCGGACGCAGGCAAGTGTACCTTGCCACCCTGCATTTTAGTTACCAGATATTTATTGTTTCATTATATACATTGTGCGCGTGTTTGATTAAGATCGTTACTTTGCGTCCGGATCACAACCGGGTACAGACGTTCGTTGTAACGTCTAGTAACGAATGCTAGATATCCGTAACACCTCAATGTACGTACTTGTGTATATCGTAACCCTAGGACACATTCATACACTGTTATTGTGTCAGATTTCCTGTATCCTGATACTGATATCATGACTGGAGACTGGGACGACCTTAGGGTCGCGTTTGTTGATAGTTACTACAGTATGACAAGACTGCTAGATAGAGGTTCAGGTTCAACGCACAATCGTTGACCGCTTGGGAAGGGGAAGACAGTTACTAGACGTTTGGGCTCCTCTGCATGCGCTTATATATGTATATGTATTATTTTTTGTAGTGATCTTGTATCTAGAGTAGTTGTATCACCCGTGTGACTCTTTGTCCGGAGCTGCGGTACGTCCCGTGTGTTTCCGTGTCCGGAGCTACGGTTTTATTTTGGACAGCCCACGCGTCGAACATTATCTTTAAATTATGTCTCACTTAGTTAGTTATGCTAGATTACCCCATCGTTGCACTTGTACTTTCTGTTATACTTGGCATACTGTATTTTTGTACCTTGTTACGTCCCTCTGAGGACCTGGTTCCCTTCCAGGATTAGGCGAGGAGGATTACCCAGAGGAGTACATTCCGGGAGCATATCCGGCAGCTGGACCAGTTACAGAGGACGAGATCATTCCCGAGGATTTTGTCTGATCTCTGGTAGTGACACTATCTTTGGAGTAGTATTACTATCTAGCTTTCAGATATTGTTCCTAGTTATCTTATTGCTTACTTTTATTCCAGTATTTGTACTAGCGGATTTGTTCCCGTGTGACTACTCTAGTATTTGTACTATAATACATTTTCTCATGATATTTCTATTCTGCACATTAGTAATTATGATTACTGTAACACCCCGTTCCGCTCAAGCGGACTGCCATCTCAAACGGCAATAGTGCAGCTGTCCCGACCCGCTTTGCCTCAAACGAGAAGCAAAGGATATCCAGACTTGCCCCTACAGGAATCCGGCTTAGGCTTTCAGAGGCTCGCTCAAGCGTATCGCTCTACCGAGGCGAATCATCGCTAAGGTGGGTGGCTACGATGAACTTGTCTTTGCTTAGCCAGCACACATAAAATCTGAAATGTTCATGCTAGTCGCTAGGTGATTCACCCCCTGCATGCTAATAAATCCAACGCACCTAGCTAAGGGAATAATCCCAACTTGTATTGCTTGCTAGAACATGGAAATGAAACACTGCTTATATTCAGACCCTCGCATGCTAAGTCCCTAACGGCTTCATTCCTCGGCTTACCTTCGGGCCCGAGCAAACGTGTTTACTTATGTTCCTTAGAAATGCATGCTTGTCTGCTTGTATGTTGCCATATTTTCATCCAAACCCCGGGAGACTACTACGTAGTCGTTCCGTGCCTGAATGAACCTGCAAGTATCCGGGACCGTTAGGTCACCAAGGCAATTCCCGAACCAGGAAATTCGCACCCTGACTGAATAAATTACTGAATCATAGCTCGTAGAGCAAACTACTGAATCAACTGGCCTGGCCTGGTAACTGACTACTGTAAATGAATACTACCTTAACAAGTTCTGTATATATACTGCCTCAAACTTGTTCCATACCGGACTTGTTCAATATATACACATACTGCATCGAACTTGTTCCTGTACCAGACCGAGACCCTGACCTGCATATCGCGGACAACTCGGAAATGAGGCATAGTTCCACGGACGGTCACCGGGGCACTGGGACCGTTCTGATCCGGATGGAACTGCAAGATTGTCTACTGCATCTGGACAGGATGGTCTGCAACCACCACTGCATCTTTGTTGCTTTTCATTCTTGTTCAAGACTATAACGAACTGCAAGATAGTCTACTGCATCTGGACAGGATGGTCTGCAACTACCACTGCATCCTTGTTGCTTTCCATCCTTGTTCAAGACTATAACTGGTCCTTTATGTCTATGCCAGCGACTCATGTTCATATAGATAAGTCATCCTCGCTTAGTGGCTATCCGCGTGCGAGTCATTGCATCGCATCAAAGAATAACTGAGCACACCAAATACTGTCCTGTTCAATGACTCTCGTGTTTGCATGTTGCATATGCTATGTTCCTGAATGCTTATACTTGCCCGTGCTTAAATTAACAATATTTGCCTTGGACAGGAAAGGCCAAAGGATAAGTCTCGCCGTGTTTCCTCTCATGTTGCACGGTGCACTGCCACACGAGTTAGGCTATTCAAATATTGCATGAAACTGATCCTAAGGCAACTAAAAAGACAACTTAATAGTTTTGCACGGAACCTGTATTACGTGTTTGGTTTTGTCGAGCGGGCGAGTAGCTTCCCCACAAGTGCATTCAATGTACTGATAATCCACCAGTTTGTATGCAGGGTGCGGGAGAACCTCGTTCGGTGCGGATGCTTCCTTCGTGCGTGCTAAGGCCAGGAGTTCCCTCTGAAGCCTTGCAATGGTGCATCCGGGACTGAAACACATATACAAGACATAATGTTGTGAACATCGCCTGAACATCGCCTGATCATCTCCTGTACAATCATTCCACAATTGTAGCCACTTGGCACGCTTTATGTTACAGAGAGGGAGGATTGAGCGACTTGTAATCTCGGCTATACGCCGCCTGTAACACATGTTCATATTAATAAAAGAGCCTGCTTTACTTCAACTTGTGTTTCAATGCTTCCGCTATATTGTCGACTCAGTGAACCTGTTATCAAATTGCTATGCGTTTATGACTCCGCTGCACTCGGACAATCTGTGCGACTCTTTGGCTTAGAACTCTTA
Source organism: Iris macrosiphon (assembly GCA_036927795.1). Lineage (NCBI taxonomy): Eukaryota > Viridiplantae > Streptophyta > Magnoliopsida > Asparagales > Iridaceae > Iris > Iris macrosiphon. Next base: position 96,372,019 of record JAYESA010000016.1, on the reverse strand, counting down.
CTGCCAGCCAATGAACCACGGCCTTGCACGGGCGTGGATCATGCTCGTGCGACATCACGCCCGGATGGGTCAAAGCGATCGTCCCGCAGGAGCGCTGGTGAGGGTGATTCCCGCCTAGCGGGGACGGCCGATTAGCCTGCGGGAGATCGGGACGTGACAATTACCTCTATGTGCTCTTTTATCGGTTGTATGTGGATGAGATTTAGATTCACTATTTATGTCTTATATGTTGGGTTATTCTTTGTACTTTATAGCTTAGGTGCACTCTGACGGACCCATTAGATTGGGATGCCCGCCGAAGTGTGTTGTTGCCCATTGCTACGTGACTCAGTTCCTTATCTTTGGAACCGGAGCATGATAAGATTTTGTGGTGGCCCATGCAGGTCCGATTTAAATCGTCTTGGTCACCTGACTGTGCCAAGCGAGCCTGCAAATTAGGAATCTCATCTACAAGTTTAAAACCTTCACATGACACCTTTATCTCGATTTCTTTTACCAAATTATATCTTGTTTATTTCCTCAATGATGATCGCAGTCATAACTTCTTTTCAGAGTTATGAATCTTCGCAGCGGACGCATCGCACAGCCGGGCGATGTTCCCCGTGACACAGGATCATCCGGGGAACCGGAATTGGGGCATGTTCTGCTGTTGACTCCAGCTCTCCAGGGACAGTCATCAGGGCAGCCATAGGTGCCTTCGGACGGGCACCAGACTCCGTATCAGGCAGGTCCTGAGGATCAGAGGACCCCGAGACAGGAGAAGCAGCAGCTGCCCCACCTCCACCATTACCTCCCCAGATACCCTATTTGCCATTCCCCGCAGGGAAATCCATGGATGGGACACAGATGTTTCAGATGGTATATGCGATAATGCAGGCCCAGTAGCAGGCTCAGCAGTAGGCCCAGCAGCGCCAGGCTAAGACATTGAGGGAGAGTATCGTGACGGCCTTGGGGCAGGCGTCACCACCAGCACACCAGTCGACGATGGGGTCTGTCATAGACTTTCTTCGTATGATGCCACAACCTTTTGCTGGCAAAAAAGAGCCAACGAAGGTCCATGCATGGCTCACCAGCATTCAGCACCAGCTAGAGGCTACCGACCTCCCCCGGCACCGATGGATGACTGCCGTCAGGATGCAGCTCACTGGCAACGCTCATCACTGGTGGCTCTCAGAGGAGCAGCGTTTGGGACCAGACCGGGTCACCTGGGAAGAGTTCTCTAGACTCTTCTAGGAGATGTACATACCCTCCACTGCTCGAGCAGAGCTTCGGGACAGATTTCAGAATCTCAGGCAGGGCAGTATGACGATAGAGGAATACAATGCTGAGTTCCTCCGCCTGAGCAAATTTGCACCGTACCTGATCCCGACCGAGGAGGAAAAGACCGAGAAGTTCTATGAAGGCCTGAGCTTCGAGACCCAAAGACTTATTGGGTCCATAGCCCCCACCTCCTACTCCGAGGTATTATTAGCAGCACGACGCCAGGACTGCATCAACAAGATGGAGGCCAGCCTGAAGCGCTCTTGTGCATCGTCATCAGCAGTTCGAGCCCTGCAGGGAGGACCTACGAAGCGTCCTCTAGTACAGCAGCAGCAGCAGAGAGCAGCACCCCTGCAGGTGTAGAAGCATAAAAAAAATGCTACAGAATTATACGCAGTATGCATAAAAACCTGCGTAAAGCAGAGTTTTCAGTGCTGTGTGGCGTAAGACATGACTTCAGAGCCATCGGCGTACAGCAGAGCTTCATCGTTAGTACAGCATAAAATATAGCTCCAGAATAACCCGCATAATGCAGTATTTTCAGACTACTTCAGCGAAAAAAGGTTGTTACATCGCCAGTTTGGCGTAAAACCTGGTCGCTTTTAATGCAGTGGGAAGTTGTACAGGGAACTCTTCGTATTCCTCGAATGAACCTGTCAGATAATGCAGTGAACCTGACTCCTGACAAAGAGTACTGCACAAATATCCAGACGATGGCTGTAATGATGGTTTGTCACAGAGACCCAGATCGTCGTTTAGTGACATTTCCTTGATACAAATTGCTTTTACTCATTCAAGGGAATACGCTGCCTAGTTTTATACAGGCAGATGTAAGCTTTTACGCTCAACAGAAGACGAAACAAACTGCCACGTCAAAATCTGCTCTTCGTACAGAGCTCGAGGCACGTCTCTGCAGTTAATGCGAGTGACGGGGGCAGATCTCTGCATTTAATGCACGAGATTTGGTTCTATTTTCAAAGACTGGGTGAGCCATAATTATGACTAATACGTCCACATCATCACCTCTGCATATTACGACATCAGGCTATTTTCAGCTATAGGAGCACGCTGTACGCTATCTCCTTGAAATACGCCAACCTAGCTATTTCAACTATAGGAGTAAGCCGTATGCTATCTCCTCAGAATACGCCAACTCAGGCTATATTTGTATTGGTGCGTGGTAAGGCTATTTGGTCCAGAATATGCTCAAGACCTCAGTCAAGGAAGGAGGATCGGCTATATTTTATGTTATCTACCTATCCATGCAGCATCAGGCTTCTACGCCTACTGGGCTTCTATGCCTACTTGGCTTCTACGCCAACTTGACAACTATTTGGCTTCTACGCCATGGTGACAGTTATTGGCTTATACGCCAATCTTCTCTACGTAAGGGGCAGTTACCTACGTGGCTTGCATGCCATGATCTTCGCAGTAGTTATACGTGTTACCTCATAATGGGATACGCGTCATATGCGGATTCAGAAGATCATTTATACGTGGGTGGCAGTTATTATAACCGTCACGTAAAAAGTGCCACACTCTCCACTGTCCGGCTTCTACGTCGACTGGACGGTTACTGTCACTAAAACCCTATAAATAGAGACCTCCGTCCACGGAGGTCCAGGGTCAAAGAATCAAGGTCAAAACTGGGGAAAAAAGGTCAGAAGGTCGAAAAGTCGAAGGACAGAGAGAGAAAAGCTCAGACAGAGAGTAGTGATCGACGATTTTTGGCATCGATCATCTACTCCCCCTTGCAATCTTTGAAGTTTTTCCGTCTTCTACAGTACTTCTTCATCATCGTGTGGTCCAAGGGACAAAGTGATCGACCACAGATCAGACTCCTATAGCAATATTTACCCAGATTAAATTTTGTACTTGACATCCTCGTATAGGATTAATTGTACTTCTTGTTTGTAAACCAAAGAAAAGGTTTCGTATAAATCTAGATTCATTTCTTTCGTTTATTATCAAACACAAGATGGCGACTCTGCTGGGGATCTCTTTCTCATTTGACACGAAAGCAATTGCTCAACACGATGTTGTATCAGTAGGATCAATAAAGAAGACCTTGGTCGTCCAATTGGACCAATCCGCCTACGAAAATATGCTTCGAGCAGGGGGTAGCTCTCACTCCCTCTCTGTCCAAGACAACAGGAAATTGCGTAAGGTGTGGATGCCCCGGATATCCCCTACCATTCCTAACGACTCTCTGGTTTCTCCGACCAACATGGTTGTAGCTTCGCAACCTCCGCGCCCCGTGCGTAAAACTCTGTCTCCCGTCTGTGACGTGGTAGACAAAACTTCTGGCAATACCTCAGTGCTAGTCCAGAAGTCTACTCCGCGCTCTGCGCATAAAATTCAGTCTTCTGTCTGTAACGTGGCAGACAAAATTTTTGATAATACCTCAGCACCTATTCAAAAATTTCAAATGCGCTCCGCGCATAAAAATGCATCTTTCCTCCGTGGAAAAGCAGATGGTCCCTGCAATCTATGCAAGGGAAAATAAGTGGCAGATTTCTCAACTTCTCGGCCTTTACGCCAGCAAGAGAAGAATCTGCCCGCTCTCCAGATTACGCGAGAAGCTGATGGCTGATTGAGGACCTCCTCAGTTTTACACCAGCCTGAGCAAAGTTCCAGATTACGCCAGGTTAAGCCCCTCATCGTAAAGAAAGCCCAGTTTGCAGAAAGACACACTCATCGGGGATCATCTGCTACTCATATGGCTGAACTGCTGTATACGGGTGGCAGGGGAAAAGTTATGGTTCCCAATATCCACATGCCAACTGATGCAAACATGAGGAACAAGCATTCTTCTTCTTCTTCTTTTGTTAATCCTTCTGACTTGCGTGAATTTCTGATCCAGAAGCGCAAAGATAGGGGATCTTCCAACATGTCTATTACGTCTCCTAGGGAGCACTATTGTAATAGTCATAAAATTGTAGTTAATTATTGCTGTTCTGAAGCAAAACGGTCATTTTTCGACCGGTTGAACTACTCTTTGTCTTTCCAGGAAGAAGAGCCTATATTTGTATCAGTGAATATGGCTTCACACGTTCCTACAGGAAGGTCAAATTCAAGATATCATCCCTCTAGAACTCCAAGCCAAAGGAGATTCGACAAACTCCTTGAGATCATTGAAGCTGGAGTGTTCCGAAACACCCGTTCGAGGTTGCGACAACCGACTTCATATTCTTCTGATTCTGGCACTGGGGGTCGCCAGTTTCCCGAATCGAATGCTGAAAGTATAGAGTCCATCTCTACAAAGACCTATACTAACCCTTCAATGACATCCAGAGAAATGGGAGTCTATGCCATTGAAGATGAATGCGAAGAGGCTTCCCCATCAGGAAGTACTGAGCAACGCATCGCTGTGTTGGAGACATCTCTGAAAGAGATGCAGTCCATGATGGAGAATATGCACCAGATGATGCTGACTCAACACACAGCTGCTATGGCTCAAGCATCGGTCCCTCCGACTCAGATACGTGTGGGGGTGGACTTACCACCATCCAATGCGAACCAGGAGCCTGCTCTAAATCAAGAGTCAGCAGCTCCTCTACTTCCTAATTCGGAGAATGTATTACCTCCTATTGGAGTTACGATACAACCAATCTCTTACCACTCTGTGGTCCCTCTACCGGCTGAAGATCCGATGCAGGCAGTGCAGGAATTGAAGGCCCAATTTGATGCCTTAAAGCATAAAGACCAGCTCAAGAAATTAGGAATCAACCAGCCGTACCCAGCTATCTGGGATGAGATCCCTTTCCCTCCTAAATACAAACCACAGACTATGGCTTTGTATAAGGGAAAGACGTCACCGAGCCAGTACATGAACTACTTCAGTATGATGACGGTGTTATTGCAAGGGAATGACGCCCTTCTCACTCGAGTGTTCAAAGGATGTCTCTCGGGAGTGACTTACCAGTGGTACCGTAGTCTTGCGGACAACTGCATTACTTCCTTTGAAGATTTCAAGACTTTGTTTTTTGTGCGATTCTACGAAGGAGGGATGGACATGTCAATGTCCTCTCTCATCAAAGTAAAGTAGAAGGAAAAAGATAACGTTCGCACTTTCATCGAACGTTTTCGTCAAGCCACTTTGCAAATGCCTCCCGAAGTTCCAGACTCGGCATTGGTGGACATTTGCAGAAAGAATCTTCTTCCAGTGATCTCGGTGTTTACAGGACCATATCAGTTCCATGATTGGCCCTCGTTCATCATCTCAGCGGTAGCTGCTGAAAACAACAGTCGGAAGGCGCATGATAATGCAATTATGATATCTGCCTCTGATAGAGGCAAGTGGTCATCCTCCAATAGCGACCATCCCCGTGGTTCCAAAGAAAAAGAAGCTCTTGCGATTAATACGTCCAGGCAAAAGACTGCGACAACCACACAGGCGAAACCTGGGACTTCCAGGCCCATTGAAGTATACTCTTTTGACGACGACGATATTCCGAGCATATTCGAGTGTCTAGTCAAAAGTTGCAAGATTACCCTCCCTGAGGTAAAGCGGCCTAATGAAGTCGGCAGTACCAATAACCCTAAGTACTGTATTTTCTATAGGCATATATATCACCCCACAAAGGCGTATTATGTATTAAAGAGGAAAATCCAGGAGTTGATCGACGCTAAGGCCATCACTCTATGCAATAGCGAGAAGACGGTCACAGCCAATATGATCTCTCTTCAATTTGGCAATCTGCCTCCTCAAGAAGTTTCGGATGGTGTTGTACCCATTTCCGGGACAACGATGAACATTGTTAATCTCCCTCCAGCCAGGGGTCAAAATCATGACCTGGTACCCCTAACTATCCAGGGGGGCAAGATTATGTGGGTTCATCCAGATCTGGTGTCAGAGACCGAGGAAGAGACTCAAGCTGCTAAGGCTAAGTCTAAAAAGAACTCGAAGCGTAAACCATGTCATATGGTTGCGATATCCTCGACATCAGAAGAAGAGGTTTTGGCTACTGGAACCCGTTCAGGGAAAGCCTACCTCAAGGACTATGGAGGAAGTCAATAAGAAGCAACGGCAGACAATTCGGCTTCCAAGCCTTCAGAACCGGAACCTGTTATACCAGCGGCAGGTCCTTCTAGACCAACTGCGGCGGACAAGGGCAAGCAAAAAAGAAGTCCGCTTTGATAAACCTTTGAAGAATGTTCAAAACAAAGGTTTGGAGAAGCCATATAACTTTGACATCCTGGCCCAGTTGGCTTATACACCAGCCAGATTGTCCATTTTTGAACTACTCAGGCTCTCTAAAGACACTCGTCAAGCCCTGAGTGAAGCCTTAATGCAGGCGGATGCATACTTGAACCAGCTCAAGTCCCCTGATGAAGAACCTGTGGCATGTCCTCAATACCATAGTGTGATGGAGGTGGTCCCGAATATCACTTTCACCCAAGATGACATGCTGTTAAAACATAACAAGCATGACAAACCCCTCTATTACACCGGATATGTCGGTTCATAGAGGTTGACCGGATTCACATAGATCCGGGATCATCGATCAGTATCATTCCTCATAGTCTGCTCAGACCGCTGAGGATTCCCACCAGCGAATTGGCTTAAACCACCACTACAATCGTGGGCTTCAACGCCAGGAAAAGTAAGCCGTTGGGGAAGATTCGTCTGAGGATCCATATTGGCGACCTCAGATCAGTGGCTACATGCTATGTCATTGATTCAGAGGTATCCTACAATATTCTGCTGGGCAGAACATGGATCCACGATCACAACATCGTTCCTTCGACTCTACATCAATGCTTCAAATATGTAGATGTCCAAGGAACAGTACAAACGGAGTTTGCTGACCTTAACCCATTTAAAGGAGTAGAATCCTACTACTCTGATGCCATGTTGTACACCCAAGACTACATGGAGGAGGTATCAGGCATGACAGAGGAGAAATCCCACCGGGAGCCAAAAGAACCCTCTGCCGAGCAACCTCTGTCAATCAAGGTGAAAGGGCAAACTACTCGTCCGAAAGTCATGGAACCCATGGCTATCCACCTGAACAAAACCAAGTCAGGAAAATAAGGTGATCCTCTAGTGATCACTTTGAACCAGAAGCCTCCGCCTTTGGTCATCAACCTTCGGCGTAACAAGCAGCCGATTGATGTAAATATAACCAAGAATGTGGTTTTTGACGATAATAAAGATCCTCTTTTCCAGTACATTGAAGCTCAGATTCCAAATTAGGAATCCTCTCCCCATAACGATATAGAACCTACAGCACAAAAATTCTTGAAAGCTATAGATTCCTATCATCCGTATGTATGGGAAGTAGCGTCACCATCTAATGTCATCACGATATATGGGCCACATGAGGATTCTATCTTTATTGTCCTGCCTACTCACAACAGTCAACATCCAATAGTCTTCGGTCGCATGTGTAATGAACCGACTGTACAAGAAGATTCTCCCGATGATGATGCTGGTAAAATGCAGGTTCACAGATATAGCCTGCAAGCTTTAAAGATTATGCAAAGTATGGGTTATGACTTAAAGCTGGAACCAAGTCTTAACTTCGGGAAAGGCAGGCGAATACCGTTGCACGGTGATCCCTACTGTCAACGAACTCATTTTGGGTTAGGGTATACCACCTCCCTTGCAGCTTCTGAGTCAAATAAGGATATCTTTTCCTCTTCTCAAGATGGCTCGTCGTCCTCTGGCTCATATGATGATCTCGAACGAGCATTATCTGAAAATACGGCATTGACATATTCTTTTGAAGCAAACGAACAAGAATCTGAACCGTTTGAGAATGACTCTTGGGCTCAGCAAATGGATACACAGTGGGAACTTTGGTTCGAGCAGAAAGAATCCCCCACTGAAGATAAAGTTATCCAGATCGATATTGGAGATGAGACTTCACCGAAGTCGATATTTATCAGTAACAATCTTTCCGAAGAAGAAAATGAAGAAATAATCCATCTGATAAAAGAATATATCGACGTCTTTGCGTGGAATTATGAGGATATGCCAGATCTTGATCCAAAATTGGCTACTCATAAGCTCAATATATTGCCCAATTTGAAGCCTGTGAAGCAACATCAACGCCAGTTTCGTCCAAATATGATGGACGCCATCGAAGCTGAAATCAAGAAGTTGATAGCCTGTAACTTCATCCGGGAAGAGCAACATCCTGACTGGGTCGCCAATGTTGTTCCAGTCATGAAGAAAAGTGGGAAGGTACGTGTTTGCATCAATTACCGAGATCTAAATGCAGCCTGCCCTAAGGATGAATTTCTTCTTCCCATCACAGACGTCATGATCGATAATACGTGCGGTTTTGAACGCATGTCTTTCATGGACGGATTTTCAAGATACAACCAAATCAAGATGCATCCTGAAGACGAGAAGCATACTGCCTTCCGGACACCACTGTGGGTATATTGCTATACGGTCATGCCCTTCAGACTGAAGAATGCCGGGGCTACATACCAACGAGCTATGAGTAACATATTCCATGAATATTTATGCAAAATAGTAGAATGTTACGTAGACGATATAGCTGTCAAAAGCTGCCTCAAGGATAATCACATCCAAGACTTGAAGACAGTGTTCGAGTTGATGCGCCAACATCAACTCAAAATAAATTCTACAAAGTCCTTTCTTGGTGTATTCAGTTGCAAATTCCTGGGATTTGTTATTACCGCTAAAGGCATCCAAGTGGACCCTGATAAAGTGAAGGCATCTTAGAAATGCGACCACCCCGCAATCTGAGAGAACTCAGGGGATTTTAAGGTCGTCTAGCTTATATCCGGAGATTCATATCCAACCTCTTTGGAAGATGTCAGCCTTTCTCTCGTCTCATGAAGAAAGGTGTATCCTTCGTATGGGACAAAGTCTGTCAGCAAGCATTTAATGATATCAAACACTACCTCACTAATCCTCCAGTTCTGGTGCCTCCCGTCATAGAAAGACCATTTTTGCTGTATGTTTGAGCAATGGATCATTCTCTGGGAGCTCTCCTCGCACAGAAGAACGATGAGGGTCATGAACAGGCTATCTATTATTTAAGCAGGATGATGGTCGGAGCTGAACATCGGTACAATCCAGTGGAAAAAGAATGCTTGGACCTAATATTACAGGCCAGATTATTCATATCATCTCCAGGATCAATCCTCTTCGGGTATTGATGAACAAGCCGAGCGTTCTTAACTCCTGACTCGTGACTTGGGCGATGTTATTAACACCGTATGATATGGTGTACGTCCCTCAGAAGTCCATCAAAGGCCAAGCATTGGCTGATTTTCTAGCTGCTCATCCGATTCCGGAAACCTCCAGATTATACGAGGATATTCCCGACGAAGTTGCAGAATGTAATTCCGCAATGGAAAGTGATACATGGCAGCTATTCTTCGATGGTGCCTCCAGGACTGGCCCTAGGGGAAACATAGTTTCAGGAGTAGGAATTGTCCTGGTCACTCCTAATAAACTCGTCATCTATCGAGCATATTCTCTTAGCGAGCCCTGCTCTAATAATGTGGTAGAGTATAACGCTCTACTCATTGGGCTCTAAGTCGCTAAAGAATTGGATGTCGAATACCTGGAAGCTTTCGGTGATTCTCTGCTGATCGTCAATTAAGTCAGAGGAATATATAGTCCGTAATCCAGACCTCATTCCTTATCACCAAGCAACGATCGAGATAGCCATATCTTTCAAAGGATTCTTCCTAGAGCATGTGTCTCGATCTCAGAATCTGGAAGCTGATGCCCTGGCCAGTCTAGTTGCAAATTTAGCTATTCCTATAAGAAGGCAGAATTCGGTGATCCTTCTTAACAGAGATTTATTCTGGGTGAAAAACAACTTTCACATAGAACGCAGCTACGCTTTGAAAATAGATCCTCCCAAGAGAGACTGGAGAAGTCCCTTTATAGATTTTGTGGCATACGGAATCTTACCGGTGGATCATAAAGAAGCAGTATCCATCAAAAGATGATCATTACGCTTCTATTTTGATACGTCTTCACAATATCTATATCGCCGAACCTACGACGGACTGCTATTACGATGTCTCTCTGATGATAAGGCACAGCGGATTATCCATGAAGCTCACGAGGGCGTATGCGGAGCTCATCAACCCGGTCCTAAGCTACAGGATCGTATCAGGAGGATGGGCTATTACTGGCCTACTATGATCACATATGCAATAAAATATACAAGACAATGGAAAGCCTGTCAGGTTCATGCAGATTTTATACATCAGCCTTCTGAACATTTATATCCTACGGTTGCATCCTGGCCATTTGAAGCATGGGGTATGGATATCATTGGTCCTATTCATCCGTCTTCTTCCAGAAGCCATCGGTTCATATTGGCCATCACGGATTATTTTTCCAAATGGACAGAGGCGATCCCTCTTGCTGAGGTGAAGATATCTAACGTGATCAGCTTCATTAAGCATCATGTTATTTATCGTTTCGGGATACCCCAAAGGATAATTCATGACAATGGACCTCAATTCATCAGCCAAGCATTTCATCAATTTTATGATAAAAATCGGATACAAAATATGGCCTCTACGGCATACAATCCTTTTGCTAATGGTTTGGCGGAAGCTTTCAACAAAACCATCATTAAACTCTTAAAAAAGTTCGTTTCTTCGAACAAAAGAGATTGGAACGAGAAGCTAGGAGAATGTCTTTGGGCATACCGCACAACGGTACGAGCACCGACAGGTTCTACCCCATTCTCATTGGTTTATGGGAGTAAAGCAGTTCTCCCCATCAAAATCCAAATTCTGTCACTCAGAATAGCAGTAGCTAATGAGTTGACTCAGAAAAAGAATAACCTATTAAGGCTTCAAGAACTAGAAGGATTAGACGAGAAACGCCTTCTAGCCCAACAGCGCATCGCGTTCTACCAGGCACGTATTTCTAAAGCTTTTAATCAAAAAGTGAAGGAAAGAGTGTTCAAAGTTGGCGAGCTAGTTTTAGCTGTGAAAAGGCCAATGATCATTCCTCACAAGAGTAAGGGTAAATTCTAGCCCAAATGGGAAGGCCCTTATGTGATCGAGACGACGTTCTCAAACGGCGCTTACAGATTAGCCAGGCCTAATGGAGACTTGTTAATGGCTCCTATCAACGGCAAATTCCTAAAAAGGTACTATACTTAATCTCCTTTGCTCAAATGGAGTATGGTGAAGATCTCATTCTGACAACACTACTTCCAAAGAACTAGTTGGATCATATTCTATCATGTCCATATAACCTCTGAATAGATATGTTTAACTAATTTGGAACATCAAAACCTATCACGTCCATATTACCACTGATAGTGTTTTGTGTACAAATTTTAGTTGGATCATATTCTATCATGTCCATATAACCTCTGAATAGATATGTCCAGCTGAAGCTTACCGAAAGTATATCACGTCCATATTACCTCTGATATCACTTTCACCCTAGCCTGTCATTTAAATTCAAAAATGATGGGTCTACAAAGTCAGATAAAGTCTCTTTATTATCTCCAGAAAGAGCAAGTTACATATAAAAGCAAAAGGTACATCATTGGGGAGGAGCAGTTAAGTCACGAATCTATCGCGCCAGAGAGGCCATTCTCTCATTCCTGGAGCTCAAAACTGTAGTGCGAGCTCGCTCCAACCTTGCCTCCTTATTGTTCAAGGCAGACATTTCAGATCAAGCACGTACAAAATCTGCGTGGATGATACCCACACGTGTCAGGTTTTGCTGAGACACTTCCAATCGGTGCTTTAAATTATCTCTAGCTGCCGATGAAGCGAGAACCCTCTCCTCTGCCTGAGCGAGTTCATCTTTCAATTTGTGGACCCTCGCCGCCTTTTCCTCATATTCGGCCTTGCACTAGGCCAGCTGGGGAATGACATACTCAAATACGGTATGCCCTTCATTCATCTCTTTCTGCTGAGCCTCGATGGACTTGCTCAGAGTTTCCATCTCCCCAACAAGCCTCGTAGTCATAGAGCCATATTCAGCCTGAATCAGGTCATCAATGCTGCCCTAGGATAATTGCAAATAATTATTAATGGGTTATTCCAAACCATTAACTATCTGCTCCAGTGCATCAGCTCTCCCAGCGTCGTTGAAATCTCTGATCGGCGCTATCGCAAACTGGGAGGACCTCCTCAGAGCCTCGAAGCCTAGATTCTTCTCCAGCACCATTGATATCAGCATTTTCAAAGTGGTATAGAAAATACTAGTATACTGCTCAATTAGCATTGCGAGATCCGAATGGACGCTGGGAGTGGCTGCAATATCGGCGAATTCCCTTCCAGGAACGACTGCAGAGGGTGTCGTCACAGTCATCGCTTCATTAGATGGCGCGACAAAGATAGAGGCACCAACAATGGTCGAAGTGGCTGACGTACTCAAAGGAGGCATAGTCGTGATAACAGGCTCATCCTCCTCTCGAGATATCGGAACTGTATCGAGCGAGCCGGCACCCAAAAATGTTTCCTCTTCAAAGTTGGGCACCTTCGTGTCATCGGCAGGAGCTACAACAAAGCCAAAAGTTGCGTCGACGCTGTCCTCCTCGTAGATGTCTTCCCCAGAAAAGAAGACAAGAGAAAGTTAATATCAACCTGATGTTAATTTTTCTAAAAGAGGCATAAAGACGACATTTACCCATGGCCGATGGTATATATGTCGCGTCTGCAGCCAGTACAGCTAAATTATTTCTTAATGATTTTAAGCGAGCTGTCATACCTGGAGAAGGGGGTGCGCCAAATGACAATGGCAGGTATTCTTCCAGGTCTTCACCAAGATCTACTCGAGACTCACCGGGTTGAATCTCGCTGGATATACTTACAGACGCGGCAAGGTTACTCCCGTTACTGGTCTGGATAAAGGTATATGCAATCTTATTTTTCTCGGCCTCGAAGGCGATCCCGTAGCACTACCTGAAGTGGTAGCAGCAACAGCAGTCTCGAGCAAAAAATCTCCGGCACTGCCAACCGAAACTGTGGAGGTTCCCTCTCTAATAGGCGAAGGACCTCTAGTCAAAAAATCATCCCCAATAGGGGAAACAGCAGGTTCACTCCTAGGAGCCTCATGGCTGAAAGTCCTGACAGGACCACTAACAGTCTTCTTTTTCTTGCGAGGGGAAGTCTCATTCATAATAGGAGCCCTTCGCTTACTAGGGATAACAAGAGGCTCTGCAGGCGCAGGTATTACGCCTCTCGGTATTGTCAGCAAACACTCATCTGGATTGACAGAGTCTTTACCCTCGTCAGAGAAAACTGATGGGACTTCCTCTCTTCCAGCAGACTTATGATAGGGTATCCTAAAACTTCCACGCATATCAAAATTATGATGGAAGGTATTGATGGCCACATAAAACTGGGCGTACGAATGGAGGATGCGCAACTCCATGGAGAGAGAAGTCGCGGGCACGGTAAAGGTTGCTCCAGTATAACCCATTATAAAGTACCACCATCCTCTCACTCTATCAATAAGTCCACCTCTGGACTTGAAGCTCGTGATGGCATTTTCCACATGCAATTGGTCATACCCAAACTGCCTGGCGAACCGACTAGGCAGGTAGGGCTCCAAGAAGCAATGGTCTTCACTTCTGTACAACAAATGGGAAGATCTAATACAGACCAACCAATAAAAAAGCTTCAGGAGAAAGAACGGTCTTCCCTTCACCTGAATCCTGAAGTCTCATCCCCTGTTAATTGATATGTACAGTGGGGACGATACAGAAGAGCTTCCAGCTATGAGCAAAATTTAATGCTCGCCGATAGTCTACGACGGTGGTCACGTTCCAGGTGGAATTCTTGTAATTCAACAAGAAATTATTCCCCGAACTACTGGCAGAGCCGGGAGACATCACTCTGGGATTATAAAGAATTAACCATTCCATCAGATACAGGAACGGTAATTCTACCCTGGGAAAGCTGTCACGCCGTGTTTCGTCGGCAAGCAGCACATCAGTAATGGCCCTCATGCCAGCTTGTATCCGGCATACCATGGTAGGGAGCAAGCCCAGTCTTGCCCCAAATACCAAATGCACTGCAGGCCATAAGGTGTTATGGTGAATGCGATCCGAAGATGCAATGCCAGGTACTACCAATCGGTGTAGCCATACAGAGAGGAAGCCAGCTAGTTGAGCTTCCCTTGACAGAGGCCTGCGGCAATGCCTCATATAACTGTAGGCTTTAGTGCCTGCAGGATAATTCCCTATCCCCTCATCGAGAACTTGATCAGAAGCCCCAGCGTCTTCAATAAGATCATCGACTATTTGAGCATTGAGCACGCTCAGAAAGTTCAAAGGCCTATCCCTGCTATCCACAACTTTGTCTGGCTTAGCATCTCTGGCATGATGAAAGAAGAGATAGGACGTCCATTTGTTGGTATGAGCCAAATCAGAGGGCTCATTATAGAAGGCGGTGCACGCTAAATAATGGCTCATTAGCTCCTGGTACACTGCCACTAACCTAGGGTTTGTATCCCCCAGCTCCCTGTTTGTGGAAACATACTCTTCATAAGAAGTATCCCCCATTGGCAGTCTTGAAATCTCTGTCATCTCGTGAAGGGCTAATCCCAACTCTCCTAGTGGAGTGGCAAAAGTCCCAGTGAGCGAGATATACCGCTCCATCAAAGCCAAAAACAGGTTAGGATTGAAAGGTAACCCAACACTGGTAGCACTCACAGCCGCGAACAGACCAATGCTCTCCAGCTCCGTCTAAAAGTTCTTCAGGGCCCAGGCACTTAAGCGGGCCCATCGAAGATTCCCAGGGCTAACCCACCTGCTGGTCCGAGGATTAACCTTGGGGTATACTCCTCCATTCCCCATGAAGTCATTACAAAAAGTCAGTAATTGGACTGGTTGGAGCAGTGAAGTATCTTCACTCGGGATGCTACCCGAAAATAATCCCCTGAAAGGCATGACCGGGCCTGAAGGGCGGCTCACAAATAATCCTTGGTCTGATCCTTTCTGATAAAATATCTTCCCCGGCTGGCCGTGAAGATTACGGGTCAGGGTCCACGACATCTTTCTCGGATGCGTGGCATCGAAGAATGCCGAGATAGGGTAATCTCTCGGCATCCTAGGCAGGTACATGACCATGCCCCCAGCAGTAAAAACCAAGTTTTCCTTCTTGGGCTTCGTCTGGGATTGTTTATCAATCATATCCCCGAAGAGGAAAGCTGGTTTTATATATTTGGCCCCATCTATATACGTCAAGGGCTCCCCGTTGATCATATTCAACAACATTCGCTCTCCTTGAGATGATATCAGAATTCCCCTTCCTTCAGGATACTGAGTTCCAGAAATAGGGAATGACACGTGGGACAAATCCTCCAGGTAATTGGAGTTCAGCATCCCAGCAGCATAACCCATCACCTCAGCCAACGGAGGTATCTGCAAGTCAACTACAAAGTGCAAGAAAAATAAGTCAGTTTATGTACTAGACATTACAATCTTGCAGCTTACGCCAAAGGCCAACAGTCTGTGCTTTTACGCCAAGACTGTAAAAACTTGAGTTTTTACGCTGGAACATATTTCCTAGGCGTAAAATTCAAGAATGACAGTATACACAAAAAATCTGACAGTCCGTGTTTTTATGCTAGACTACCAAAATTTGAGTTGTTACGCCGGAATTTTCACCCAGAGCGTAATATCCAAAATTTGTAGTATACGCCAAATTTCGACAGTCAAAGTTTTTACGCCAGACTGCAAAAATATAGAGTTTTTACGCAGACACATTAGGAATGTGGGCATAAATGATAAAACATCTCTGTGCATCATCTTCCTCGAAGAAGCTCTCAGCACAGAAGATGACCTAGCGTGTTCACGTACAACGTGTGCGAAGGGTTTTCTTCGTTTTTGTAGTCCCAAAAGCTTTACCTATAACGCCCGGTGCACAGCTTGACGGTGGGACACTTCGTTCAGAGCGAGGTTCGCTCAGCCTGATGGGAGTCGCTCGTGCTTGAGTAGAGAAGCGAGAAGAGGAGGCAGCTTTCTTTCCCTTAGCGGTTGAAGGTTGTTTCGGTGCCATTGCTAAAAACTCAGAGTGCTCAGAGAAGGAATAAAGAAGAGTTCTCAAAGAGACGAAGGTTTTTCTTTCACAAAAGACAGATAAAGAGTTTCTTCTCTGAAGGCCTTGGGGTACTTATAGAGTTCAGATAAACTCTTCAAATCCCTAACCAAATCCGATATTTAATATTCGGTTATGATTGGGGACCACGTCAGCCTATTATTTAGGGAAAGACGGACAGTCAGCGGATTCAAAAAATTTTGCGCAGAGCAAATCAACGGTTTTACACTAAGGAGCTTTTACGTTCGAGAAGCCACAAATCTACTGTTTTACACTCAGAGGCTATAAGTCTATGGTTTTATGCCCAGATGCTTTTACGCTCGGTAGCTTTTACGCTCGAGAGGCTACAAACCTACGACTTCACGCTTAGAGACTACAAATCTATGATTTTACGCTCAGCAGCTTTTACGCTCGGAGGCTACAAATCCATGCTCAGAAGTTACAAATCTACATTACGGATCTATGACTTTCCGTATATCTTAAAATACGCAGGCCAGAGTATGCGTATATCTGAACAATTCTCATGACGGCAAACTACAAGGGTTCACGCAGAAGATGCTCCTTCTTGGCCTCAAAACATCCCAAGTCCCCAAAGCATACGGAGTTCAGCATTGAAAATGACTCTTCTTCTTGGGTCGATTGGAAGTTCATTCAAAATCCAGTCAGAATCTTTTCTCTATAGTTCAAGCATGGTCAGTTTTGACAGCTATTTCTTGCCCTATTTCAAGGAATTTTCGGGAAATCATTCTTGAATATGATGGTCTGAACAAGAATTCTTCTTATCAGAGAAGTGATAGTCCCGAATTCTATGCAACTCCTCATTCAAAATAGCAGGACAGTTCGGATATTCAACTTAAATGCTAAGAAACTTTCTACGCATCTTCAATTACGCGTAAAAGACGGGACGAGACCAGATACTCTTTTTATCAGAGTTAGCGTAAAGTTATTCAAACGTGTTGAAGCTACACATTATTCAGACTTCAGCACAACAAAATATAGCAAATCATCATATGCGTAAAAGAAGACAACTTTATTAATCATGATTACATATGATAGAAATCCAGTTTACAAAGGGTTTTTCATCTTCATGATTACATAGGATGGAAATCCTTGTTCTACCAAGGGTTTTTTATTTTTATTTAAAGGTCACGCCGAGAATCTGTTCTGCCAGGTTCTCATATTGGTGGAGATCTTCTTCCGTCTTCTTCAGCAGTTAATCGGTTTCCGCGGCCGATTAACAAAATAATGATTAATGGCGGGAGGATACAAAACTGGGCTTGTCTAAATTATTCAAGAGAGCCCACCCTCCGTACGCTATGACAGATTAAGTTAGGATTCAAACCCAACTCAATACTGGAAGACAGGGCCAGTTTGTCTGCCCTCGTCCAAGTTCGTAACGGAAGAAAATATAACTTGCAAGCTGTGTGGTCGAATGTGACCCTTCCTCTCTCCTGGACGAATCACCATATGAAATTGCTGATCATCCCGAGCAAAGGAAGCTATGATATCCTTCCATGATCCATCGTTGCAGAGGATATTTGCTCGAAGACGCCTTCTTTTTCGGCTCCTTACATGCTGGAAGAACATGATATTCTTCTTCCTCAAGTCAGCAAGACGAACCTCAACAACCATCTCGGTGTGCTAAAGGAAATATGGGAAGAACAGGTTAACTCATCAGCTTTTATATAGGCAAAAAAGAACACACTGAATCCCAACAAACCCCTAAAAATCTGCCAAGAAATCAGCCTCGAGGAACGAGTCAGACTTGACCGTTTCATGCTTCATTCAAAGTATTTCAAATTACGAGGAATTTAAAAACTTTGAAGGGGGTCTTGTAGAAGCATGAAAAATACGCTGTAGAATTATATGCAATAAGCATAAAAACCTGCGTAAAGCAGAGTTTTCAGTGCTGTGTGGTGTAAGACATGACTTCAGAGCCATCGGCGTACAGCAGAGCTTCATCGCTAGTACATCGTAAAATATAGCTCCAGAATAACCCGCGTAATACAGTATTTTTAGACTGCTTCAGCGTAAAAAGGTTGTTACATCGCCACTTTGGTGTAAAACCTGCTCGCTTTTAATGCAGTAGGAAGTTGTACAGGGAACTCTTCGTATTCCTCGAATGAACCTGTCAGATCATGCAGTGAACCTGACTCCTGACAAAGAGTACTGCACAAATATCCAGACGATGGCTGTAATGATGGTTTGGTACAGAGACCCAGACCATCGTTTAGTGACATTTTCTTGATATAAATTGCTTTTACGCATTCAAGGGAATATGCTGCCTAGTTTTATACAGGCAAATGTAAGCTTTTACGCTCAACAGAAGACGAAACAAACCGCAATGTCAAAAGCTGCTCTTCGTACAGAGCTCGAGGCACATCTCTGCAGTTAATGCGCGTGACGTGGCAGATCTCTACATTTAATGCACGAGATTTGGTTCTATTTTCAAAGACTGGGTGAACCATAATTATGACTAATACGTCCACATCATCACCTCCGCATATTATGCAATCAGGCTATTTTCAGCTATAGGAGCATGCTGTACGCTATCTTCTTGACATACGCCAACCTGGCTATTTCAACTATAGGAGTACGTCGTATGTTATCACCTCGGAATACGCTAACTCAGGCTATATCTGTATTGGTGCGTGGTAAGGCTATTTGGTCCAGAATACGCTCAAGACCTCAGTCAAGGAAGGAGGATCGACTATCTTTTACGTTAGCTACCTATCCATGCAACATCAGGCTTCTACGCCTACTGGGCTTCTACGCCTACTTGGCTTCTACGCCAACTTGACAACTATTTGGCTTCTACACCATAGTGACAGTTATAGGCTTCTACTCCAACCATTTCTACGCAAGGGGCAGTTACCTACGTGGCTTGCATGCTGTGATCTTCGCAGCAGTTATACGTGTTACCTCATAATAGGATACGCGTCATACGCGAATTCAGAAGATCATTTATACGTGGGTGGCAATTATTATAACCGTCGCATAAAAAGTGCCACACTCTCCACTGTCCGGCTTCTATGCCGACTGGACGATTATTGTCACTAAAACCCTATAAATTGAGACCTCCGTCCTCAGAGGTCCAGGGTCGAAGAATCAAGGTCAAAAACTGGGAAAAAAGGTCAGAAGGTCGAAAAGTCGAAGGACAGAGAGAGAAGAGCTCAGACAGAGAGTAGTGATCGATGATTTTTGGCATCGAGCATCTACTCGATCCCCCTTGCAATCTTTAAAGCTTCTTCGTCTTCTACAGCATTTCTTCATCATCGTGTGGTCCAAGGGACAAAGTGATCGACCGCAGATCAGACTCCTATAGCAATATTTACCCAGATTAAAATTTATACTTGACATCCTCGTATAGGATTAATTTTACTTCTTGTTTGTAAACCAAAGAAAAGGTTTCGTATAAACCTAGTTTTATTTCTTTCGTTTATTATCAAACAGCAGGGAGCAGTTATTCCCATATGCCATTATTGTGGCAAGAAGGGACATTTATTGAGGGACTGTCGACGAAGGCTGGGCGCTTGTTTGAGATGTGGGTCGGACCAGCATGCAGTCCAAGATTGCCCAGACCAGAGGGCTCCAGTACAGATGGTTCATCGGCCAGCCTTGCTAGCACCGAGGCCCTATCAGCAGCCTCCCGGACCGAAGCTGCCTTACGCAGGAGCTGGAGCACTGCGACCACCAGCACCAGGAGAAAATCAGATAAGGCCACCCTTGGCCCCACAGGCAGATCGATTCCAGTAGGCTCGACAGCATCAGCCGAGGGCACCGACACCAAGACATGGTCAGGCCTATGCGATGACTATAGAGGAGGCGGAGACAGCCAGAGAAGTGATCGCAGGTACTATCTTAGTAGCTTCATTACCTGCAGTAGTCTTATTTGATTCTGGTGCCACACACTCTTTCATAGCTGCTAGTTTTGTGGCCACCCATAGAATAGACATTGCACCCCTTCCGAAGATCAAGAGAATTCTTACGAGAGGTGGAATAGTACCTGTTAGCGACACTTGTTGATCATGTTCAGTAGTTGTCTGCGGGCGAGAGATGCGTGCCCAATTTCTAGTCTTCTCCATGCCGGACTATGACATTGTCCTAGGCATAGATTGGTTGAGCCAATACCACGCAACGCTAGATTGCCATCATGGTTGTGTCATATTTAGACCCCCAGGTCACCCTGAGTTTGAGTTTCTTCGGGGAGCCCGAGAGCATGGTGTCCAACCTACCCTAGCGACACACATTTCAGAAGGTAAACCGATATACCCTCATTTTATATCAGAGTTTGAGGATGTGTTTCTAGAGGATCTCCCAGGCCTGCCACCTGACAAAGAGAGTGAGTTCACTATAGAGTTGACTCCCGGAGCTGAGCCAGTTACTTCCCCCATTTACAGACTAGCACCGAAGGAGTTGGTTGAGTTGAAAGTCCAAGTAGATGATCTCTTAGATAAGGGTTTCATACGGGCTAGTGTATCTCTATGGGGAGCACCCATTTTATTTGTGCCAAAGAAGGATGGGACGGTACGCTTGTGTATCAATTACAGGGCGTTAAATATTATAACGATAAAGAACAAGTATCCACTACCGCGCATGGATGATTTATTTGATCAGCTTAGTGGTGCATGCGTATTCTCGAAGATCGATCTCAGATCTGGTTATCATCAGATCAAGGTACGGAGAGAGGACATCCCGAAGACGGCTTTTCGGATGAAGTATGGGCACTATGAGTTTTTAGTCATGCCGTTTGGTTTAACCAATGCGCCAGCAGTATTTATGACTCTGATGAACAATGTTTTCCACCAGTACTTAGATAAGTTTGTGGTGGTATTTATCGACGACATCTTGGTATATTCCAAGAGCCAGGAGGAGCACGAGAGACATCTCAGGATTGTGTTGGAGACGTTGAGGCAGGGGAGGTTGTATACCAAGCTCAGCAAATGTGAGTTCTGCATGGATAGGGTACCATTACTGGGATACATAATCGTCGGAGATGGACTATCAGTTGACCCGGAGAAGATAACTGTAGTAGAGACGTGGCCTACCCCTACATCAGTTACAGAGGTTAGGAGTTTCCTCGGACTTGCCGGATATTATCGGAGGTTCGTAGAAAATTTATCGAGGATCGCTGCGCCTATGACGCGACTGACGCGTAAAGTCGAGGAGTTTATCTGGACCAAAGAGTGTCAGATGGCTTTCGATGAGCTGAAGAAGCGTCTGACATCAGCACCAATTTTGACACTTCCTTCAGGGTCAGGAGGATTTATAGTGTACAGTGATGCATCTGGGAGCGGATTAGGATGTGTACTGATGTAATACGGTAAAGTGATAACCTACACATCGAGACAGCTGAGAGTTCATGAGAAGAACTATCTGACGCACGATCTAGAGCTAGCTGCAGTGATATTTGTACTAAAGCTATGGCGACACTACCTTTATGGAGAGCGTGTTAAGATTTACACAGATCATAAAAGTCTGAAGTATGTCTACACGCAAAAGAAGCTCAACATGAGACAAAGGCGCTGGCTAGAGTTGATGACAGATTATGATATAGAGTTACAGTACCACCCTGGCAAGGCGAATGTAGTAGCAGATGTCTTAAGCAGAAAGCCCATGGCCTACTTATTGACGACTCAGCGGAAATTGCTAGAGGATCTTCAGGAGCTTGGGATAGAGATTGTATTGCCAGGCATGGATGGACAGATGGCCAGTCTCGAGGTTTAGTCTACATTGGTTGAGAGGATCAGGGCAGCCCTGCCTACAGATGCGAGATTCCGACGGCTGCGAGAGAGGACAGAGGCCGATATGCAAACGAGACTCAGGATTCATGAAGACAGAACATTGAGGTGTGGAGATCGCCTATACGTTTTGAGTGGCGAGCTACGCCAAGAGTTGATGACCGAGGCTCATAGCTCAATTTATTCTATTCATCCCGGGGGTACGAAGATGTACCGAGATTTGAGACAACATTACTAGTGGCATGGGATGAAAAGAGAGATTGCAAGATTCGTGGCGAGATGTTTGGTCTGTCAGCAAGTCAAGGTTGAACATCAGAGGACTGCAGGACTATTGCAGTCGCTTCCCATTCCCGAGTGAAAGTGGGAACACATTACTATGGACTTCATCACAGGATTCCCGTGGAGCCTTAGCGGGAAGGATGCAGGTTGGGTTGTCGTAGACAGACTCACCAAGTCTGCACATTTCTTGCCCTTCAGAGTTAGGCAGTCCACAGAGATATTAGCTGACATATATATGAGGCAGATAGTACGACTACATGGGGTGCCTGTCAGCATTGTATCGGATCGTGATTCCAGATTCACGTCACATTTTTGGTAAAGTATACAGGAGAGTCTAGGAACACATCTCAAGTTTAGCACTGCATATCATCCATAGACTGATGGCCAGTCAGAGCGCACGATACAGATACTAGAGGATATATTGAGGGCGTGCATGATCGACTTTGGAGAATCTTGGGAGGACCATCAACACTTGGTGGAATTCTCCTACAATAACAGCTACCAGGCTAGCATACAGATGGTACCTTATGAGGCACTGTACGATAGGAAGTGTAGGTTACCGGTATGTTGGAGTGACGTGGGAGAGCATCAGATACTTGGTCCAAAGTTGGTGACACAGACAGTGAAGAAAGTCAAGCAGATTCAGAGCCACCTGCGTGCAATACAGGACAGACAGAAGCATTGGGCAGATGCGCACCGCAAACCTTTGGAGTTCAAGGAAGGTGACCATGTATTTTTGAAATATCGCCTACTCGTGGTACCATCATATTTGAAGGTAGAGGCAAGCTGAGTCCGAGGTACATCGGATCTTTTGACATCTTGGAACGAGTTGGCAAAGTGACTTATCGTCTTGCATTGCTTCATCATTAGAAGAAGTGCATGACGTATTTCACGTATCGCAGTTGAGGAGATACGTGGCACACCCTAGCCACGTGCTTGATCATTCGGAGATTACAGTCGGATCACAGTGAGAAAACTTTGAAAGGTCAGACTATTCGACTGGTCAGAGTTGCATGGAAGCATCATTCGCTAGGCGAGTCTACCTGGGAGCGCGAGGATTCTATTCGACAGTATTTTTCGTATTTATTTGAGGACCAAGGTAAAAATTTACGTACCGCATTTGATTACCAGTTTGCTTTTAAATTCTCGTAGCTATTATCGTGTTTTACTTTTAATTTCGGGGACAAAATTTTTCTAAGTTGGGAAAAATGTAAACCCCCTCATTTATTTTTATAGATAGCCGGAATATGGGTTAGAAAATTTTGGTTTAACATCAGGTATTTGAGGTTTAGATTTAAGGTTGCATATGACAGACTCTTTAATTAAACCTTTGGTGCACCCTACCGTTGTTGTAATTTTTGGAGCCCAATATTAGCCCATAAATTCTAACAAGTTGTTGTATTCTAGACTTGATACACCAATTTAGGCGCTGGACTTTTTTGTCACTCAAAATCATAATCCCTAGTGCTCCAATTTAATTGCACAACTTCCCATATCCAAAATCTATTATTTAATCCCGTGTTACGCACCTGTGTTGTTGCCATCAAATTTGAGACACCAACTCAACCCGTTGAGCCGGACCAATTAAAAAGTCAAAGATTGACACCAATCCTACACACTTCATGACCTTTGTGTCACTCCAAATTGAGACCCCATGTGCCCCCATTTAATTTAAGAGCACATGACAATTTATTCTAATTAAATTGGGGATACCAACTTTGACTAATTCCATTTTTAATCCCAATTTAATCCCAATGCCCCATGAATTAAGCCCATATAATACAGACAACACCCCCTCACCCTACAAAATGCCAAACAATAATTCCCCCATAAATTTTCATTATTTCATGTCTGTGTAAATACCCAAATTTAGGGGACTAATTTGCAAAAGTTGCACTAGGTGGCAACACCCCATTGGTTCAAGCCAAATGGGGAAGCCCTCCATTCTTTGACTAGTCAACACCCCTCTCCTTTGAATGAAAAATCTCCATGATCAATCCTAGCCACTCATTCAAATATGGAGCATCATCACCACACACTCCCAATCCCCATTCTATTTAAAGGGTCACCTCACACTCTTCCCAAGAGCAGGCCCTAATCCTCAAACCTAGAAAACCCTACCCCCTCTCTCGCTCCTCCCTTTTCACTAAACAAACCCACACCCAACCGTAGGCTACTTCCTTCTTCTTCTTCTTCTCTTCTTCTTCTTCTTCTTCTTCTTCTTCTTTCTCTCCACTTCTCCTTCTTCAATTAAACTCACCACCCTCCGGCCTTAACTCCGGCCACTCCTTCTCCCCCGACGAGCCCGCAGCCTCTCCTCCGGCGAGCCAGCACCTCCAGCGACTTCTCCACCCGCACCACCACACGCCACCAGCACCATCACCCCCGCTGCCACGAACTACCGCCATCTAGACCACACTTCCACCCGCACCACCACACACCACCAGCACCATCACCCCTCACTACCAGTACTGCCACCGCCACGACTTTGGCCCGCAGCTCCATACCACCCCGCACGACCACGGCATCACCCGCACCACCACCATATCGACCGGTCCGCTGCACTTCCCATCCGGCCGACTTCCCTCCGGCCACCCTGCTTCTCATCATCACCATCAATACCACCACTACTCCGGCCTCTCCATCGACCAACCTCCCCGCGGCCACCACCCGCAGCACCACCATTATTCTCTCTGGTCGACTTCACCATCAACCTCACCACCATTAACACCCCCATGACCTCCCCCTCAGGCGTGTCGCAACCAGCCAACATCACCACCACATCACCAAGGTGAACTCCCCCCTCCTTGTAGTATAATATTGTTTTGGTTAGTCTAATATTGTGAATTTGTTATAAATAGCTTACTTAGTTTAGGGTTCATGTAGGCTATATTGAGTTTAGGGTATTTGAATGCATTGAGATTTTAGGGTTTATTTATTTATTATATGCACTGATGGTTAAATGCAAGGTTAATATTTAGGGTTTATGTTTAATGCTTTGAGTAGGGTTTGATATTGTATGCATCTAAATGGTTGTGAAATGATGGTGATATTAAGGCATTGATTATTATCAAGGAACATGTTAATTACAATAAAATGGTAGAGTGATATCAAACCTTGGGTTAATATTGAAAGTTGTTGATGAAGTTGTTTGAGGACTAGCTGTACATAGGTAGAAATGAGGTTCAATAATTTAAAGGAAGGTTTTATATAAACGAGGGTTTATTAATAATAATTTATTGGAGGATGAAATATATCAACGTATATGGTAATGACTGTGAAGACCAGGGTGAAATTTGAGGATTTGATCATGGCTTGAACTACTGAACACCGTGGTGAGATATAAGAATTGATGATTGTTGATGATATTGTATAGGTGATTAATCGGATTTGACGTAACGTACCATTAGTCAACCTTGGTCAAGCCTCTAGCTTCGTGTCCATGTGACTTGTAACTAAGGTTGAACATATGATTAGACGTGTGTCACATCTTATTTCAGTCTCGTGATAGTTATTGATTGAGCTTGTATCTCATCTCTAGGTACTACGGGACCCGCAGACTTGGACGTTGTATCGGATTCCCATCATCAGCAGTCGAATACAGGCAAGTGTACCTTGCCACCCTGTATTTCAGTTACCAGATATTTATTGTTTCATTATATACATTATGTGTGTGTTTGATTAAGATCGTTACTTCACATCCGGATCACAACCGGGTGCAGAAGTTCATCGTAACGTCTCGTAACGAATGCTAAATATTTGTAATACCTCGATGTACGTACCTATATATATCGTAACCCTAGGACACATTCATAAACTGTTATCGCGCCAGATTTCATGTATCCTGATACTGACATCATGACTGGAGACTGGGACGACCTTAGGGTCGCGTTTGTTGATAGTTACTACAATATGATGAGACTTCTAGATAGAGGTTCAGGTTCAGCGCACAATTATTGACCGCTTGGGAAGGGGAAGACAGTTACTAGACGTTTGGGCTCCTCTGCACGCGCTTATATATGTATATATATTATTTCTGTAGTGATCTTGTATCTAGAGTAGTTGTATCACTCGTGTGACTCTTTGCCCGGAGCTACAGTATGTCCCGTGTGTTTCCTTATCCGGAGCTACAGTTTTATTTTGGAAAGCCCACGCGTCGAATATTATCTTTAAACTGTGTCTTACTTAGTTGGTTATGCTAGATTATACCGTCGTTGCACTTGTACTTTCTGTTATACTTGGCATGTTATATTTTTGTACCTTGTTACGTCCCTCTGAGGACCTGGTTCCCTTTCAGGTTTAGGCGGGAGGATTACCCAGAGGAGTACGGACCGGGAGCATATCCGACAGCTGGACCAGTTGCAGAGGACGAGATCATTACCGAGGATTTCGTTTGATCTCTGGTAGTGACACTATCTTTGGAGCGTATTACTATCTAGCTTTCAGATACCGTTCCTAGTTATCTTATTGCTTAATTTTATTTCAGTATTTGTACTAGCGAGTTTGTTCCCGTGTGACTACTCTAGTATTTGTACTATGATACATTTTCTCATGATATTTCCTTTTTGCACATTAGTAGTTATGATTACCTCTATGTGCTCTTATATCAGTTGCATGTGGATGAGATATAGATTCACTATTTATGTGTTATGTGTTGGGTTATTCATTGTACTTTACAGCTTAGGTGCACACCGACAGGCCCATTAGATTGGGATGCTCGCCGAAGTGTGCTGCTGGCCATTGCCACGTGACTCAGTTTCTTATCTTTAGAATCAGGGCATGACAGGTTTCTTCATAGAGTGGATCCAATGAGGGGTGGACACCTCACTGCACTTTTGCATAAAAGTCCCTTAACAATTGGGAAATTGCACAATTAATGGAATTTGGGATTGGATGAGGCAAAATACCATGTTTAGTGTGATATAGTGGGTTAAAATGGTGTGTGGTGTTTAGTATGAACCTTGAGGGTGTGAGTGGAGTTTTGGGTTGGTGTTGAGTCTAGTTTTGGGTTGGATTGGGACATTATACCAATTTAATTAAAATTTGTGTAAATGGTGTTCTTTATTAATTAGAAGTGCATAGGGTTAAAATTGGGTGGGACACAAGTGTCATGGATGTAGTAGACTCGAAATAGAATATTATCATAAATTGGGTTGTACAAAATGGGTCGAGGTTGTGTCTCCAATTTTGATTGGAACGGACAAGGATGCAAAGTTAGATTTATTCGGATTTAAGAATGGACATTTGTAACGAATATTTTGTGACTAAAATAAAGCACAAAGGAAGGTATTTATGAGTTACACAAGGGTCAGAATGGAAGGCTGGCACGTCTAGGAAAAGTGTGTTCAATTTGTTTGAAAGAAAATGCTAGTATAGCGCTCCAAATATTGAAGCAACGGTAAGGTGCACAAAGTGATAGGAATATTGTGTACATTAATCCAAAAACACTATGTTTTAATTCTAAAGGGCTTCAAACTAACCCTAGTCTCTCTATCTAAGCCAGGTAGACCTAAATTTGGTCGAGGGAGTTTACAATCTACCCAACTTATAAGTATTTTGTCTTCGAAATTAAATAAACACATAATAAGCTATAAATTTTCAAGCAATGCTACGGACATACCTATGACCGGTGGAGCTGGCCTTTGCACTATTTGCTGGGCTCTATTGATATACTGGGAACACTCATGAGTCTAATGTTTGTTCGATCCACCTCAAACACTGTCCTACCCTTCTTTTGCAATCTTAGTAGCAACAAGTCTAATCTAGCTAGTCAGTCATACCTAGTCTAGAAGCTTAACTCAAACAATTCCTAGAAGAAATATATGTAATAAAATACAACATAAGTCTCTACTCAATACATACTAATAATAATATATAGAAATTATGTAATAAATATCTATTCAATCATTCTAAATATCCTAGAATAAAATGTAACCAATAATAATAAGAATACTAATCCTAAAATCTGAAAATCCATCGGCTAGGGTAATTTGAAAATATGTTCCCATATAACCATCTACTACTAAGGATTAGGTTCAGCAAGCTCATGTCTTATTATTCAAAAGTCTAAATCTCTATCCCTAAGTAGTTTATGTGTAATCCAAAATATTCAGCTACCATTCCTGTCAGACTTCTATCTTCCATTTACTCTCCATACTCACGTGTCAATATATAATCTAAGAGTCTAGTGGTAATCCTCTACCAATTGACCAATGAGTCAGCATGTGATCTAAACCTGTATTTCATTCCTTGAAATAAGATATCCGTAGAATGTCCAACTCTGAAAGGTAAAAAGTGAGCGGTCTTGGTGAGTCGATCCACGATCACCCATACCGCATTGCGACCACCGGGACTCCTCAAAAATCCCGTAATGAAGTCCATAGTGATGTGCTCCTATTTTCACTCAGGTATCGGGAGTGGATTTAAGTAAACCTGTAGACCTCTGATGCTCAATCTTGACTTACTGATACACCAGACACTTCGCCACAAAGTGGGCTATCTTCCTCTTCATTTTATGCCACCAATAGTACTACCTCAAATCTCTGTACATCTTGTGCCTCCTGGATGAATTGAGTATGCTGAACTGTGCGACTTCGACATCAGCTCCTGATAAAATTCTCCGTTAGAAAGATAGAGACGATCTCCACATCTCAAAGTTCCATCCTCGTGTATGTGCAATCATGTCTATATCCCGGCCTCTGTCCTCTGTCGAAGCCTTTAAAATCTGGCATATGTTGACAAGGCAGCCTTGATCCTCACAACCAATGTCGATTACACCTAGAAACTCGATAACTGGTCGTCTTCTCCGAGCATAATGACCTCTATACCAAACTGCTTTAGATCTCTCAACAGGTGTTGCTGGCTAGTCAAAAAGAATGTCCTGGGCCTCCTGCTTAATGCGTCCGCTACCACGTTGGACTTTCTTGGATGGTACTGTAGCTCAGTCTCATTGTCTGTCGTCACCTTGAGTCAACGTCTTCATCTCTGGTTCAGGTCCTTCTCTAAATTTTAAAAAGCTGAAGGTCAGGTACTTGTCGCGAATCCCATCTTGTTGCCACTCTACCTTTTCACCTCGAACCTGAGGTTTCTTCTAATTTACTCCATGCGTACCTTTTATCCAAACTACATGGGTACCCTCTTGTTTATAACTGGCCATCCATTATAGGTAGTTCACGATATCCAACTCGAGGCTATAACATCTGTCGATACTCTCATCCTTTAATCTAATTGCTCTATTTCAGATACTAGCTCAACTAATCGAGTTATCAATGGTAAAAACACGAGCCTAATAGACACTGGCAACCCGAATAAGTCAAGTACATCTAATTCTAATTTAAAAGCTATAATGTAGTACTCAAGTTATCTCATCATCCAAATATTGGTTCTAGCTATCTACGTCTAGCAATCTACCTATCTGTTTTAGCTTAGTCATATAATCATCATTATCTAAAGGGTAGAAAAATTTTTAGGTCTGGTACTGTAAGTCACAAGGCAACTAGGGATTAACCACTATGGTTTGCTATCCTAAGTGCTATTTCATACCCTATTTTTATTAGTACCTGATAATCTTCTTCTAGATGTGAGTCTAAAATTTTGTCTTGTCATGTTCATAAGGTCGTTCCTTGTATCACTACCATAAGACTACAACTAATTCCTAGCATCTAGCTATGTCTCCCCTAATTTATTCTAGAGCCTTAGAAGCAAACAATCTTTCTAGCTTCTACTACTAGCTTATAATACTTACAAATCTCTGCTACCCTAAGTAAGGGTAGGGTCTAGTTTTATGTCTCTACTTCTATGTCTAATTCTTACGCCAACAGTCTATACTAACTCTAGTAACAAGAAAGAACTTATCGACCTTCTCTACCATGGCTAACCATCTACTCAAACACCCTATCAAATATGCCTTCTTCGTCTTGACGAGGATCTGCTCCTGAAGGAAATCACCGTGCGCGAGCATCCATCTTCCCAAAATAAGGAAGATGAGAAACAATAATAACGATGTCGATAATAAATAAACGAATACAGTAATGAAGTCCAAGGACGACAATCGAATACAAGAGGAGTTTTAAAATCAGTTATGGATTGAGATCTTATTCAACATTAATCCTAAGTTGCAGGCTCGTTCAATACAGTAACATAACTGAAATGATATGCTCAGACCTGCATAGGCCACCAATAAAACCTTGTCATGCCCCAGTTCCAAAATGTATAGGACCAGACACGTGGCAATGGCCAGCTGGTACGACTCCATAGGGCGTTCCAATTTAATGGACCCGATGAAGTGCACTTACGCTGCCCACGGTTAAGTGATCCAGTTGATAATCTAATTCTAACATGCAACAACTAAACTAAATCTTAATCCATGGTAAATAATCTCAAGAAAGAACGATATGCATCATCAGTCTGCCGCCCAATAATACATTCGTTCGAATAGACCAAAAGCAGAATCAAAAATAAAAAGTAGTACGTGACTGTAATAGCTAAAAATATAAAGATACCTGCAACGATATCCACACTCCACTAGATCAAGCATCATGTAAACTACACAAATAACCTGGAAGGGAACTAGGCCCTCAGAGGGATGTAATAAGATACAAAAATATATGCCATAAAGTAAATACTGTGAAAACTCGAGGGTGAACTAACCAGCTAAGTGAAATGCAATTTGAGGATAACTTAGTGCGTATAAAAAGTGTAGGCTAGACATATGCTGACGTAATTCACCAATCGTCGAGACTGACTAGTATATGCCACATATGCCCCCCATCTTAGGGCACTCTGTATATATAATAACGTCCAGCTCCGAGGAGCGTAGTATCTGTATAAGTAATAACGTCCAACGTTCTTTAGAGAGTGGTATCTGCAAAAGTAACATCCAACACTCCAAAGAACGCGGTATCTGCATAAATATATAGGTCTGTATCACTCCGAAGAATGCGGTATCTGTATAAAGGAGGTGGGTGTCCCATATGCCTACTAGTCGTCCTCCCAGCCCAATGCCAATGTACAAATCTCAAGTGAGACATGGACATCTCATACTATAATGCAAGTCACTAAAGAAATATACAACTAAGCTAAATACCGTCACACGTGCTGCTCATACCGATGGCCAGTCAAGCATGAAGCACGCGTCCCTATCTGACGTGTAATGATACGTGTCAAGGCCTGGGGAGTCATATTGATAACTTTTCAACTTTAGGTGCGTCCACTAGATACTAGGTCAGACACAAGTCCTAACGTCAACGCCTTCGTTGACTGCACCCAAGTCTTTCTCAGAAATGCACAGTTATATAATATTAAAACAATAAAATATGTAACTAATAATAATTGAATTTAAACAGTACAACAAGACAAAATATACTTGCCTGGATCCTCAAGCTGCGAGTACCAATATCCTGCTCCCGAAGTCTCGCCCGAACGGTCCAACGACTCTATAATATAATATAATATAATATAATATAACATCAGTCATTACGCTAGTACGTACAGGAATTATAACTACACTACAATTAGGAACTGACATAGGGGGGTCACGACTGGTCAACTAGCAGGGTTGCGTGTGCACGCAGCTAAAATGCACAAGGGTCACGTCACAAATACCGTGCACAGCAAGAATATGACTTACCAAAATATGTTACAAAACCAATAACATATAATACAAAAAAATACAAGTCCTAACTAACATATTAGTGTGCATAAGGCCAGTCTGTCTAAAACTTTAGGTCAACATAAGTGTTCCTTATTAAATAAGCATATTTACTATGAGGTAACCACTAACTCTAATTCTATTCTAAAATATGTACACAATACACAAAGGTTCACGACTACACAGTTCATTCAACAATACATCAACACATGAAGAAAAGAAGGCAATATATATATATATACCTTGTCGTGCTCGTGACCGAGGGGGGGATGTCTACGGCTCGTGGGCAGCCTACCTTCGGAGAGGGAGGGCGGTGCTCCGACGAGCACATCACGGGGGGATGTCTATGGCTCGTGGGCAGCCTGCCTTCGGAGAGGGAGGGCGGTGCTCCGACGAGCACAGCACGCAGAAGCTGCGACAAAGGCAGCAGCTTGCAGCGACAGCGGCGGCGTCTGGGTCGGCGGTGGCAGGTTGTTGGCGGTGGGGGAACGGTCGTGGGAGGAAGGTGGTGGAGATGGCCGTGATCGACGGTGGATAAGGTGGTGGAGATGAGCGAAGGAGGAGTCGGGTGGAAGGGTGTTGCGGGTTGGTGATGATGGTGTTGTTGATGGTGGTCGTGCCGATGATGTCGGTGGTGATGGTGACGACGGTGGCGGTGGAGATGGTGATGATGGTGGTGGTGGAGATGGTGATGACGGTGGCCGTGGAGGTGGTTGCCTGTGGTGGCGATGGGGATGACTGGGGAAGGAGGAGTCGGGTTGAGGGTGGTGCGGTTTGGTGAAGAAGTCGGGTTGAAGGGATGACGGTGGTTGAGGGAGGCGGAGACGGCTTGCGGTGGTGCTGTGGCGGCGGGTTGATATCGAGGGGGGTACATACGGAGGAGGAAGGTCTTGGCTAAGGCGGTAGGGCTGTGCAGAAGGGGGTCTGGTGAAGGGGGAGGTGACCGGGTTGTTGGTGAAGGTGTAGAAGTAGGTTTAGGTTTTCGTTAAGGATGTATTGGTTGTGGTTTTAGGAGAGAGAATGAGAGAGGGTATATATGTAGGAGAGAGAGAGGGTATAAATACCCTAAATTTCAGAATCATTTTCAATATAATTTTTTTCGTATTTTCGGTGTTCTTCTGGAATTTATAGCAAGGGAAATTGTGGGTTAAAGAATTTCTAGTGCTGCTAGATATTGGTAAAATATTCTAGAATTAATAATTTACTGTGTAAAATGGAGAACCGGACCTACGGTATTTTTCGGTAAATTATTTGGACCCCGGAAACGAGTTTTACAGCTCAAATGAGCTGTTGGGTTGCTGAACCAAACCGAACCGAACCAACCCGACCCGAAACCGCAAGGGAAACCCTAGCCGCCGGATTCTACTGTGCATAGCCTATAAAAACCCCCCCTCGGCGTTCGTACCAAGCCCTAGCCGCCGCTCGTGCCGAAACCCTAGATCCTCCGCCGCCCCAAGCCCAGCCGACTTCATCGACCCCGACCCTCGCTGTGCTCCCCACCGGACGAGCAGCCCCTCGACCCTTCGACGACGCCCCTCCGGCCCCGCTGTCGCCCCGAGCGACGTCGACACCCCGAGCACCCCCTTGTCGACCCGACCCCGACGCCTCTCAAGCGTCGCTCCGCTGACCGGAGACAGAACCTGGGACTCGACTCCGAGATCCAGCGGACACGAGTGAGGAAGAATCGGACGCCAGCAGCGTGCGAGGACACGACCAGGACACAGATTGGCTTTCGGACACGTGAAATTCAGATTCACGGAGCCCTGTTCAGGTACCGATTTCTTCCTCATTGCAACTCCGATTTCATTTCTGTCAATTGCTATGCGTAGACTGTGTAACCCTCTCGGTGCCCGTGCAACTCGCTCGGTGCATCGCGTCCTGTAGTGATCGCACACCGCGATCCAAAAATAGGAAAAATAATGCCCTGTTTCACCCCGGAACTGAGTCCGCCCCGCCAATCGGGACGACTTGGTCGCACGCGGTCTTTACCAAACCGTGCGCGACGTTGATACGGTCGTGTAGGATTTCGCAGAAGTCGATTCGGAGGTGCGTGCACCCCGAAATCAACGCGTATCCGCCGACGACACTCCGTATCCGTCCTTTCTGGAACACGCTGTAACTTTGTGTACACACGTCGGATCAAGACGAAACTTGCGCCATCGGACTCGTAGCAATAAGCTGGTCCTGTGACCCAAGTTTGGTCCGATTCCGAGAACGTTGACAAAATCACGTATCGTGGGCCCCACAGGCTCCACTTGACAGGTGATTTTGAGATCGGCTCATCGGAATCCAATTCTGGAAGTTCCGTTGGGTTCGTATCATCGTTCCTGACTTGTAGACACTGAGTTTGCGGAATTTGGAGACCTTGGACCCTGACGCGCTTTTCGGTGCAAAGTGGCCCACATGTGGACCCCGCTTTAGTCCGAAAATGACCTTTTTGCCCCTGTGTCCAAATTGGATGTAAGGACAGGCATTTCTAGCAGTTTGATACCTTCTGAGACTGTCGGTGATGTTTATTACAGCTTTTGGAGTAGCACCTACCGGATCCACTGATACAGGGACAGTTGTTGGTATTCGTACATCAGGCAAGTGTACCTTGCCAAACTCTGCAGTATTATTACTTATATTCCTTGCTTTACTTTAGTGCTGTGCATGCT
>JAYESA010000016.1:95484909-95732409 GCA_036927795.1 Iris macrosiphon | reverse complement strand
GCTCCAATAATATGATAGAGTATAATGCCCTAATTATCGAACTCCAGCTCGCCAAGCAAGTCGGAGTAGGGTACTTGGAGGCCTACGACGATTCTCAGCTAATCGTCAATCAAGTATGGGGAGTATATGAAGTCCAAAACAAAGACTTGATCCCCTACCACCAGGCTGCACTCAGCATAATCGCGACCTTCAAGATATTCTTTATTGAGCATGTCCCTCGGTTGTAAAACATTAAGGCAGACTCTTTAGCCGGCCTCGTTGATTCCTTGGCAGTCCTAGACAATACCCATCAGTTAATCATAGTGATCGGTCAAGAGCTGGTCTGTCCCAAAAGTAACCTATGCTTATGTTACAGATATGCAATGGAGGTCAACACCGATGCTCAAGATTAGAGGCTTCCATTCATCAACTACACAGTCTATAAAATTCTTCCTGATAACCCAAAGGAAGCTACTTCAATTAAAAGATTCTCCCTTCGTTTCTATTATGACACGAAGACCAAAATATTGTACCGTCGGTCCTATGACGACCTTCTGCTCCGATGCTTGTCTAACACAGAGGCAAAATAAGCCCTCCGCGAAGCTCACGATGGCGTCTGCGGGGTGCATCAACCCGGTCCAAAGCTACATGACCGTCTTCGGAGAATGGGCTATTATTGGCCAACGATGGTAGCAAATGCTGTTGACTATGCAAGAAAATACCAAGCATGCCAAATCCATGTAGACTTTATCTACCAGCCATCTGAGTTCCTACACCCAACGGTGGCATCTGGGCCATTTGAGGCTTGGGAAATGGATATCATCGGGCCAATCAGTCCGACTTCATCAAGAGGACATCGATTCATCCTGGCGATCACTGACTACTTCTCCAAATGGGCGGAAGCTGTTCCATTAGCTTAAGTCAAAACATCAAATATGATTAACTTCGTCAAGCATCATGTCATATATCGCTTCGACGTACCGTGTAGGATCATCTACGACAATGGTCTGCAGTTTGTAAGTCACGCCTTCTATGGGTTTTGTGACAAGAACCGAATCCAAAATATAGCCTATACGGCATACAACCCCGCAGCAAATGGTATGGCAGTAACGTTCAATAAAACCATCATCAAGCTCCTCAAAAAATTTGTGTCTTCCAACAAATACGACTAGAACGAGAAGCTGGGTGAATGTCTCTGGGCCTACCATACAATGGTCCTGACAGCTATTAGGAACACGCCATTCTCCTTAGTGTATGAAAGTCAGGTGGTACTCCCACTCGAGATCTAAATTACTTCACTACGAGTAGCTCTCTCCAACCAACAAACCACGAACGATAACTACCGTCGACGGTTACAGGAGCTGGAAGCACTCAACGAGAAATGACTCTTAGCTCAATAACGTATAGAGTTGTATCAAGCGCGTCTCTCTGGAGCCTTCAAAAAATGGGTAACACAGAGAACGTTTCAAGTAGCCGACCTCAACTTAACAGTAAGAAGACCGATGGTTATGACTCACAAGTTGGCCGGAAAATTCTAACCTAAATGGGAGGGCCCGTTCATTGTGGAAACCGTATTTTCCAACGGCACATATTGGCTAGCAAAACACAACGGTGACTTGCTTCTGATGCCTATCAATGATAAGTTCCTCTAAAAGTACTATGTCTAAATTAGACTGGTACTCCTCTATTACCAAACTGCATCATATCTTTATGGGCATTGGTTCATATTCATATTACCTCTGGACTGTCGCTCTAATACACTACTCCTGCAGAGTCTGCCATGTCCATATTACCTCTGAGCAAACTTCTCGGCCTTGAACATCGATCATCACGTCCATATTACCTCTGATATCGATTGTCTTCCAACTTATCACCCGTACCCAATCCGGAGTATGCCCGTAGTGTTAGGTCCACAAAAATTGCTACGTCTATATTACCTCTGGCAGGGCTTGTCTCAAACCTGTTACTTGCATTAACATGCACAAAAAGTAGTGGGTCCACAAAATCTATCCATATTACCTTTGATAGGGTTATTTTTGAATCTATTACTCGTATCCCAAGTGCACAAAAGGGTAATAGGTCCATAAAAATCTTCCAGCGGGATATCATTAAAATTCATAAAATCTATCACGTCCATATTACCTCTGATAGGATTTATTTCGAATCTATTACTCGCACCCCCAAGTGCGCAAAAGGGTAATAGGTGTACCAAAATCCCCCAGTGGGATGTCCATACTTACTTCAAATACTGTACTACGACCATCCCACCTCTAGTACTAGCACCGTAAATGTCACAACAATGATGAAAGTAATTTCTTCTTTCATTAAAACAAAACGAAGGGGAGAATACAAACGTCAAGCAGAAGAGGAATCAGAGCCCTCCAAATTATTGATGTACATTATTAAAAAATAAAAAAAACAAGCGTTTGAGGACACAAATAATTAATGAGAAGCATCTACAAAAGCCCGCTCCTCCAAGTTGGCAGGGGACTTAAGGACTTCTTGGAAGATATCCGTCTTCTGCACTCGAGTGACAGACGTTTCTCCGGTAGATAGCTGCTCAGGCTCACCGGAGTAGGAACCAGTGGTAACCAGGGCCGTGGAAAGTGACGTATTGGTTTCCTTCAGAGCATTTCTAGAAGCCATTACGCCTAAAAACATGAATTAATGCAAGCAGTCTACAGATCGTTCGCTATTTATTGGCGAAGAATCGGCGACTTAGTTAGTAAATTATAACGATCTCCTCAGTGAGACGTGACAATTCATCCCTATGCAACCTAAACTGTGATTGTCGAGATTTGGCATGATCCTCTTAGAGATCCGGACTGACACAACGGTGTGAACACGTCTGACACATAACAACACGTGAAGTACAAGAAGTGGTCATTTCTCTTTCATGGTATAAATCAAGTCAGCCAGACAATCGTGATAGAAAATTTTTTTTATTTCAAAGAAGTAAAAGAAAAAAACTAAATTTTGGGGGGGGGGGGCACGTCCCGGATGCAAAAATAAACTAACTTCAAAATAAGAGTAAAAAGCTGTCTCAGAAAAGAAAACACAAACTACTACTATTCATCGTGGGAGCACAACTCCATTATCCGTCCATGGAGATGGGCAATATGGCCACCTAGGCACGCTGTAACCCGGCGTTTGACCTCTTTCGCCAGGACCTCAGGATCCTCGAAGAGAATGTAGGCCTTATATCTATCATCCCGCTTTTGAACAATAACTTCAACGATAGATGTATTCTTCGCTGCCCGGTTGGCTTCGGTCCAGATAGCCTCCGCTTCCTGTTGGACCTCTCGAAGGTGATCCCTAGCATATCAAGCTTCACCTGGAGATGTCTGATCTCCTTGGTTAAGTTCCCTTGTATGGTGAGGCAATCCTACCTAAGATCATCCACCAGATCATGCTCCTATCGTAGCTTCTAGGGGTCATTCATCAAGCCTTCCTTAAACGAAGTTATGAGGTCCTTCTCTGCACTCAGCCCAGCCAAAATTTTTTCGTATTCACGGACTATCAATACCCCCAGATAGGCTTGTTGATTCTGCCGTAGATCCATCCGGCATCGCTCCACCTCTGCAAGCTTTAGGTCTAGAAGGGTCGCCGTCTCTTCCAGATCGGGAATGCCCCTTAAAGAGTTGGACTGGCCTTTAGCAAAGCGTCTTGCTCAGTCAAAGGATTTATTCTTCCCTAATATACCCCGGACGCCTTGCTTCAAAAATATGTAAAAACTTTGAATGAAGATCTGGACATGTTCATTAATCTCCTCCGATGTTGCTGGAGGCCAAGGCGGCTCGCAGGAGGAAGAAGCCACGGGCGCAATAGGCCGTGCAGCGACAGTGCCCAACAACCTTGAGGGTAAAGCGGTAGCGGAGGAGCGACCAATTATACGAATCATGTTCCAGTCCTTCATAGCATTCTCAAATGCCCGGACACCTGGAAGCTGAGCAAGAGAGACTAGGATGAAGGGGCGACCGAGGACAGGAGTACCAGAGAACCCTGCTACTGGAGCACCTGCCTGCACACCATCCCCAGACTGCGATACCAGTCCCAGATGATGATCCAGCCACCACTACACTAGAACGTCGGAAGCGGCTTCCCCATAACCGCTTGTCAACCCCCTAGCCAGAGAGGCCACAATTGCAGAATCCCCAACGTTAACAGTTGGGTGAACGGTCGTCATACTGGAAGAACCTACAACAATCGCAGGAGAAGGGGTTATCACTCGAGTGGGGTCAGCAGTAGGCTCCGCAGATGGGTCATTTCCCCCAGATATGCTGGAAAAAAGACTAGGAGTCCTCGCGACAAGTCCACCGACTTCTTATTTCATGTCCTCCTCAACCGCCACGTTCACCCTTAACAAGGGAGAGGCTGACCCTATGGACCAAGAACAAATAGTGATCAGCTTTGCCTGAAGAATGTAAAGTTAAAGCTAAAACACCCTTTCATGGGTAAACAGACGAAAGAACGTACTGTAAGGAGGCGGTAGGGGTTGTGGCCCTCCCGGTGTGTTCATAGCTCTCCCAAGGGCCTCCATATCGTCCACAGAGACGTGCTCAAACAGTGTAAAGGGCTCCACCATGCCGACACCCATCTCTGGGTCCCCCGATGTTTCAAAGGCAGGTTTTGACACGCCTGCATTCACCTCCTGGAACCCCGAAGTCTCTAGTGCAGGCTCCGAGGTATCCGCATCATACCCAGGGGAAGTATCCTCCTCCAGATCCTGGTAAGAGGTGCCTGGACAGCCACCAGCTGTAGACGGTCCCTATCCTCCTGTGTCTGCAAATTGTCAAACAGATCAGTACCGAGATATAAGGAAGCAGGAAGAATTAAGCTGAGATGGTCTATAAATACTGCCACAACATTTAAAGTGAGGACAACTTCAAAATCCACTATGGAGGGTCTTACCTCCTCCTCCTCTTCCTCTTCTTCTTCTTCTTCTTTACCAGTCTGTTTCAGGGACTTCCTAGCAACCTGCTTCCGATATCCCTGCCGTCTCCTCTTTAGCGGAGGGCTCCGTATTGGGGAAGCCCCGCGCTTTGCCAGATAGTTCACGGGAGGTGAAGGGTCGTCAAAATCATCCTCTTCCTCCATAACAGAGTCAGAGTTGGCATCAACGGAGTTCAGGTGACTAAGAAAATAGAACCAAATAAGAAGATTGGCTTCAAATAAGAGTCCTCGCGACAAGTCTTTTTTCCTGACTTTTCTGTGGTTCCCTCCTCCGGGTACCAAGCTTAGTACCAATAATGAAGTTGGTATCTCGATCGAAGCCGGGGGGGGTGGTGTATTCATGGCCACATGAAAAATAGCCGCTGCATGGCTGATATGACCCAGAACTTTGCTATCCGGTAGAGTGAACTGAACTTGGGTACTGTCAAAAAGAAATAGTCCCAGGCTTAGGCTCCATCGAGAACGCTACCCTCGAAACCGAGAAATGAGCTTGGGTTGCCTAAAAAGAGCTGGTTGTATCCAAATTATCGGCAAACCTACTAGGTAGGTAGGATTCTAAGAAGATGATATCCTGGTTCTGATACACTAAGTGGGAAGCCAGATAGAAAGCAACTAGTGGAAGAGCTTCAGGATAAAACCTTATTATCTATACCGCCATCACAGTGAACCCGGTTCACCTCATCGTCCATGAACCTCGGGACTAAAACAAAGAAGGAATAGTCAGCCACACGGGCGAGCGCTTACCGACAAGTGGGAACCTCAGTATGAGCCCAGGGTATCCCACTATTTTAGTAAATAAAAGCGTCAACCTCTGTCGTAGTCCCCTCAGCACCAGGACACATCAAAGATGGATAATGTATCAACAGCCAGCCCATCAGGTAGTGATAATGCATCTTGACCTGGTTGAAATCCCCATCGGGGTCATGGGCTATTGTAGAAGCATGAAAAATACACTGGATAGCTCTACGCAACATGGTGATGCAGGGCAGCGTAAGCAGGGGACCTCAAGGCCATCAAGAGTGCAATGGAGCTTTTCTGCTGAGCACGGCATAAAATATGATAGGACCATCTGTGTAAATGCAGTATGTCCAGGCCGCTTCAGCGTAGACGGGGTGCTTCATCGCCTCCATAGCGTAAAACTCATCCGCTTTCAAAGCAGCGTTAAAGCGTACGAGGAACGCTTCGTCTTCCCCAAAATAAACCTGTCAAGTCACGCAGTGAACCTGACATCTGACTCCTGACAAAAAGTGTTGCACGGCTACCCAGACGACGGCTGGAAAGATGGCAGACCACTCGGGACGCGCCCCACAGTATGATGGCGGATCTCTGCATTTAATGCAGAGGATTTGATTAAATATCACCGAACCATCATTTACTGACATCCCCTCAGCGGAGACTGCTTTTACGCGTACAAGGGGATACGCTGCCTTATTTTATACAGGCAAACGTGAACTATTTACGCTTCACGGAAGACAAACAGACTGCCACATCAAAAGTTGCTATTTGAACAGGGCTCGAGGCACGTCTCGAGGCACGTCTCTGCACCTAATGCTCGGAACAGTGGCAGGCCTTTAGAACATGTCTCTGCAATTAATGATGATGGCGGATCTTGGCATTTAATGCGAGAGATTTGATTATATCTCCAAGAGCCGTAATTTCGGCTAAAGACGTCCACATCACCTCGACTTCTACGCCCATTCAGCTTTTATGACTGCTCGGCCTCTACGACCACTCTGGCACGTTACGCAACGGCTTCTAAGCCCATTCAGCTTCTGTACCCGCTCGACTTCTACGCCTCGTCAGCTTCTATGCTCGTTCGGCTTCTATGCTCATTCGACCTTCTGTGCTTATTCGGCTTCTATGCCATCAGGCTTCTACGCCTACTCGGCTTCTATGCCTACTTGGCTTCTACGCCATAGTGACAGACATTGGCTTCTACGCAAACCTCTTCTACACGGGGGATACCTACCTACGTGGCTTCTACGCCGTGATCTTCGTAGCGATTATACGCGTTTTGTCCCTTAGTTGGACCCGCATCACACGCTCATTCAAAAGGTCATCTATACGCAGGCTTTGGTTATTTTAACCATTGTGTAAAAGGGTATTGTACTTTCTACTACTCGGTTTCCACACCGATTGAGTGGTCACTGTCACCAAAACTCTATAAATAGAGACCTCTATCAACAGAGGAACAGGTCGAGACTTTAAAAATCGAACAAGGTCGAAACTTTGAAAGAAGATCAAACCACGGGTCAAAATATTGGAGATTGAGGAGAGATCAAAGAGTCTTCGAGAGAGAGAGAGAGAAGCATCCAGAGCTCAGACAAAGAGTAGCGATCGACAACATTGGCATCGTGCATCCATCCTCTTTCGCCACCTACGAAGCCGCTTTCCGTATTCCATGGCACTTCTTCACCATCGTGTAGTCCAAGGGCTAAAGTGATCGACTACAGATCAGACACCTATAGTAATCATCTACCCAGATTAAATAAATTGTACTCCTACATCCTCGTATAGGATCAAATTGTACAAGTTTGTTTGTAAACCAAAGAAGGAGGGTTTCGTGTAAACCTCGTATTATATACATTTTGTTCTTTCGTTTAATACTACAAACAAGATGGCGACTCTGCTGGGGACATCTTTCTCTTCTGATGAGGAAGCGATTGCTCAACACGATGCGGTATCCGTGGGATCCGTGAAGAAGACACTGGTCGTCCAGTTAGACCAGTCTTCCTACGAATACATGCTTCGGATGGGGGATAGCTCTCACTCTCTCTCTGTACAAAACAACAGGAAGCTGCGCAAGGTCTGGATGCCCAAGACATCCTCTACCATTCCTGTGGACTCTCCGATCTTTTCGACCAATGAGGTTGTAGCATTGCTCCCTCCGTGCCCTGCACATAAAATTCAGTCTCCCTCTACGCGCGGTACAGACGAAACTTTGGGCAAAGCCTCAGCGCTAACACAGAAGTATCCACTGTACT
Source organism: Iris macrosiphon (assembly GCA_036927795.1). Classification (NCBI taxonomy): domain Eukaryota; kingdom Viridiplantae; phylum Streptophyta; class Magnoliopsida; order Asparagales; family Iridaceae; genus Iris; species Iris macrosiphon. The sequence goes on along the minus strand of JAYESA010000016.1, from coordinate 95,724,493 downwards.
CTACGCGTAGAAACCAGTCTCCTGCTACGCACGGTACAGACAAAACTTCGGGCAAAGCCTCAGTGCTAACCCAGAAATATCCACTGCGCTCTACGCGTTGAAACCAGTCTTCCGCTACGCGCGGTACAGACGAAACTTTGGGCAAAGCCTCAGCGCTAACCCAGAGGTACCCACTGTGCCCTACGTGTAGAAACCAGTCTCCCGTCCGTGGCGGAATAGACAAAACTTCTGATGATGCCTCAACGCCAAATCGGAAGTACAAAGCATGCTCCGCGCGTAAGACAACATCTGACCTCTACGGGGAACCAGATAACACCCGCGATCTCCGCAAGGGAAAGCAAGCGGCGAGCTACTTAACTTCTCGGCATTCACACCAACAAGGGAATAATCTACCCGCCCTCCAAATTACGTGAGAAGCTGATGGCCGCCTGAGGACATCCTCAGCCTTACGCCAACCAGAGCGAAGCTCAAAATTACGCCAGGCGAAGTCCCTAAGCGCACAGAAGGCTCGATTGACGGAAAGATGCGCTCCTCGGAGATTATCCGCCACCCAGATGGCCAATCTGTTGTATGCGGGTGGCACAAAGAAGACTATGGTCCCCATCATCCGTATGCCTACCAATAGGAACGGGAGGAACAAGCCATCATCTTCTTCTTCTGCAACTTCTTCTGACCTGCGTAAATATCTAATCCAGAAATACAAGGGGAGGGGATCTTCCAGCATGGCTATTACGCCTCCTAGTGAGCACTATTGTGATGGTCACAGGATTGTGGTTAATTGCTGCTGTTCTAAAGCAAAACGGCCAGTTTTCGACCGACTGAGCTACTCTCCATCTTTCCTAGAAGAAGAGCCCACGCATGCATCTGTGAACATGGCTTCACATATACCTGGAGGAAGCTCAGGCTCAAGACGTCCATCCTCTAGAACTCCGAGCCGAAGGAGATTCAACATGCTCCTCAGAGACACTGAAGATGGGGTATTCCAGAACACTCGTTCGAGGTCACAACAACTGACTTCGTACTCCTCTGATTCCGACGCTGGGCGTCACCATTCTCCCGAATCAAATACTGAGAGTATAGAGTCAACTTCTGCAGTGACCTATACACATCCTTCAACGATGCCTAGGGAAATGGGAGTATACGCCATTGAAGCTGAAGTCAAGAAGTTGATAGCCTGCGGTTTTATCTGGGAGGAACAACATCCCGACTGGGTCGCCAATATTGTCCCGGCCATGAAAAAGAATGGGAAAGTGTGAGTCTGCATCGATTACCGAGATCTAAACGCAGCCTGCCCCAAGGACGAGTTTCCTCTTCCCATCACAGACGTCATGATCGACAATACCTGCGGTTTCGAACGTATGTCTTTCATGGACGGATTCTCAGGATACAATCAAATTAAGATGCATCCTGAAGATGAGAAGCATACTGCCTTCCGGACACCACTGGGGGTATATTGCTATACGGTCATGCCCTTCGAGTTGAAGAAAGCTGGAGCTACTTACCAACGGGCTATGAGTAACATATTCCACAAGCATTTACGCAAGACAGTGGAATGTTATGTAGACGATATAGCTGTCAAAAGTTGCCTCAGGGTCAATCACATCCAAGACTTAAAGATGGTATTTGAGCTGATGCGCCAACATCAACTCAAAATAAATCCTACAAAGTCCTTTTTGGGTGTATCTAATGGCAAATTTCTGGGATTTATCATTACCACCAAAGGCATTCAAGTGGACCCTGATAAAGTCAAGGCCATCTTGGAAATGCGACCACCCCGTAATCTGAGAGAACTCAGGGGATTTCAAGGTCGTCTGGCCTATATCCGGAGATTCATATCCAACCTCTCTGGAAGATGCCAGCCTTTTTCTTGCCTCATGAAGAAAGGTGTATCCTTCGTATGGGACGAAGCCTGTCAGCAAGCGTTCGGGGATATCAAGCGCTACCTCACTAGTCCGCCAGTTCTGGTGCCTCCTGTCATAGGAAGACCATTCTTCCTGTACGTCCGAGCGATGGACCATTCCCTGGGAGCTCTTCTCGCACAGAAAAATGATGCGGGACATGAACAGGCTATCTACTATCTAAGTAGAATGATGATCGGAGCTGAGCACCGGTACAATCCGGTGGAAAAAGTTTATCTCTTCGAACAAAAGAGATTGGAACGAGAAGATGGGAGAATGTCTCTGGACGTACCGCACAATGGTTCGAGCACCGACAGGTTGCACCCCGTTCTTACTGGTCTACGGGAGCGAAGCAGTTCTTCCCATTGAAATCTAAATCCCGTCACTCAGGATAGCAGTCGCCAATGAGTTAACTCGGGAAAAGAATGACCTTTTAAGGCTTCAGGAGCTAGAAGGATTAGACGAGAAACGCCTTCAAGCTCAACAGAGCATCGCGTTCTATCAAGTGCGCATTTTCAGAGCTTTTAATCAAAAAGTAAAGGAAAGAGTGTTCAAAGTTGGCGAGCTAGTCTTAGTTGTAAGAAGGCCAATGATTCTCACTCATAGAAGCAAGGGCAAATTTTAGCCCAAATGGGAAGGCCCTTACGTGATCGAGACAACATTCTCAAACGGCGCTTACAGGTTAGCCCAGCCTAATGGAGACCTACTAATGGCTCCTATCAATGGTAAATTCCTGAAAAGATACTATGCTTAACCTCCTCTGCTCAAGTGGAATAAAGGCAAAAATCTCATTCTGACAAAACTACTTCCAAAACAAAACTAGTTGGGTCGTACTCTATCATGTCCATATGACCCCTGAATAGATGCGCCCTGCTAAAGTTTATCGAGAGACTATCACGTCCATACTACCTCTGATATTACTCTCACCCAAACCCGTCATTTACATTCCGAAATGACGGGTCCACAAAGTCAGACGAAAAGCCTCTTTATTATTCCCCAAAAAAGAGCGGAAGTACATTGAAAAGCAAAAGCAAAAGTACATCATGAAGGATGAGCGGCCAAATCACGAATCTGCTGCGCCAGTCTGGCCATCTTCTCATTCTTGGAATCCAAGACATCAGCGCGGGCCCGCTCCAGCCGTGCCTCGTCATTAATCAAGAGGGATAGCTCAGCTCTAGCTCGAAGGAAACCAGCGCGGGCGACATCCTTCCTCACCAAGTTCTGTTTTGCTATGACCAGTCGGCCATTCACTACATCGATACCTTCTGACGACTGAGAAGCCCATTCCCTTGCCTGAGCAAGCTTCATCTCCAGTTTAAGGACCCTCACTACATTCCCGTCATGCTCAGCCTTGCACTTCGTCTGAAGAGTAATAGCCTCCTCCAAGACAAATTTTTCTTCATCTATCTCCCGCTAATTTGTTCGGAGGATTTTATTCAGGTCTTCCACCTTTTCAACAAGTTGCGCAGTCAAGGAGTCGTGTCTAGCCTGGACCAGATCGTCAATACTGCCTTGGGATAGCTGCGAGTATTCGTTAATGGGTTGCTCCAAACCATTGACTACCTCCGCCAGGACGTCAGCTAAACCAGTATCGCCAAGGTCCCTGATCGCCTCTATCGAAAACTGAGAGGACCTCTTCAGGTGCTCAAAGTTCAGATCCTTCTCCAACACCATTGATATCAGCATTTTTAAAGTGTTGTAGAAGATACTGGTATACTGCTCGGTTAGCGCAGCTAGGCCTGAATGCACGCTAGGAGTGGCTGCAATGTTGTCGAACCTCGCTCCAGAGGCAACCATAATCGATGTGGCCACAGTCCTCGTCTCGACAGGGGGTACGACAAAAGAGGAAGCACCAACACCAGACGAAGTAACCAGCATACTCGAAGGAGGCATTGTCGCAACGATAGGGTCGTCCTCTTGAGGTATCGAAGCCTCGTCGGCAGGCGAACCGGCACCCGAAGATGCTTCCCCTTCAAAACCAGGCACCGCCGTATCAACGCCAGAACCTGACACGGAGCCGAAGGGCGCATATGCATTGCCCTCCCCGAAGAGGTCGTCCCCTGAGAAGAAGATAAGAGGAAGTTAATGTCAAACATGATGTTAATTTTCCTAAAAGAAGAAGCACGAAAAGATGACAGTAATGCTAGGCAAGCTGTCATACCTGGAGACAAGGGCCTGCTAACTGACACTGGCAAATACTCTTCCAGGCCTTTGCCAAGATCCACTTAAGGCTCGTCAACTAGAATCTCGTTAGAAGCGCTGACGGGCACGGCAGGGGCCTCTCCCAATGCTGATCCGGACAAAGGTATATGGAATCTTATAACCAGCCTCGAAGGCGACTTTGTTCCACTACCTGAAGCAGTAGCAGCGGTAGCAGCCTCCAGCTGAGATTCTCCGGCGCCACCGGCCAAAACTGTAGAAGGTTCCTCTCTAAAAGGCGAGGAACCCCCAATCAAAGAATTATCCCCGACATAGGGAGAAGCAGGCTAACTTCCAGGAGCCACAATGCCAGGAATCTGGAGAGGACGAGTAACCATCCTCTTCGTCCTCTTACGAGGGGAAGCCTCCTTCAGAGCAAGAGCCCTTCGTTTCCTGGAGACTACCAACGTCCCTGTAGGTGGAGGTATTTCACCCCTCGGTACCGATACGAGAGGCTCATCCGGAGTAGCGGACTCGTCACCCTCGTCAGAAGAAATCGAAGGGACTTCAACCCTTCCCCCAGGCTTGGAAGAGGGCACCCTAAAACTTCTACCCATATCAAAATTGCGATGGGAGGTGTTCGTTGCCACATAGAACTGGGCATACGAATGCAGGATGCGCAGCTCCATGGAGGGTGTGACGAAGGGCACAATAAAAATTGCCCCGGTGCAGTCCATGATAAAATATCGCCATCCCCTCGCTCCATCGATAAGTTCACCTCTGGACCTGAAGCTGGTGACGGCATTGCCCACATGCAACTGATCATACCCAAACTGCCTGACAAACCGACTAGGCAGATAGGGTTCGAAGAAGTAGTGATCTTCACTTCTGTACAGCAGTGGGAAGGTCTAATACAGACCAACCAATTGAAGGCTTCAGGAGAAAGAGTGGTCCTATCTCTACCTGAGTCCTCAAGCCTAATCCCCGATTGGTTGCGATGAACAGAGGGGACAGTGCAAAGGAGCTTCCAGCTGTGACCGCAGTGCAGCTCCCGCCGACAGTCTAAAACTGTGAGCATATTCCAAGAGGATTTCTTGTAATTCAGCAAGAAACTCCCCCCAAGCTACTGTCAGAACCGGGAGACATCACCCGGGGGTTATGGAGAATTAACCATCCCATCAAATACAGGTATGGTAATTCCACCCGGGGAAAGCTTTCACGCCGAGCTTCATCGGCGAGCAGCACCTCAGTCATCGCCCTCAAGCCAGCTTGTATGCGGCACACCATAGCAGGGAGCAAGCCCAGTCTCGCCCTAAACACCAGACGTACTGTAGGCCACAAGGTGTTGCGGTGAATACGATCCGCAGATGCGATGCCGGGTACCACCAGTCGGCGCGACCATATGGAGAGGAAGCCAGCCAGTTGATCTTCCTTGGATAGAGCCCTGCGGCAATGCCTAGGCCTTAGTACCTGCGGGATATCTTCCTATCCCTTCGACGAGGATCTGATCCGGAGCCCTAGCATCCTCCAGGAGATCGTCGACTTCCTGAGCAGTCAGCACGCTCAGAGGATTCACAGGCTCATCCTTGACTTCCAAGACTTTCTCTGGCTGAGCAGCCCTAGCCTGATGAAAAAAAAGGTAGGACGTCCATTTACTGGTGTGAGCCAAATCTGAAGGCTCAGCGTAGAAGGCGGTGCAAGCAAGGTAGTGGGACATCAGCTCCTGATACACTTCCACTACCCGAGGGTCTGAATCCCCCAACTCCCGGTTCGTGGGAACATACTCTTCATACGGAGTATCCCCCATCGGCAGTCTCAAGATCTCTGCCATCTCATGACGGGCCAATCCCAACTCCCCCAGCGGAGTGGCAAAAGTCCCGGTGAGCAAAATGTATCGCTCCATCAGTGCCAAAAATAGGTTAGGGTTAGGAGGTAACCCAATGCTGGTGGCACTCACAACTGTCAACAGACCGATGTTCTCCAACTCGATCCGAAAATGCTCCAGGGCCCAATCAACTAAGCGAGCCCATCGAAGATTTATTGGGGTCATCCACCCATTGCATCGAGGATTCGCCTTGGGGTATACTCCTCCGCGCCCCATGAAATCATTGCAGAAGGTCGGCAATTGCACCGGCTGGAGCACCAAGCTGTCTTCACTCGAGACACTGCCCGGGTACAATCTCCTAAACAACGTTACAGGACCAGAAGGGCGGCTGACAAATAGGCCAGATCCTTTCTGATAGAAGATCTTCCCCGGCCTACCGTGAAGATCGGGAGTCAGCGTCCATGACATCTTCCTGGTATGTGTAGCATGGAAGAATGCCGAGATGGGATAATCTCTCGGCATCTTGGGCAGACTCAAGACCAACTTTCCGGCAGGGAAAACCTAGAGTTCTTTCTTTGGCTTCGTCTAGGACTGCTTATCAATCATGTCCCCGAAAAGAAAGGCCGGCTTTATATACTGGTCCCCGTCTACATACGTCAAAGGCTCTCCATTAATCATGTTTAGCAGCATTCGCTCGCCCTGAGCCGATATCAAGATTTCCCTTCCTTTGGGATATTGGGGTCCGGAGATAGGAAATACCACATAGGACAGATCCTCCAGATAATTGGAGTGCAGCAGCCCGGCGGCAGAACCCATCACCTCGGCTAGCGGAGACTCGCCCAAGTTAACTACAAGGGTGCAAAAAAAACACGTTAGTGTTATACTAGACGTTACAAATATCGCAGCACATGCCAAGAGGCAACGGTCTGAGCTCTACGCCAAGACTGAACAAACTTGATCGTTTACGCCAAAATTGTCATCCAGAAGCGTAAAATTCAAGTCGGCAGTATACTGTCTGTGCTTTACGCCAGACTACCAAGGTTCGAGCTATTACGCCAGAATTTTCATCCACAAGCGTAAAAGTTCAAAATTATACAGTATACACCAAGTTTTCAGCAGTCAAAGCTTTTTACGCTCAACTGCGAATATCTGGAGTTTTTACGCTGACACATTAGAAATGTGAGCATAAAAGATAAAACGTCTCCGTGCATCATCTTCCTCAAAGAGGCTATCAGCACAGAAGACGACCTAGCGCGGTCACGTTCAACGTGTGCGAAGGATTTTTTCAGTCGTTCTCATTCGTCCCAAAAGCTCTACCTATCAGCCCGGGTGCACTGCTCGTCGGCGGAATGCTCGGCTCAGAATGGGGTTCGCCCTGTCCAACCGGAGGCACTCCTGCTTGGGCAGAAGAACGAGAAAAAGAATCAATCTTCTTTCCCTTAGAGGAGGAGGATTGCTTAGAGGCCATTACTGGAAACTTTGAAGACTCAGAGAAAACTCGGAGAAGAGCTCGAACAGTCGGAGGCTTTCTTTCGCAGAAGACGGATGGAAAGTTTCTCTCTCAGAAAACTTGGGATATATATAGAGTTCGGATGGACTCCTCGGACCCCGAACCAAATCTCCTAATTAAATATTCGGTTATGATTGGGTCCTACGTCAGCCTATTATTTAGAGAAGACGGACAGTCAGCGAATTCAAAAAGTTTTTCGCACAAAGCAGGTCAGCAGTTCTTACATTAAGGAGCTTTCTACGCTCGACAGCAACAGATCTACGGTTTCACGCTCGCAAGCTATAAGTCTATGGGTTTACGCCCGGATGCCTTTGTGCTCGGTAGCTTTTATGCTCGAGAGGCCACAATCCTACAACTTCATGCCAGCAGATAACAAATCGATGATCTCACGCTCGGTGGCGCTTAGTTTACGCTCAGAAGCAACAGATCCGCGACTTCACGCTCAGAAATTTTTTTTTTTTCAGAAGCTACAAATCTACAGTTCTACGCTAAGGAGCTTTCTACGCTCGACAGCTACAAATCTACGGCTTTACGTTCGACGACTACAAGTCGGGTTTTACGCCCAGATGCCTTTGTGCTCAGTAGCTTTTATGCTCGAGAGGCTACAAACCTACGACTTCACGCTCAGAAATTACAAGTCTATGATTTCACGCTCGGTGGTGTTTAGTTTATGCTCAGAAGCTGCAGACTAATGATTTCACGCTCCACGACTTCCCACACATCTGAAGGATACGCCGGCCAGATCACGCGTACATCTGAACGATCCTCAAAAGCGGTCAATTGCAAAGAGTTCACACAGAGGATACTCGTTCTTGACCTCAAGATATCCCAAGTACCCGAAGCATACAGAGTTCAATATTGAAAAACTACTCTTCTTCATGGGTCGATTCGAAGTTCATCCAGACTCCAGTCTGAATATTTCATCTATCAAGATGGCAACTCAGTTTGACAGCCATTTTTCGACCCTGTTCCAAGGGATTTTTGAGAAATCATTCTTGAAGATGATTTCTGAACAAAGAAATTCTGTTCATCAGAAGCAGCAGTTCAGAATTCTACGCGGTTCCCCACTCCTAAAACAGCAGGACGGTTCGAACACTCGAATGCTAAAGCGACTTTCTACGCATCTATAGTTATGCGTAAAAGAAAGGACAGGACCTAGCACTCTTTCTAAACAGAGTCGACGTAAAGAATCAGACGTGTCGAAGCTACACATATTCAGACTTTGCAGCATCGTATGGCAAGATGATCATATGAAGAAGCAAGACGATTTTATTAAAAGATTAAAGTCATGATTACATATGAAGGAAATCCAATCTACAAGGGTTTTTCTTCATTTTCATGATTACTTCTGAGGGAAACCCCATCTACAAAGGGCTTCCCCATCATCGTCCAAAGATCGCACCGAGAAGCTATTCTGACAGGTTCTCACGTTGGTGTTGGTCTTCCTCTTCTTCCAAGAAGATGATCAGTGGCGGAAGGATACAAAACTGGGCATAGACCCATCCTCCAACAGAAGGAAAGCAGGGTAAATCTGCTATCCTATAGCCCACCGCCACTCAAGCCGGGACAGAGCTAGTCTGTCTGACTCTCGTCACCGGAGGTAACGGAAGAAGGCGCAATGACGAGAGCGTTATACTCCCACCTGTTTAGTGAGTAGGAGACCAATGACGAGAGCATTATACTCTGCCACATTGTTGGAGTATGGCTCAGTGAGAGAGTAGGCGCGGTTGATGACCAGATTATGTAGGAAGATTAGTACTATCCCGACGCTCGCGATAATATTGCTTTTGGGCCCTATTCTCGTGGCACCGTCGAAGAACATTCGCCAAACGGCTTCAGTGCTTATGGTCATGTTTGAGTTTGCTACCTTATTTGGGATCTCTTCGTATTGCTTCAAGATTTTTGATACCGGGTGGGCTGCCAGGAAATCTGCCAATGCCTGCCCTTTGACCGCCTTTCGTGGGATGAATACCATGTTATATGGTGACAACAGGATTACCCATGTGGCTAGGTGAGAGTTGAGCACTCCAGATTTTGTCATGAGGACCCTGAGAGGATTAACTCGTGAGATCATGTGGATGGTTTATCCTTCCATATAATGTCGAATCTTCTGGATGTCGAAGACTAGAGCAAGACACTCATTCTCGATGGGGTTGTACCTGTGCTCTATGTCGGCCATCATTCTACTGAGATAGTAGATGGCCTGGTCGTGGCCTGCATCGCTTATCTGGCTAACAAAGCTCCAAGAGAGTGATCTATTGTCTGTATATATAACAGGAAGGGTCTTCCAACCACGGGGGTCACCAGTACTGGGGGGTTCATGAGATACTCCTTGATATTGTCGAAGGCGCGCTGACATTCTTTGTTCCAGACAAAGGAAACTCCTTTTTTTATGAGCTGGGTGAATGGTTGACAACGTCTAGAGAGGTTTAATATAAACCTCCTTATGTATGCCAGTCTTCCTTGAAGGCTGCGAATCTTTCTGAGGTTTTTCGGTGGGTGCATTTCAAGGATTGCTTTAGTCTTGTCAAGGTCTACGTGGATACCCTTTGAAGTTATAACGAAACCCAAAAAATTGTCGCTAGAGACTCCTAGGAAAGATTTGGTAGGATTTAACTTGAGATGGTGCGCACACATGAGGTCGAACACAGCCTTCAAGTCTCGGAGGTGATCATCTTTAAAGCAACTCTTGACAGCGATATCATCAACGTAATACTTCATTGTCTTGCATAGATGCTTACGAAAGATGGTGCTCATAGCTTGTTGGTATATAACACTTGTGTTCTTCAGACCGAAGGACATGACTATATAGCAGTATACTCCTATCGGCGTTCAAAATGATACGTGCTTCTTATCGTCAAAAAATATCTTAATTTAATTGTAGCCTGAGAATTCGTCCATGAAAGACATGTGCTCGAAGACACAAGTGTTGTCGATCATTATATCTGTGATCGGAAGAAAAAACTCGTCATTAGGGAAGGCCATGTTTAGAATACGAAAGTCAATGCAGATCCAGATCTTCCCCTTTTTTTGACGACATGCACAATATTGGTTACCCAATTTGGATGTTGTTCTTCATGGATGAAGCCACTAGCTATCAGTTTGCTGACTTCAGTTTTGATGGCATTCATGATGTTCGACCAAAATTGCCGTTGTTGCTGCTTGACAGGCTTGGCGTTCGACAAGATATTGAGTTTATGGACCATAATTTGGGAGTCCAGTCTCGGCATATCTTCGTAACTACATGAAAAGATATCGATGTATTCCCTGATTAGCTGTAGCAGGGATTCCCGATCCTCCTCAGTCAGACTCTTGCTGATGAAGGTAGATTTAAGGTAGGATTCGTCGCTCAGATTGACTTATATGACTTCGTCCTTAGTAGGAGGTTCTCGTTGCTTGGTCTTCCTCAGTGTAACTCATCTTCAGTGTAACTCATCTTCTTGATTCGAGCTTTTGGGGGTTATAGAAGGCGTAACGTACCCTAAGCCATGCTTGGTCTTATGGCAGTAATCCTCAGACTTGCCTACCGAAATAGTGAGGCGCAAGGGTAGTCGTCGACCTTTTCCGTAATTCAGACCTCGGTTGCTTTTAAGATTATAACCCATCTTCTGGATGGGGTGTTTGGCTTGACCACTGAACCAGTAAAGTTATATTTTGCCGGTATCAGATTCTGGCTCTTGTTCTTCCGAGATGAAGGACTGGGGGTATTCAACCCTGCCGAAGATGATATGTTTGTCTTCCCTCCTCCTTGCTGGGACCGTAAAGTAGGAACTTTGGCTAGGGAACATCTGGTTTTCTGCATAGGTAGTAGTTACCTATGTATGCTATTGCATGTCTATACCATGCTCTAGGGAGTACAATATGCTCAAATATGCGACATCGAAATAGTTCAAAGATAAACCTTTATTCATAAAGTAGGGGATCTTTTCTAGGAGAATTACATCGTCTAGGGACGGAGTGTTAGCATGAGCCGCTACGTACTCTTCTAGTTCGTCTTCCTCAGGATTTGTCTCCAATACGAGTGAGGGCTTTGGAGGCCTCCTACGAAGCTTAACCACCAAGGGTTCAAGGGCAGAAGTCGATACTGGGTCCTTCCGACTTGGCAGTCGTACCGTCAGAGGTTCTGGCACCTTCCTTTGTATCTTTACAATGAGGGGAGGGGTTGTATCACAAGCATGTACCTTGAGGTAGACCGTCAAAGGTTTGCCTGATATTACGTCAATTTTTGCTTCGTTGTCGACATCATTCTCTCCTTCGTCCTGGCGGACTTGTTTGTATAGGAGTGAATCAGAGTAGTAGGCCTCTACCCCTTTGAAGGGATCAACATCGACGAACTTTGTCTTTACCGTGCCATGGTCGTCAACGTACTTTAGACACTGGTGCAGGGTTGAAGGCACGATCATGTATTCGTGTATCCTTGGATGCCCCAGCAGGATATTGTAGGATACATCTACATCAATGACATATCATGTAACTTCTGTCTTCAAGTCGCCTATCTGATACTTCAGGCGAATCTTGCCCAGCGGGTTGCTTCTTCCAATATTGAAGCTACTGATGGTAGTATTGGTGGCTGCCAGCCAATGCATTGGGATGCCCAAGGTCTGAAACAGACTCTAGGGGTTGATGCTGATGGACGAACCCAGATCTACGTGTATCCGGTCTACCTTGATGGCGTCGATGTACCCCGTATAATATAGAGGGTGATCATGCCTATTGTTCTTCATCAACACGTCTTGTTATGAGAAAGTAATGCTGGGTATTACCTTCGTCATATTGTTAAAGTGGGGGCATACCATATAATATTCATCTGGTGGCTTAACCTGCATAAAGTAGGTGTCGTAGTTCTGCAATGCCTTACTCAGAGCATCCTGAGTATCTTTGGAGAGTCGAAGAAGCTCTAACAGTGACAACTTCGCCAGAGTATTGGCAAGTTATGCCAGGATGTCAAAGTTATAGGGCTTCTCTAGTCCATGCGATGTATCTTTGCGCAACAGTTTATCGAAGCGAGTTTCTTTCTGCTTGGACTTATCCGCTGCTGGAGGTTGGGACGGACCCGGATCCGATGTAGCATGTGCTGTGAGTGAGACTGTTGGCAGAGCATCATTGTTAGGAGTATTCCTATCCTGCTAGTAGGTAAGGCCCGATCTAGTTGTCCTTACCATAGCTTCCTCAATGGTGAAGGACACCATATGAAAGGACTTGGACTTCCGTCTTTTAGACTTGATGGCAGAAGGTGTCACTTGTTACATCAAGTCTGGAGCAAGGTTTGGGTAAACCCGCATGACCTCCCCCCGTGGTGTGCTGAGAGGTACTAGCCCGGCGGTTTGGTCACGAGCTGGTGGAAGATTAAACAACTCCATAGTGGCCTTTAGGATTGGTACCACCCCGTCTCGGGCTTCTGTTGTCGAGAAGTTACCAAACTGGAGGGACACCATATTAGCGGGAACCGTTTTGTCTTGAAAATCCAAGTTGAGGGCCTTAGAATTAAGTAGACACTGGATATACCGCTTTAATGTGTAGTAATCTCGTATCGTATGCTGGATGTACCGAAAGAAGCGGCAATACTTGGGGTTACTTACATCTTCTGCCTCATCGGGGTGCTTGATGTCGGGGAGGTGGAGCTTGTTTCCCTTTATTAATACGTCAAAGATTTCCATGACGCTATCATCCTCGAAAGAGTAAGTCTCCTTCCCCTTTGGAGCCTCTGTCGACTTCTGTTTTGGCTTCTTAGCTATATTGGCGATAATGGTCTGCTTTCCTTTTCTGTCACGGCCACTATTGCCATCATTGTTGTTGTTATTGTTATTGTTGTAAGGACACTTTCTCTTGTCATCAGCGACGAAAATTTATATTTCCAGTAGTCGGGTGTCCTTTACTTTACTCTCAGCACCAACGACATTTATGATGAACGTCGTCCAGTCTTTGAATTGGGTGCCACCCATCCAGAGCCTGACTGCCGGAAGTAGATTCTTCCAGCACATGTCCATCAGCATGGATTTAGGATTACCCGGGGGCAACTTCAGCACGGCTTGCCTCTAACGTTCGATGTACTTTCGTACATGCTATTTTTCCTTTTGCATGATGTCTAGCAAGGAGGACATCATCATGTCACATCTCCCACCATAGAATCGGGCGAGGAAGAGACTTTTAAGATAGTCGAATGATGATATACAATTATCCCAGAGGCTGTAGAACCAATCGAAGAAAACCCCATATACGCGTTTTGTCCCTTAGTTGGACCCACGTCACACGCTCATTCAAAAGGTCATCTATACGCAGGCTTTGGTTATTTTAACCGTTGTGTAAAAGGGTGCTGTACTTTCTACTACTCGGTTTCCACACCGATTGAGTGGTCACTGTCACCAAAAATCTATAAATAGAGACCTCTATCAACAGAGGAACAGGTCGAGACTTTAAAAATCGAACAAGGTCAAAACTTTGAAAGAAGATCGAACCACGGGTCGAAATATTGGAGATTGAGGAGAGATCGAAGAGTCTTCAAGAGAGAGAGAGAGAAGCATCCAGAGCTCAGGCAAAGAGTAGCGATCGACGACATTGACATCGTGCATCCATCCTCTTTCGCCACCTACGAAGCCGCTTTCCGTCTTCCACGGCACTTCTTCACCATTGTGTAGTCCAAGGGCTAAAGTGATCGACTACAGATCAGACACCTATAGCAATCATCTACCCAGATTAAATAAATTGTACTCCTACATCCTCGTATAGGATCAAATTGTACAAGTTTATTTGTAAACCAAAGAAGGCGGGTTTCGTGCAAACCTCGTATTATATACATTTCGTTCTTTCGTTTAATACCACAAACAGCTATCACCTTACTTATGAAAAGTACGAAGCCCACGATTGATGCTGCAGACCATCGTTGGGAGTAAGGCGAGCTTATTCTCGAAGACCAACTTTACTATAGGGAGGATGGAGTTGCGACTAACCCTCTCTATCAACCCAGAGCCTCAGAGACTACGCAGGTCTGTAACCATATCATAAAGAATCCAACCAAGATGACTTTTTTAGACAATGGTTGGGTATCCTGGTAAAAATAACTGAAGCTGTCACCAAGACTACTAAATCCTTCACCAGTAGCAGCAGTCCTCTTGGTGACGCGGACTTGGTCATCAACACCTCTCCGAGTATGAGGGCTTCGAACGATGACTTGACTCGAAGCATCAATAGCAAAGAGGTAACTGGTCTAGGCTTTAATGTGGAGCAGATTCCCCTCCGAGTTATTGTCTTTCTTCTTCGAAACTTGTTGGCAAGTGCTATGGTGACATATAGCAAAAAACCCTGGATGTTGCTGTTCTAACTCCTTAAATTCTTTATTAGTGGGGGTATACTCCGCATATGGTTCACCACCTAAGGGCAACCGCGAGACATCAAACATCTCATGGAGAGCGAGCCCCATCTCTCCGCCGGGAGCAATGAAGGTCCTGGTGCGGCGGTTATACATTTCAGACAAAGCCACAAACAATGACGAGTTCTTATCTAAACCCTATCAAGAACCTCATATGGCGTAGTAGAGGTCGGCCGCCTTCAGGGTCTGCTCATACTTCTCTAATACCCACTGCATCAAGCCAACCCAAGAGGGCCAGTGACTCATCCAGTTGAGCAAATATACTTTTCTCTTGGGATAAGTTTCCTTGGTTACAAGCTAGTTTAAAAAGGTGTTCGCTTTATAATATCGGACATTCGGCTCCATCTCGCTAGAGAAAGTGCTAGGTGCTAGTCTGTGAACTAAGTAAGAAAAATTTTCCTTGCTCGTCGCTTCTCCCTTCAGTTTAGAGTTAAAACAGATATGGCTGACCTGGGTTCCTTCTGGTCCGGGGTTAGGCTGCCCAGTATCTTCCTTCAAAGGGGTACCATTTCGAAAGCTAATAAGGGCCAATAGAGCTCTATCGCAGGAATATGCACCTTTGTCCCACTAGAGGACAAATCCCAGGTCTTTTTAATCTTTACTACCTTGGGGTCCGAGATAGTGAAAGCATCCCCAAATAAGAAGATTGGCTTCAAATAAGAGTCGTCGATCCTCCCGGAGTTCAGGTAACTAAGAAAATAGAACCAGGATTGGCTACCTATCAACTTTAGCCTCACCTCAGGCCGATCCTTGTTGATCTGAGCTTGAATATTGGCCACTATATGATCGAGCCTAACGCCCAAAGCAGCCTGAGCTCACCCAATTAGCACATCTCCTGACGGAGCTACGGGCAAAGTCACTATAAAATAAAAATAAAAGAATTAGAAACATCAAGATGGCATGCGACCAAGTTATGAAAGGAGATATGCGGCCAACTCATGGCAGAACCTCCATACGGAAAAGCCATGATAGGGCTTCCATATGGCCAAGTCAAGACTTGTGCACGAAGCCATAGGAAGACCCGTGCATAAAGCATGCGACATGGTCATATGGCGAGAATATATATAATAGGCTAGGTACAAAATGCCCGCATGTCCAGAGTTCTCCTCTTCCGACCCTTACCATGGATGGGTGTCTGAACATCAGGATGAAAGGATAGGGCCTCGTCCTCGGCTCTAGATGATGAGGCAGGATGTTTCCCCTTGACAACGACCTTCTTGGCCCTCGAGGAAGAAGATGAGACCTTAGGGGCCATGGAAGACGCTCTGAGAAGACGATCGAATACGGAGGAAGAAAAGACTGAGACGACGTGGAAGACAAAACTCAGCATAAGCAAGAAGTTATCTCTCTTCTCCTCAAACCCTTATTTATAGGTCACCTAAAGATGAAGATAGACCCTTCAAATTCTACCCTCATCTAATTATAACTATTCTCGATTGGGATCCCTCCTACAGCCATCAGTATTGAGATTCGTGTGAAATGGTGGCTCAAAATCCGAACATTATTCACTCAAGGGTCAAGAAAAATCTAGCAGTTAATGCATAATTGACTGCCTGGCACCGTTCGTCCATACGGCTCAATAGTCATGTGACCCGAACATACCCTATCCATGCTTCTTATTCAAAGTATTTTAAACTTATCAGTTTGAAAAGTTTGAAGGGGGTCTTATAGAAGCATGGAAAATGTGCATCTATGTGATCGATGTCCATGTGCCCCAAAATAAAACTCAACAGATGTTGGACCGTTTGGACACTATACGGCCCAGAAAAAGGGACACCCATGCGGTCCAAACGAGCATCCTGACAACTGACAGCAGGTCGACCTGACATGACGTCCTGACAACAAAGATGGCACCTGACACAGAATCATGATAAAAATAATTTTTCTGATCGCCTCGAAGGACGAGAATATACTAAGAGGCAGAAGTCCCAAGGATAGTACAAAAGCCACGTGGACAACACGATAAAAAGATTCATACAGCTCTGGCCCATGCATCCCAGACTCCATACGGTCCATGCGTCTCAGGCCCATGCGTCCCAGACTCTATGCATCCCATACGACTCTGGCCCATGCGTTCCTGACTCTATGCGATCCATACGTCATTGGTCCCATGCATTCTAGACTCTATGCATCCCGTGCATCTTTGGCCACATGTATCCCAGATTTTATATCGACCAAGTCTTGCTATTACAACTGCGTGGTCCTCTCCAACAAAATAGCGGTCACGTGTCCATTTGACCAAGTCGCGCCTACAATCGTTGAGAACCACCTAAATACTCAGCAAATAATAAAATCCCAACAAATGTCCACGTAGCAGCAGAGCCCAAATTCTCGTGCATAGTTGTACACTATTCCGTTAAGAGGGGACACGTGGCAAATTCTGCCATCCATGCGACGCGAAATCCATGTGGCCACAAATATGACTATAAATAGTAGGGTATCATACCAGGACAAAAGGTAGGCTGGATATCTGTGGATTTATACTTGAGCAAGAGAGAAAAGCTTCTGCATCGGATCGTCCATGGAGTAAAGATAGTTGCTACACTCCTAACCCTCAAATGTCACCCCTAGAAAATAACTTTGTACCTAGATTGTCTTCTAGGATTTCTCCATACTTTTTCTTAGTTTGTTAATCAAATCCAGTTCTTTCAGTGCTCTTTTTGATTTAAATGGTAAACAATGGTCTTTCAAGCCACATACAGTATACTATGCGGCTTCTAGATTTTTTGTTTGACCAGGCTGCATGTGGCTTCTCTGCGGCTTGGTTGTTCAAGTCGCATATGGGTTCTCTGCAGCTTGGTTGTTCTTTTGAGGAGACTTGACATTTATACGACATGCATAATTTTTTATGCTTCTATAAGACCCCCTTCAAAGTTTTCAAAATGGCGGGTTTGGATTTTTTTGAATCAAAAGTATGGCTAAGTGCTATTGGCCGCATATGCAGGGCATGCCGTATAGTCTCGTGGCCGCATATCTGTTTCTGACAGGCTGTCCGATCAATAATGAGGAGATTTGGCTCTATCTTTAACCGGATCCCTTGGGATTTTGTGCCATCTTCTGACACGTGGCTCGAGGCATCAGTTTTTGAGAAGATTAAAGGGGATTACGCGAATCGAGGAGTCAGGTTTATCCCATTAAATGCTAGGTTCGTTGCCTCGATCCCTTCATGCGATTTTGGATTCTATAAATAGGTAGTCAGGGGAGAGAGAGAGAACTTTGATCTCTTTTGCTTTCTTTCTCCTTTTCCAGTAAAGGATGCCGTAGGCTGCGGTCCTTCTCACCGAGGAGTTTGTCAAGGGCGGCCTTGATCTGTGCCCCCCCGATTTTGCTGTTTTGCCTGGAGGTAGGAGAGCACCCCGCTTTTCGTGTTGGACTACCAAGGACACAGATACACTCGTACACAGTCTTGCTTCATGGATAAGAAATTATCTAAAATATACGTAGACTCTTTACACAGCCTTGTCGCATGGATAAGAGATCATCATGAACATGCACGGTCTTTGCCTATGAGTCAATCGTATGAAAGGGTGACCATCCTGCATTAGTTAAGACTCTGCCGCATGGATGAGGGCTTGACCTGGACATGCGATGACCATGGCTCTATCGCATGGATGAAGGCTCGATTCGGACATGCGGCCACCATGGCTTTGCCGCATGGATGGAGGCTCGACCCGACATACGGCCACCATGGCTCTGCCATATAGATGATACCTCATGCGTCGGCTAGGTCTGCCGCATGGACTTTATATTATCTTTGTTTGCTAATGCCATATGTTCTTCTTGTGCAGGCTTTGTTCTCCCTCGTACGGCTCATGATAGAGCATGGAAGGATATCATAACACCCATTGTTCGTGGTAAAGACTAATTTTATGTGGTGGTTCACCAAGAACTGCTCCATGAGACAAGGAAAGTTTGGTAAAAACTAATCTAGGAGATGAGGATGAGCATCCTGCATCACGTGCTGAGCTGTCCTTGTTCATGCAGTATGCTAGTTGTATTTTTTCTCTTTATACGGCTTGCTACCGGCCAGGGGCCTGCGGTGTCGATGATAGGATTTGGATTAATTGTCATTCATGTCGCCGTCTTCCCACTTGGTTGTAGAGTGCCTGCTCCTGATCCTTCTTTGCTATCCATCAGTATAGATTTTTTCCATATACTGAGATTTGAACCATAGAGGGATGATCCAGAAAGCATTGAATGCTGCTGTAGGCTCTACTTGTGTCAGTAGTAATGCCAGCACGGAAGGACACCTCTAATGAAAAAGGTTCACATCAGCGAGATTTTATGGAAACCCTTAAAATAAGTTTCTATTATATGTACTCGTGACCTTGAATACTAATAAAAAACTCTTGACTGTAATGGATTCCCATCATATGTACTTATGATCTTGAATATTAATCAATAAACTCTCTTATTTTCAAAATTTATATGTTGTGGACTTTGGGTATTGTACTAGAGGTAATATGATGTAGCACAATACCGTAATATTTTTAAGGCCATCTCACTGGAGGATCTTTGGTGGACCTATTTATTTATTATGCACTGGAGTGCAAAAAATAATTTCGATACGAAATCCTATCAGAGGTAATATGGACGTGAAAGATTTTGTAGACCCATTACTTTTTGTGCACCTGAGTACAAGTAATATATTTGAGACAAGCCCTGCCATAGGTAATATGAACGTAGCAGATTTTGTTGACTTAACACCGCTGGCGTACTTAGAAATAAGTACGGGTGATAAGTTGAGATGACAACCGATATCAGAGATAATATGGACGTGATAATCGATAGCCAAACCCGGAAGGTTTGTTCAGAGGTAATATGGACATGGCAAACACGACCGGTAAAAAATGTTAAGACAATAGTTCAGAGGTAATATGGATGTGAATTAATGTCCGAAAAACTTACTGAGGAGTGATTTGCTGAGTGTGGTATATCTGGAAATATAGATAGACCTGAGGGTAGCTCCGCTAGGGAGATCATTAGAATGATAGCTAAGAGGTATTCTGAATATGGCTAGCATTTAATGAAATTGGATTGAGTGGTCCTTGCGGGAGTGTACAGGTGGACCTGAGGACTGCTCCGCTAGAGTGTTTTTGAGGATCCATTATCCATTGCTTATCCAGGGCTCCTGAATACAGATAATGGCTTCTACAATGATTTATATAGAAAGGGCAATGCCGTACATAGATACTCGCTGGGGATGAAGAACCAAGAGTGTAAACACTGTACATCTTGGTTGTCTTTGATGTGGATAGGAAAGTATCAGCCTAGCCTTAGACATAGTACTTTTTTAGGAACTTGTCGTTGATGGGCATCATGAACAAGTTGCCATTTGGTTTTGCCTGTCGGTAGGCGCTGTTGGAGAATACAGATTCTATGACGAACGAGCCTTCCCATTTGGGTTGGAACTTGCTGGCCTTTTTATGGGTCATGACCATCGGCCTTCTTACTGTCAAGATAAGGTTACCCACTTGGTAAGCCCTCTTCTTCACCCATTTGTTGAAGGCTTCCGAAAGACATGCTTGGTATAGCTCAATGTACTGTTGAGCTAATATTTTTCGTCGAGTGCTTCTAATTCTTGTATTCATCGACGGTGATTGTCATAGACGGTTAGTCGGTTGGAGAGAGCTACTTGGAGTGAGAAAATTTAGACCTCTAGGGGGAGGACTGCTTTGCTCCCGTAGACCAAGAAGAATGGCGTGCTGCCAGTAGGTGTCCGGACAGTTGTACGGTAGGCCCAAAGACATTCACCCAGCTTCTTATTCCAGTCGCACTTGTTGGATAACACAAACTTTTGAGAAGCTTTATGATGGTCTTATTGAAGGCTTATGCCAGACCATTTATTGCTGGATTATAGGCAGTCGAAGCTATATTCTGAATTTGGTTCTTGTCACAAAATAGATAAAAAATATGACTTACAAACTGTGGATCATTGTCATGGATGATCCTTTATGGCAAGCCGAAGTAGTATATGACGTGATGCTTAACGAAGCTGATCAGTTTGACGTCTTGACTTCAGCGAGTAGTACGGCTTTCGTCCACTTAGAGAAGTAGTCGGTAATGGTGAGGATGAACCGGTGTCCCTTAGACGAAGGTAGACTGATTGGTCCTATGATATCCATGCCACAAGCTTCGAATAACCAAGACGCAATGGTCGGGTGTAGGAACTCTAAGGGTTAGTGGATAAAGTCTGTATAGATTTGGCATGCTTGACACTTCCTTGTGTAGTCAACGATGTCTGCTACCATCGTCGGCCAATAGTAACCCATTATCTAGAGACGGTCCTATAGCTTGGGTCCTGGCTGATGGGCACCATAAACCCCTTTATGAGCCTCGCGAAGAGCCTGCTTTGCTTCTGTATTTGCATCATAGCAGAAGATCATCATAGACAGTATTTTGGTAGCCGTATCATAAAAGAACCGGAGGGAACATCTTCTGATGGAAGGAGCTTTCTTTGGGTTCTCAGAGAGAATTTTATAGACTGCGTATTTGATGAATGAAATATCTAGTCTTATGAGTTGGTGCTCATCTCTACTGAGTAGCTTAGGCGCAGACAAATATTATTCTTTGGGAAGACCAGCTCTTGACCGACTACGGTGATCAGTTCACGAGTATTGACTGGAATAACTAAAGAGGCTGCGAGGCCGGCCAGAGAGTCAGCCTTGATATTCTGCCGTCGAGGGACGTGCTCTATAAAGAACTCCTCGAGGGTGGTGATTATTCCAAGCGCAACTTGGTGGTAGAGAATCAAGTCTTCATTTTGGACTTCGTACTCGCCTCGGACTTGATTGACTATCAGTTTGGAATTGTCATAGGCCTCCAAGTAGTCAACTCCCACCTGTTTAGTGAGTAGGAGACCAATGACGAGAGCATTGTATTCTGCCATATTGTTGGAGTATGGCTCAGTGAGAGAGTAGGCACGGTTGATGACCAGATTATGTAGGGAGATTAGTACTATCCCGACGCTCGCGATAATATTGCTTTTGGGCCCTATTCTCGTGGCACCGTCGAAGAACATTCGCCAAACGGCTTCAGTGCTTATGGTCATGTTTGAGTTTGCTACCTTATTTGGGATCTCTTCGTATTGCTTCGAGGTTTTTGATACCGGGTGGGCTGCCAGGAAATCTGCCAATGCCTGCCCTTTGACCGCCTTTCGTGGGATGAATACCATGTTATATGGTGACAACAGGATTACCCATGTGGCTAGGTGAGAGTTGAGCACTCCAGATTTTGTCATGAGGACCCTGAGAGGATTAACTCGTGAGATCATGTGGATGGTTTATCCTTCCATATAATGCCGAATCTTCTGGATGTCGAAGACTAGAGCAAGACACTCCTTCTCGATGGGGTTGTACCTGTGCTCTATGTCGGCCATCATTCTACTGAGATAGTAGATGGCCTGGTCGTGGCCTGCATCGCTTGTCTGGCTAACAAAGCTCTAAGAGAGTGATCTATTGTCTGCATATATAACAGGAAGGGTCTTCCAACCACGGGGGTCACCAGTACTGGGGGGTTCATGAGATACTCCTTGATGTTGTCGAAGGCGCGCTGACATTCTTTGTTCCAGACAAAGGAAACTCCTTTCTTTATGAGCTGGGTGAATAGTTGACAACGTCTAGAGAGGTTTAATATAAACCTCCTGATGTATGCCAGTCTTCCTTGAAGGCTGCGAATCTTTCTGAGGTTTTTCGGTGGGCGCATTTTAAGGATTGCTTTAGTCTTGTCAAAGTCTACGTGGATACCCTTTGAAGTTATAAAGAAACCCAAAAAATTGTCGCTAGAGACTCCTAGGAAAGATTTGGTAGGATTTAACTTGAGATGGTGCGCACACATGAGGTCGAACACAGCCTTCAAGTCTCGGAGGTGATCATCTTTAAAGCAACTCTTGACAGCGATATCATCAACGTAATACTTCATTGTCTTGCATAGATGCTTACGAAAGATAGTGCTCATAGCTCGTTGGTATATAGTACTTGTGTTCTTCAGACCGAAGGACATGACTATGTAGCAGTATACTCCTATCGGCGTTCAAAATGATACGTGCTTCTTATCGTCAAAAAATATCTTAATTTAATTGTAGCCTGAGAATTCGTCCATGAAAGACATGTGCTCGAAGACACAAGTGTTGTCGATCATTATATCTGTGATCGAAAGAAAAAACTCGTCATTAGGGAAGGCCATGTTTAGAATACGAAAGTCAATGCAGATCCAGATCTTTCCCTTTTTTTGACGACATGCACAATATTGGTTACCCAATTTGGATGTTGTTCTTCATGGATGAAGCCACTAGCTATCAGTTTGCTGACTTCAGTTTTGATGGCATTCATGATGTCCGACCAAAATTGCCGTTGTTGCTGCTTGACAGGCTTGGCGTTCGACAAGATATTGAGTTTATGGACCATAATTTGGGAGTCCAGTCTCGGCATATCTTCGTAACTACATGAAAAGATATCGATGTATTCCCTGATTAGCTGTAGCAGGGATTCCCGATCCTTCTCAGTCAGACTCTTGCTGATGAAGGTAGATTTAAGGTAGGATTCGTCGCTCAGATTGACTTATATGACTTCGTCCTCTGTAGGAGGTTCTCGTTGCTTAAACCATATCTCCCATTGTGTCTAGGTGTTAGGTCCATGGTTCTACTTTAAAGAGTTTCGTTGGATCCTCGTCGTCTTCTTCAGGGTCAGCTGGCACTATGTTAGCAGACAATGTTTGTTTGAGCATCTCCTCGATACTGATATTGGAGTCCCAAGAGAAAGATTCTGAAGAGTGAGAGTGTAACTCATCTTCTTGATTCGAGCTTTTGGGGGTTATAGAAGGCGTAACGTACCCTAAGCCATGCTTGGTCTTATGGCAGTAATCCTCAGACTTGCCTACCGAAATAGTGAGGCGCAAGGGTAGTCGTCGACCTTTGCCATAATTCAGACCTCGGTTGCTTTTAAGATTATAACCCATCTTCTGGATGAGGTGTTTGGCTTGATCACTGAACCAGTAAAGTTATATTTTGCCGGTATCAGGTTCTGGCTCTTGTTCTTTCGGGATGAAGGACTGGGGGCATTCAACCCTGCCGAAGATGATATGTTTGTCTTCCCTCCTCCTCGCTGGGACCGTGAAGTAGGAACTTTGGCTAGGGAACATCTGGTTTACTGCATAGGTAGTAGTTACCTGTGTATGCTATTGCACGTCTATACCATGCTCTAGGGAGTACAATATGCTCAAATATGCGACATCGAAATAGTTCAAAGATAAACCTTTATTCATAAAGTAGGGGATCTTTTCTAGGAGAATTACATCGTCTAGGGACGGAGTGTTAGCATGAGCCGCTACGTACTCTTCTAGTTCGTCTTTCTCAGGATTTGTCTCCAATATGAGTGAGGGCTTTGGAGGCCTCCTACGAAGCTTAACCACCAAGGGTTCAAGGGCAGAAGACGATACTGGGTCCTTCCGACTTGGCAGTCGTACCGTCAGAGGTTCTGGCGCCTTCCTCTGTATCTTTACAATGAGGGGAGGGGTTGTATCACAAGCATGTACCTTGAGGTGGACCATCAAAGGTTTGCCTGATGTTACGTCAATTTTTGCTTCGTTGTCGACATCATTCTCTCCTTCGTCCTGGCGGACTTGTTTGTATAGGAGTGAATCAGAGTAGTAGGCCTCTACCCCTTTGAAGAGATCAACATTGACGAACTTTGTCTTTACCGTGCCATGGTCGTCAACGTACTTTAGACACTGGTGCAGGGTTGAAGGCACGATCATGTATTCGTGTATCCTTGGATGCCCCAGCAGGATATTGCAGGATACATCTACATCAATGACATATCATGTAACTTCTGTCTTCAAGTCGCCTATCTGATACTTCAGGCGAATCTTGCCCAGCGGGTTGCTTCTTCCAATATTGAAGCTACTGATGGTAGTATTGGTGGCTGCCAGCCAATGCATTGGGATGCCCAAGGTCTGAAGCAGACTCTAGGGGTTGATGCTGATGGACGAACCCGGATCTACGTGCATCCGGTCTACCTTGATGGCGTCGATGTACCCCGTATAATATAGAGGGTGATCATGCCTATTGTTCTTCATCAACACGTCTTGTGTCACGACCCGCACCCGGTTTAGGGGCACGAGTGCGTGGGTACGTCCAGCCTACGCCGCAGCATCGGCTATAGAATGCTGTCAAGGTCTTGATACTATCTAACTACTGACACGCAAGCATCCAATCTCCATTAGGAGGCACGGATGACACAAATAAGATGAACACATACTCACAGGATTTCAGTACGATAAGATTTCGAATAATAAAACTAAATTAAACACAACACAATTCCACAAGTAATATTCTAACTCAACAATATCCAAGAATCATCAAAATGCCGGAGACAAATCCGGTACCAAAAAGACTGTTTAAAGAACTAACTAAAAATAGTAATTTCCAGCTAGACCTCCTGGAATCACAACTACTATCAAGTCTGCAGCTACTCACCATAAGTGTCGGACAGCGGTCCTCTAAGGCATAGTCTGGAAAAATATTTCCAGTCAGGAAGGAGCAAAGCAACACTCTCAAATAACAGTTCCATTAATTGATAATGTCTATAATACAATAAAACATGTCATGCTAGCTACTGAGAAGACAGTGAAATAAATGCAATGGCAATTAACGAGAGACAAGCAATGTAAAGAGACAGGCAATAGGCAATATGATACAGTCAGTGCATGTATAAAAAGAACAAGGAACAGTATCATATACGGGTGATGTAGTATATGATTTAAAATAGGGAACTGTAATCTATTCTACGTGTTTGAAATAGTAGTTTCAAAATGTGATCGGCTTGGGAACATGTACGATAGCTACAGGGCCTGGCTAATCATGGGTGAAGAGCATGATTAACACTTACAATTTCTATACTACAATAAGAGGTTATGATCACATTTCTTACTACTACTTCTCCGCCCCCAACTAGTACTGTGGATCCAACCATGACACGTCACGATACACGAGCAAGTCAAGTCTATCATGTACGATGTCTAAATATACATGTCGTGTACAATGTCAATACGATAATCAAGGTAACATCTCATGACTGCAGATCCAAGCTATACTAGTCCGTGTAGCACAGTGTCAAGGATTCAGATGTAACATTTCATGATTGTTGAACTTATAGAAATTATCAAAAATTGGAAATTATCAGAGAATGTACTTGCCTTGGGTCCTTAGCTGGTAATTATGGATGTCCTGTTCCAGAGTATCCCCTGGGTGAAGTAGCAGTCCTAGAACCACATCACAAGCAAAACCATATTTGCATCAGATGCTACACTAACACAGTCTAAAACACTGAATTCAGGGCCTTCTCTAGGTATGATACTGGTCACCTAGTAGCTAGATACATAATTATGCACATCTTAATTAACCTATGCACTTACAATATACATATCAATTTAAATACATATACAAAATATATGTATATATATATTAAAATATGCTAAGGTTTTATACAAATATACATACATATATATATCAAAATAGTTATACACATAAATGTATATACTTTAACATATATATACTAAGAAATATTTATACTAAATTGTTGTATACATATATTCCAATATATATATATATATAACAATATATACTAATTATATACCAAAATATATAAATTGATTTAAATATATATATATATATATATACATACCAAAATATACATATTAAAAAATACGTACACATACCCATATACACATTTACGTATTTATATACATATGTCTATATCTACTCATTAAATAAATAATATATACAATAGAATTTCAATAATACATTTATATACTAATACATTATGTATTTTAAATATTAATCAAATAAATGCTATTCATATTCATGTACTTAAATATTAATTTGATACATATTCAATTATACAATTTAATAAAATAATTAATATACTTATTCAGATGCATTTAATTATACATACTTAATAATCAATTCTACATACTATAATTTACAAGTAAATATTTATAAGGAATAATATACATCTCTAGATTAACATATACAAAATATATACCAATATACATATATATACATGAGCATTAATTTAAATACATACTAATTCACCAAATTAATTATATACTATATATACGTACTATAATACGTACTAGAATATATACTAAGCAGGTTAATTATATACATATACACATATTAACATAAATTAAATAGATAATAAACATTCACATTATTAAATTATATATATTACCATTTTATTTATATACTATACACATTAATTAATATATATACAATTACATATACATTATTTATATATACATATACAAATTTTCACATTAATTAAATATATAAATAAACATATATATATATATACATACACTATACTATAAATTGATTAACAATATACAATTATATTCACATTAATTTAAATACCTACAAATATATATACATATTATATATACACTCATGTATATACATATGTATATATACATATATATATATATATATATATATATATATATATATATATATATATATATAAAGAGAAGGAAGAGGGAGAAGAAGAAGGAGGGCTCACAGTGGATTGTAGGGAGGCTCGCCGGCCGCCGGAGGGGCAGAGGGCCGCCGGGCTGGTGAGAATGGAGGAAGGAGCACAGCGGGGTCCGCCAGAGGGAGGGTGCAGCAGCGCCGCCGGCGCGAGGGGCTCGGGATGGCCGCACTGGCCGGAGCGGCAGTGCACAGCCGCTCGGCACGGGCTGGAGCAGCCGGCCGGGCAGTCGCCGCAGGGAGCCGCCGGGCTTGGAGGCTCGGCCTGGAGCAGCCGCCGGCGCGAGTGAGAGGTCGGCTGTCCGGCGATGCAGAGGGGGATCGGAGGAGGCCGCTGGAGTTCGGCTGACCGCCGGAGGAACAGTGGATGATGGGGGGGAAGTTGAGGAACAGTAATCCCCCCCTCCTTAACTATTTGAATTCAAAAATTAATTTCAATGAAAAAGAATTCAATAAGGAAGAAGAAGGAAGGGAAAGAGAAGAAGAAGAAAAGAAATGAGAAGAAAGGAGAAGGAGAAAAGAAGCTACATACGTATGAGAGAGGTGGGGCTTGTGAGGAGGTGGTGTTTTCTAGGTTGCCTAGGGATTAGGGTTTGATGTAGACATTATATAGGGATGAGGGGATTTTGATGGAGGGTTGTGATTGACCCTATAAATGAGTGGTCTAGATTAAATCATGAAGGGAATTAATTCATGTAGAAATGAGGGTGAGGGCTACAAATAATATTAGGTTCCCTCATTAGTTTAAAATAATTGGGTGTTGGCACAAAATGTCAATTTGCATTTTAACCCCCTCAAATTTGGGAAATTGCACAAACACATGAAATAACGAAAGTTTGGCGGGCGTTTTGGGGTCCGGTGTTCTGTAGGGTCAGGGGGCACTGTAGGATGGGTATGGGCTGAATTTGCAGGGCACTGGAATTAAATTGAGATTTTAGAATCAGATAAAATGGTATCCTCAATTTAAATAGAAATAAAATGCAAGTTGTGTTCAACAATTAATTAGGAGTACTTGGGGCCAAAATCAGATCAAGTCATCAATACCAATAATGAAGAAGACTCGGAACAGGATATTACCCTAATTTGGGCCGCACGAGAAATAGGTCAAGATTGCCTCCAATTTCAATTGAAACGCACAACGATACAAAATAGGAATTTAAATATAAACGTCCGCGACGATTTTTGTGCGGCCAGAAATAATGCACAGGGGGAACAATTATGAGTTGCAAAGATAGCAGAATTGAAGGCGGGCACGTCTAGGGCAAGATGGTGAAATTTGTTGGAAGACAAAAGTCTGGATAGTGCTCCAATTATCGAAGCAAAGGCAATGCGCAAAAATATTAAATAAAATACGGTAATTAATTACACCTCCAATAAATTAATTCTAAAATAAACAATTAACCTCAAAATTTCATAATTCCGACAGGTGCTCATCTACTGGCTTCTAGGTCAAATCTACCATCACAAACACAATGAACACTGTCTATAATATAATATATTAAAGTACACATCACACAGTTATTTAATTTAAATATATACTATTCATGCAATTAATTAATTGTAAATAACATAATATTAAATATTGCAAAAAGTCGAAAATACCCCTGTTTTCGGAATGTGGTAGTGACAAGTCTACCCACCTTAAAAGAATTTCGTCCTCGAAATTAAAATCCTCAAAGTAGCATTTAATCATACACATTATTATTCCCTCAAATTTAAATTCATCAACCACGAATCAATTAATAATCTACAAGGTCTTCTCACAAATTTCAAAAAAAAATTTTTTTTTTCTGAATTATTTGTATTCCTGAAAAATCCTCGAATAGAATCAAAGTCCCTTTTTATTAAAATTTCCTTGAAGATTTTGAGTTAATAATTCAATACCCGGAATTTAATATCCACTCCTCAAATACTCAACAATATGATATTTAAGGATTGCCCAAATGTTACATCCAAATATAAAGTTCTAAAATTCATAACTTGCAATTAAATAAATACATTGATAAATCTCCCAAAATTTCTAAATTAATAACCAACTTAAACATGTCATAATCTTTCCTGGAATTAATAAACCATCAATTATGCAACGTTAATTTCTTAACCATTTATTTAAATCAATATTCATCCTCGAATTTTAATCATCTTGTTCTTCTTGTCAAGTCATAACTCCTTCATGAATCTTCACTACAGTCAACACCAATAATCATGGTCTAAGAAAATTCTATCTATAGTCATACCACATACAATCTAGGGGGAACATACATGGTTATGGTCTCATTTGTTATGGTGTTGCAGTCTATGTATCAGGGGTACTACTAACTACGTTCTAACAAGAAAATCATGCATACAACTATTGTACTAAGCAATCAATCAATCAAAATAGATAGGGACAGAAGGAAGGAAAGAACAGAACCTACAAATACATTACCTGCAATATCGGTTTCTCGACCGTCACCGCAAATGCCCGTCCTGCTGGGGTGGTTCCCTTTGCGGGTGCTGAGCAATATACGGTTCCACAGGTAGCCTAACTGGATCTCTATAATCTGAAGTTGTGCGCTGGCCGGGAAGATAAGAGGCTAGAAGACAATCCCTTACTCGATGTCCCGCAGCGCCGCAGTGCAAACAAAGTCCTAGCCTCGTTCTACAGCTCTCCCAAAGGTGACCTGGCTTCTTACAGAAATGACAAGTCTGCTGTGTCTCTCTTGGAGGCTGTTGCTGATCCTGCTGAACACGGACTGGTGCCTGGTACTGTTGTTGATACTGATACGCCCATGGATGTTGTTGGATAGGAATTGGTGCTAGGTACTGCGGTGGATGCTGAAATGTCCATGGTTGTTGCTGAATATGGAATGGTACTTGGTACTGCTGTTGGTGCTGAATACGGGGATGCTTGGCTGGTCCTGCGCTATTATTTGTATCTCCAAAAGTATTGTGGCTCCTCTTAGGCCTGAGATCCAGATCCTCTTCTGCGATCTGAGCATCCATCAAGATAGCCTCATAGGTAGCGGTACGACGACCAGAAGTGCGCGACTTAATCTCTCTTGTCAGTCCCTTTCTAAATTTCCGGGCTCGATCTCCTGGGTCTCGAATCATGGACGATGCAAAACGGCTCAATCTACAGAATTCTGCAGCGTACTCGTCGACCGACATGTTTCCTTGAACTAAGTCATGAAACTGACTTTCCAAGGTTCCCAATGCCACGTCGGGAAAGAAATTCTCCTTGAAGAGTTCCTTGAAGGTCTCCCAAGTAAGTCCTTGCGCAGTAATTATCGGCTCTGTGCGTTACCATGTGAGTGCGATATCGAACATCTGACTGCCAGCGGCTTCTATCTGCAAGTTCTCCGGAATCTGGGTCAATCGCAGACTTCTCTCTATATCCTCTAGCCAGTCGTCAACGTAGAGTATCCCTTCGGTGCCTTTAAACTCTCGAGGCATCATCCTTTTGAAATCCACTATAGTGCCTGGTCTCTGCTGCTGGCCAGGAAACTGCTGGTACTGTGCTACTTTCTCCAAAGCTTGGAGAGTCACTTGATGAGCATTCTCCATGTTTTCTTTCATCAGCTCGGTTTGTGCCTGGTGCGCTTCTGCTTGCACCCTCTGAGCCTCAGCTTGAACTCGCTGAGCGTCTGCCATCACTCTCTGGGCATCTACCATGCCTTGGATCAAGGTAAACATCTGCGTTCCGTCAATGGGCAAACCTCCGGGAAGCGGAGTCGGTGGAGGAGGAAGGTTGTCCGTCACAGCTGCGGCTATCCTCTTAACAGGTGGAGGAGGAGGATCACCTACGTGCATCGGAGATGTAGGAGGAACTACGGCTGTCTGTCCATCAGGTAGAGAGGTGGCAGGCCCCTCTAAAGCTGATGTTCCCGCTCTCATAGACCGTGTCTGCGGCGACATCCTGAAGACAGATCCCAAAGAATCAATTTAGGCAAAATGCGATATCATCAAGGAAGGACAGTACAGTTCTAAAGAAGCAACATTCAAGATAAAGATTGGGAATAACAATCCTAGTTGTGATTGCACAGGTCAAAGATGCATCCAAGGTTTGATATCTCTATCCCCTAGGTATCACAGTTCTATCACAAACACACTCACTGCTAGCTTCCTTACCTACTGCAATAGTTGATGCTAGTTATTCTTATCACTCAATGCATATCAATTCCAATACACTATACTAAGTACTGCTCTCCCTAATACAACCCTAGATGGACACCCAAGTCAGTTGGTAGTGAGGTCTCAATCATGCTCAAGCCAACACTAAAAAATCTTATCCTCAAATAAAATTCCTCAAAATAACTCCTCGGATAAATTTTAAAGTAAATGCATACACTTTCCTCAAGGTTAATTATCTAAATACTGAAAAAACTTAATCACACAAAATCCTTACAGACTTGTCTAGGTTTATTGAATCGAATCTGAATCCTCAAAAATAAAATTTTAATAACAATATTTCAACTCCTCAAATTTCAAAATTTTTTGCAATTCATTGAAATCTTCAAAATAAATTTTAATAACAATCTCAATCTTCTTAGAATCCTAAAATTTGAAATTCATTTTCAAACTTCAATTAAAATTTTAAATCCACCTTCTGTAGTCCAATAGCTCTAATGTTTAATCATTTTCACTGTCCTCATTGACGGGCATCATCAAGTAGTACCATAAATCAGTCTATAAATTCATCTTAATATGAAATCAACTCTATTATGGAACCAAAATCCTAATTTAATACCAAATTAACAACAATCAAATCAATATCAACAAGTGAGAATGGACAAAACAAGGGAATGATTTTAAATTGGAAGTTTTAACAAGATTCTCAGGGGTCATCCCAGGAATCTCTCAAGAGATTGTGATTGAGTATTTGCTCTCGTCCTAGTATCCTATGTCCTATGTCCTATAGCAGGCACGCAGTAGTATAACAAGGAGGTCACACTACTACGACATCGCACAACTCGCGAAGTCTGACCTGCATGGGCCACCACTAAAAACGTGTCACGACCCGCACCCGGTTTAGGGGCACGAGTGCGTGGGTACGTCCAGCCTACGCCGCAGCATCGGCGGTAGAACGCTGTCAAGGTCTTGATACTATCTAACTACTGACACGCAAGCATCCAATCTCCATTAGGAGGCACGGATGACACAAATAAGATGAACACATACTCAATCACAGGATTTTAGCACGATAAGATTTCGAATAATAAAACTAAATTAAACACAACACAAGTCCACAAGTAATATTCTAACTCAACAATATCTAAGAATCATCAAAATGCCGGAGACAAATCCGGTACCAAAAAGACTGTTTAAAGAACTAACTAAAAATAGTAATTTCTAGCTAGACCTCCTGGAATCACAACTACTATCAAGTCTGCAGCTACTCACCATAAGTGTCGGACAGCGGTCCTCTAAGGCATAGTCTGGAAAAATATTTCCAGTCAGGAAGGAGCAAAGCAACACTCTCAAATAACAGTTCCATTAATTGATAATGTCTATAATACAATAAAACATGTCATGCTAGCTACTGAGAAGACAGTAAAATAAATGCAATGGCAATTAACGAGAGACATGCAATATAAAGAGACAGGCAATAGGCAATATGATACAGTCAGTGCATGTATAAAAAGAACAAGGAACAGTATCATATACGGGTGATGTAGTATATGATTTAAAATAGGGAACTGTAATCTATTCTACGTGTTTGAAATAGTAGTTTCAAAATGTGATCGGCTTGGGAACATGTACGATAGCTACAGGGCCTGGCTAATCATGGGTGAAGAGCATGATTAACACTTACAATTTCTATACTACAATAAGAGGTTATGATCACATTTCTTACTACTACTTCCCCGCCCCCAACTAGTACTGTGGATCCAACCATGACACGTCACGATACACGAGCAAGTCAAGTCTATCATGTACGATGTCTAAATATACATGTCGTGTACAATGTCAATACGATAATCAAGGTAACATCTCATGACTGCAGATCCAAGCTATACTAGTCCGTGTAGCACAGTGTCAAGGATTCAGATGTAACATTTCATGATTGTTGAACTTATAGAAATTATCAAAAATTGGAAATTATCAGAGAATGTACTTGCCTTGGGTCCTTAGCTGGTAATTATGGATGTCCTGTTCCAGAGTATCCCCTGGGTGAAGTAGCAGTCCTAGAACCACATCACAAGCAAAACCATATTTGCATCAGATGCTACACTAACACAGTCTAAAACACTGAATTCAGGGCCTTCTCTAGGTATGATACTGGTCACCTAGTAGCTAGATACATAATTATGCACATCTTAATTAACATATGCACTTACAATATACATATCAATTTAAATACATATACAAAATATATGTATATATATATTAAAATATGCTAAGGTTTTATACAAATATACATACATATATATATCAAAATAGTTATACACATAAATGTATATACTTTAACATATATATACTAAGAAATATTTATACTAAATTGTTGTATACATATATTCCAATATATATATATATATATAACAATATATACTAAGTATATACCAAAATATATAAATTGATTTAAATATATATATATATATATACATACCAAAATATACATATTAAAAAATACGTACACATACCCATATACACATTTACGTATTTATATACATATGTCTATATCTACTCATTAAATAAATAATATATACAATAGAATTTCAATAATACATTTATATACTAATACATTATGTATTTTAAATATTAATCAAATAAATGCTATTCATATTCATGTACTTAAATATTAATTTGATACATATTCAATTATACAATTTAATAAAATAATTAATATACTTATTCAGATGCATTTAATTATACATACTTAATAATCAATTCTACATACTATAATTTACAAGTAAATATTTATAAGGAATAATATACATCTCTAGATTAACATATACAAAATATATACCAATATACATATATATACATGAGCATTAATTTAAATACATACTAATTCACCAAATTAATTATATACTATATATACGTACTATAATACGTACTAGAATATATACTAAGCAGGTTAATTATATACATATACACATATTAACATAAATTAAATAGATAATAAACATTCACATTATTAAATTATATATATTACCATTTTATTTATATACTATACACATTAATTAATATATATACAATTACATATACATTATTTATATATACATATACAAATTTTCACATTAATTAAATATATAAATAAACATATATATATATATATATACATACACTATACTATACATTGATTAACAATATACAATTATATTCACATTAATTTAAATACCTACAAATATATATACATATTATATATACACTCATGTATATACATATGTATATATACATATATATATATATATATATATATATATATATATATATATATATATATATATATATATATATATATATATATATATATATATATATATATATATATATATATATATATAAAGAGAAGGAAGAGGGAGAAGAAGAAGGAGGGCTCACAGTGGATTGTAGGGAGGCTCGCCGGCCGCCGGAGGGGCAGAGGGCCGCCGGGCTGGTGAGAATGGAGGGAGGAGCACAGCGGGGTCCGCCAGAGGGAGGGTGCAGCAGCGCCGCCGGCGCGAGGGGCTCGGGATGGCCGCACTGGCCGGAGCGACAGTGCACAGCCGCTCAGCACGGGCTGGAGCAGCCGGCCGGGCAGTCGCCGCGGGGAGCCGCCGGGCTTGGAGGCTCGGCCTGGAGCAGCCGCCGGCGCGAGTGAGAGGTCGGCTGTCCGGCGATGCAGAAGGGGATCGAAGGAGGCCGCTGGAGTTCGGCTGACCGCCGGAGGAACAGTGGATGATGGGGGAAAAGTTGAGGAACAGTAATCCCCCCCCCTCCTTAACTATTTGAATTCAAAAATTAATTTCAATGAAAAAGAATTCAATAAGGAAGAAGAAGGAAGGGAAAGAGAAGAAGAAGAAAAGAAATGAGAAGAAAGGAGAAGGAGAAAAGAAGCTACATACGTATGAGAGAGGTGGGGCTTGTGAGGAGGTGGTGTTTTCTAGGTTGCCTAGGGATTAGGGTTTGATGTAGACATTATATAGGGATGAGGGGATTTTGATGGAGGGTTGTGATTGACCCTATAAATGAGTGGTCTAGATTAAATCATGAAGGGAATTAATTCATGTAGAAATGAGGGTGAGGGCTACAAATAATATTAGGTTCCCTCATTAGTTTAAAATAATTGGGTGTTGGCACAAAATGTCAATTTGCATTTTAACCCCCTCAAATTTGGGAAATTGCACAAACACATGAAATGACGAAAGTTTGGCGGGCGTTTTGGGGTCCGGTGTTCTGTAGGGTCAGGGGGCACTGTAGGATGGGTATGGGCTGAATTTGCAGGGCACTGGAATTAAATTGGGATTTTAGAATCAGATAAAATGGTATCCTCAATTTAAATAGAAATAAAATGCAAGTTGTGTTCAACAATTAATTAGGAGTACTTGGGGCCAAAATCAGATCAAGTCATCAATACCAATAATGAAGAAGACTCGGAACAGGATATTACCCTAATTTGGGCCGCACGAGAAATAGGTCAAGATTGCCTCCAATTTCAATTGGAACGCACAACGATACAAAATAGGAATTTAAATATAAACGTCCGCGACGATTTTTGTGCGGCCAGAAATAATGCACAGGGGGCACAATTATGAGTTACAAAGATAGCAGAATTGAAGGCGGGCACGTCTAGGGCAAGATGGTGAAATTTGTTGGAAGACAAAAGTCTGGATAGTGCTCCAATTATCGAAGCAAAGGCAATGCGCAAAAATATTAAATAAAATACGGTAATTAATTACACCTCCAATAAATTAATTCTAAAATAAACAATTAACCTCAAAATTCCATAATTCCGACAGGTGCTCATCTACTGGCTTCTAGGTCAAATCTACCATCACAAACACAATGAACACTGTCTATAATATAATATATTAAAGTACACATCACACAGTTATTTAATTTAAATATATACTATTCATGCAATTAATTAATTGTAAATAACATAATATTAAATATTGCAAAAAGTCGAAAATACCCCTGTTTTCGGAATGTGGTAGTGACATCTTGTTATCAGAAAGTAATGCTGGGTATTACCTTCGTCATATTGTTATAGTGGGGGCATACCGTATAATCTTCATCTGGTGGCTTAACCTGCATAAAGTAGGTGTCGTAGTTCTGCAATGCCTCACTCAGAGCATCCTGAGTATCTTTGGAGAGTCGAAGAAGCTCGAACAGTGACAACTTCGCCAGAGTATTGGCAAGTTATGCCAGGATGTCAAAGTTATAGGGCTTCTCTAGTCCATGCGATGTATCTTTGCGCAACAGTTTATCGAAGAGAGTTTCTTTCTGCTTGGACTTGTCCGCTGCTGGAGGTTGGGACGGACCCGGATTCGATGTAGCATGTGCGGTGAGTGAGACTGTTGGCAGAGCATCATCGTTGGGAGTATTCCTATCCTGCTGGTAGGTAAGGCCCGATCTAGTTGTCCTTACCATAGCTTCCTCAATGGTGAAGGACACCATATGAAAGGACTTGGACTTCCGTCTTTTAGACTTGATGGCAGAAGGTGTCACTTGTTACATCAAGTCTGGAGCAAGGTTTGGGTAAACCCGCATGACCTCCCCCCGTGGTGTGCTGAGAGGTACTAGCCCGACGGTTTGGTCACGAGCTGGTGGAAGATTAAACAACTCCATAGTGGCCTTTAGGATTGGTACCACCCTGTCTCGGGCTTCTGTTGTCGAGAAGTTACCAAACTGGAGGGACACCATATTAGCGGGAACCATTTTGTCATGAAAATCCAAGTTGAGGGCCTTAGAATTGAGTAGACACTGGATATACCTCTTCAATGTGTAGTAATCTCGCATCATATGATGGATGTACCGAAAGAAGCGGCAATACTTGGGGTTACTTACGTCTTCTGCCTCATCGGGGTGCTTGATGTCGGGGAGGTGGAGCTTATTCCCCTTTATTAATACGTCAAAGATTTCCATGACGCTATCATCCTCGAAAGAGTAAGTCTCCTTCCCCTTTGGAGCCTCTGTCGACTTCTGTTTCGGCTTCTTGGCTATATTGGCGATAATGGTCTGCTTTCCTTTTCTGTCACGGCCACTATTGCCATCATTGTTGTTGTTATTGTTGTTGTTGTAAGGACACTTTCTCTTGTCATCAGCGACGAAAATTTATATTTCCAGTAGTCGGGTGTCCTTTACTTTACTCTCAGCACCAACAACATTTATGATGAACGTCGTCCAGTCTTTGAATTGGGTGCCACCCATCCAGAGCCTGACTGCCGGAAGTAGATTCTTCTGGCACATGTCCATCAGCATGGATTTAGGATTACCCGGGGGCAACTTCAGCACGGCTTGCCTCTAACGTTCGATGTACTTTCGTACATGCTATTTTTTCTTTTGCATAATGTCTAGCAAGGAGGACATCATCATGTCACATCCCCCATCATAGAATCGGGCGAGGAAGAGACTTTTAAGATAGTCGAATGATGATATACAATTATCCCAGAGGCTGTAAAACCAATTGAAGAAAACCCCAGACAATGCCCCAATAAAGAGCTTAGTGATAAGAGAGTCACTGCGGGGTAGATGCCCTATTGCTGTCTCAAAGTAGCTCATGTACTGACGAGGAGATATCTTTCCTTCAAATGGATTTAAGTTAAAAGGCTTGTATTTAGGTGGATAGGGCATGTCTCTCCACTCGAGGGGATATGGTTGTCAAATTTTGAGCTCGCACAGTGAGTCTCGATTACCCATTGAGTCCAAGCAGTCTCGTAGTTCTCGCACCTCCCTCATTGCTTCCCGAGCCTCATCTACTTTGGAAGGAGTGGATGATCCGGTCCTAATGTGATCGCCATTGACGGACGGAGTGGTGGCATTTTAGTCTCTATTTGTCCCAGGATCTTGACTAGCTTGTCCCGAGGTTCTTGGTAGCTATGAGGCCATGTTCGCCTTAATCTCTATCATTGTTTGGGTCAAGGCTTGCATCGATGCACTCATGGTGTGCATCATAGTCTCGAGAGTCTCGAGGCATTATCGATCGCTGGAGCCCTCATGATCATTCCCTGCCATGTATACTATTCTTACATAGGAGAAAGTAGTTGGAACATTGGACGTCGTACTTTCTGCCTCGGACTCTTGCAGCGAATAGTCCTCAAGAAAAGTTGTCAGTGTCGCATCCTCTTCGGACTAAGAGAGAACACTACCCCCAACGTAGGAAGATGCGTCTTCCTGGTGAGGGTGACTACCTCCAGGGATCTCGACATCTATTTTTTGGGAATCGCTGTCCCCTTAGAATGCCAGGTTATCATAGAATTCTGGAGGATTTCTACCCCCAGCTTGCAGAATCACCAGGGCTCTTAAGGAAAAACCATCCTCGATAGCTGATAATTTTTTCTTGGAGCGGGTGCCCAAGAAAACTCCTTCTGTAGGTACCACTACCTGTCCTCCTTGGGCCTACCTTTTCGATACGCTGGCCGAAAGAGAAGGGTTTGAGGAGCTAGATTTCTGACCTCCCCTTATGGAGGGAGACTTCCAAGCGGAATAACACGAGGTGAAGGAAAGCTCCTCCTCCTTTGATAATTGTACCTATTTTTTGGGATATTGCCGAGTAGGTGCCTTTGGTTGCAGTCGTTATAATGCCGACTGTATTACTGCTTTGACACAGTATTAGTTGATGATGATGATGTTGGCATAGGGGTATCCTGGAGGGCTCACCTCATATGCCGTGGTTACTTCTCTCGCTTTACGCCTGTGGCTGATCATATTGTGCAACTCAAGCGAGGGATGATCCACCTTTATACCCTTGTTATGAGCCTGGTTAGACAGAGCATATAGGTGTGTAGGTGTTGTCTTTGCTCCCAGTCCTGGGATTCGTACAAGAACTCTCCCCAAGTCGTTGATGGAAGACTTTCGAGACTAACTTTGTCCGTTTGCCACAGCGGGCCGGACACATGGGTCGGTATCGTATAACTCTCCGCTAGGGACTTGCATAACAGCTAACAGAGCGTGCTGCTGGCCGACCGTATGAGCAGTTGCTTAAGCTTGGTGAGCTCGCATTGCCCTGGACTACTTCAACCTAGCATGCACCAGTACATAGTATGAAGTGTCTAAGTTCACATCCTCCCCTTTCTCAGCAAGGTGGATAGAGTCAGCGCTACGTGAGATTCAGTCGAAGATGGAGGTTCTATAACTATGCTGGCTACATGTGGTTATTTTCCTGCGACCGACTATCGGTGTCGCATATGGACCTTTACCTATGGCTGTCGACTTATGTGGCTTCTTTTGTTGTCGCATGGAGCATGTCTCAGTACCTAAACTTCTGGCATCGTAGTATTTTTCTCTACCAGAATTTGGTCGCTGAGCGCCTTTTCTTAATGCCGTATGAACATGGCCAGCCTAGCTGGATGCATGATGTGCGTCTGCAATAACAGGGAGAGAAGAGGGATCACATACTCCGTAGTTGGGTGAGGCGTAGCGGCCTTCGCTACCCATGTCCAGCGGGTCTTCTTAAGCTTTGTTTGCCTTGGAGAAGGACTCATGCTGTCCCCGGAGAGCATGTTCTCGAATGCTTGTTGGTTGAAGCATACCATCAGCATCCTTTGGGTTGAGCCCAGCTTGGTCACATCGAACTGCGTCACTGTCTTCTCATTAGAGGAGAAGTTGATCCTCAACAGAGTCACCATCTTATTCGCTATTGCAAGTTTTGGACGTTGAAATAACAAACAAAGAGATCCTCGATAGTAAATCTAAGTACAATATTTTGATCTGGGTAGTGACAATAGACAAAGAGCGTTGTGGTGGCTTCTTTACTCTATTGATGGTCTGATGAGGGAATGAGGATGCTCTCGTTTCTTCTCTCTCCTGAGCTTGTGTGCACGTACGTAGCTAGCCGGGGTCTTGTAGGGTATATATGCTACCCTTGCTATTTATAGTCGTCGTATTGAAGAACTCTCGATGCCGCATATGGCTCTTTTCGGTGGTCGCATAGGGCTCCTTCAACAGAATGCGATTGTAACCGCGATCGCATGCCACAGACAGGCTTCTATGTGGTCTCGGTTAGGATATGTTGTTGAAGAGATCTCAGGATTGTTGCGTGCATGACTTGGTCAACTGGATACTTAGTCAGCACTGATTGCACGAGGAATTGTCTTCGGTTCCAACAAAAAAATCCTACAAGTCGAGAGCCGCATAACATCTTGGCCGTATATTATCGTGGCCGCATACATGCTCTCATTTGGCCTTGGTCAAATGGACACTTTGGCCGCATGGCGTTATAGCCGCATGCAAGCTCTAGTCTAGCCTTGGTCAAATGGACACTTTGGCTGCATGATGATGAGACCGCATGGGTATATAGCCACATGCAAGCTCTCGTTTGGCCTTGGTCGGAAGGACACTCTGGCTGCATAATGATGAGGCTGCTTAGGCATATAGCCACATATGACTGGGCACGTGGTGTGGCACGTCTGTCGATACCATTAATGAGTTGATATGACCTTTTGTCTTTTTCTGAGCCATCGTCTTCATGAATCTCGAAGCGTCTCAGTATGATGAGTGAGATGTCAGAGTATGACAGTCATTGAATACTGAGTCGGGTTTTTTTATGCGATCTTCCTGTTCTACGGTCGTTCATGCTGCATACAATATACTATGCGGCTTCTAGATCTTTGGTTTGACAAGGCCGCATGTGGCTTCTCTGCGGCTTGGTTGTTCAGGCCATATGTGGATTCTCTGCGGCTTTGTTGGTCAGGCCGCATGTGACTTCTCTGCGGCTTGGTTGTTCCTTTGAGGGGGCATGACCTTTATACAGCCTGCATGATTTTTATGCTTCTACAAGACATACCGTTATCTATACAAAATATTTTGTCGCACCCTTCACTATGTGGTATGGCATATACCACTTAAAAATTGAGTCACTTTCTTGTATCATACTTCTCTCTCTACCTTGCTCCAATATTTGTTCCGATATGTCCATCTCGCGGTGATACTGCCGACCACAAATACAAATTCGCTTACTTACAGTCTTACACATAACCAAGCCAACATACCCAATCGCTTACTATTTTTGTTGATCCCATCTGTGGTATCTCGTGCTGTAAACCCCCTCGACCAATTTAGGATCATTTTAATTTAAATTGAGAGATTATGATTAATTTGGATACAATTAGGATTAATGTACAACAATTATGTGTCTTAATACACCTTACCGTTGCTTTGACGTTTGGAGAACTACACTAGTAGTTACCCTCAAACTAATTAAATACATATTTTTTATACATGCCAGACTACCCATCTGACCCTTGTGTAACTTTTAGATACTCAATATTGTGCTTCGTTTTAGCTGCGCAATATTCGTTATAAACGTCCCTGAAATAATTCTAATAAACCTAATTTCTCATAATTTCCCATTCCCATTTGAAATTGAAGTACAACCACAACCCAATTCCCTATAACCCAAATTAAGGTAATAACCTATTCTGAGCCTGCTACGCCCATGACACTTGTGTCCCACTCGATTTTAATTCCATGTGTCTTCAATTCATCAAAGAACGCCGTGCGTATTATTTTTAATTAAATTAAATTAGGGGCAATTTTCCCCAAAGCGAGACCTAACCAAGCCCATGTACACCCCTTCATGTAGACAAGCCCCCACTCCAAAGAGCCCTGGCCGGCCCAAATCCTGAGGTCAGCCTATATATTCCCCTCCTATATAAATACATATTTTTTCTAATTATAGAAGCATGGAAAACACGCTGGGAAATTATACGCGTAAAACCCCCAACATGCATGAAGCCCGCGTAAAACAGAGCTCCAACGCTATGTGGCATAATATATGACTTCAGAGCTATTGGCGTACAACAGAGCTTCAACGCTATCCAGCGTAGAACAGAGCTCCAAAATAACCTGCATAAGGCAGCACTTCCAGGCTGTTTTGGCATAAAAATGTTGCTACACTCCGACGTAAACTATGTCTGCTTTTAATGTAGTGTGAAGTTGTACGAGGAACTCTTCGTATTCCTCGAATGAACCTGTCAGACAAAACAGTGAACCTGACTCCTGACAAAGAG
Organism: Iris macrosiphon; assembly: GCA_036927795.1. Taxonomy (NCBI): domain Eukaryota; kingdom Viridiplantae; phylum Streptophyta; class Magnoliopsida; order Asparagales; family Iridaceae; genus Iris; species Iris macrosiphon. The sequence continues at coordinate 95,682,092 of JAYESA010000016.1, read as the reverse complement.
TACTGCACGACGATCGAGAGGACGGCTGTAATGATGATTCTGCACAGAGGCCCAGGTTATCGTTTAGTGACATATCCTTGATACAAGTCATTTTTACGCACTCAAGGAATACGCTGCCTATTTTACACAGGCAAAAATGAGCCTTTATGCTCAAGATGAGATGAAATCAGATGCCACATCCAAAGATGTTTTTCGTACAGAACTCGAGACATATCTCTGCAGTTAATACGCGAAATGGGGGCAGATCTCTGTATTTAATGCACGAGATTTTGTTCTATTTTCAATGACTAGGAGAGCTAAAATTAGGGCTAATACGCTCACATCACCATCCTTGCATGTTACGCCAACCAGGCTATTTTCAACTATAGGAGTACGCCGTATGCTATCTCCTCGAAATACGCCAACTCAGGCTATATTTGCAAAGGTACGTGATAATGCTATTTAGCCCAGAACACGCTCAAGACCTCAGTCAGGAAGGATAACTGGCTAGTTTTATGCTGGTTATCTATTATTCATGCAGCATCAAGCTTTACGCAGAATTTGGCTTTTACGCCAACAAGACAGCTATTTGGCTTTTACGCCAACAAGACAGCTATTTGGCCTTTACGCCAACAAGATAACTATTTGGCTTTTACGCCAATAAGACAGTTATTTGGCTTATACGCCAACCATCTTTACGCGAGGAGCAGTTATCTACGTGGCTTGCATGCCATGATCTTCGATGAGCGATTATACGCGTTACCTCCTAATGGGACACGCGTCACACGCGAATTCAGGAGATCATTCAGACGTGAGTAACAGTTATTATAACCGTCGCGTAAAGAGTGCTACTCTCTTCACAGAGTTTGGCTTCTACGCCTACTGGACGGTTACTGTGACTGAGCTCTATAAATAGAGACCTTCGATCACAGGGGATCAAGGGTGGGAAATCAGAGAGAGAGTACATACAGAGAGTGTTGATTGACAACTTTGTCACGCCCTAGTCCCAAAATACATGGAACTAGGCCACGTGGCAATAGCCAGCTGACACGTCTCCGAGGATATCCCAATTTAATGGATCCACGAAGAGTGCTACACTATCCTAAAATACTAATATATCCAACATTAGTCAATAACAGGTAATCTAATCTCATCCACAATACAAAGAGCAAGAAGTACTAAATAAATTGCTGGAAGATAAACACCAGTCTCAAGATATCATAGTACAACCAATAATGTCAGGTGGGAACAAACCCACTACTATGACGAAATAAAGTACTGAAATAATAGATAAAAGATAATGACTAGGGCATCGGCTGACTGGATAATGATGCACCCAATCTAGGCGGAAGGCCTACCAAGTGATCACGGAAACTCTGACGGTAGAACCTCTAGCTCCTCTGCGATAGCGAATCTCGTCTCCTGACCGGGGTCGTACACTGTGGGGTAGTAAGTCTCGTCCAAATCTGGAAGGGAACCAGGTCCTCAAAGGGACGTAACAAGATACATAGAGACATGCCATATATAAATACTGAATAAAATAAATACAATAAAGGGTGTGCTGGCCATCTAAGTGAATGCACTGTAGGACAACTGTGAGTATATGGGAAGGTGTAGGCTAGACATATGCTGACGTAATTCACCAGTCGTGGCAACCGGCTAGTATATGCCACACATGCCCCCTATAACACGGGCGCAGGAATACAATAACGTCCGACGTTCTATAGAGTGTGGTAACTGCAATATCACCAAGTAACGTCCAACACTCTACAAAACGTGGTATTTGTAATATATATATACGTCCGTATCACTCCGTCGAGTGCGGTATCTGTATAAAGGAGTGGGGTATCCCATATGCCTACTGGTCGTCCTCCCCGCCCAATGTAGATATACAAGTCAAATAATTGACACGCATACCCCCTTATCTAAATGCCAAGTCTCTATACTGAAATAGTCCTGGATTTCTTGCTAACCGTGATGCATGTCACACATGACGATAGCTAGTCAAACACGCGAACTCGTATCCCAATATGAGATTTGTCACTATTAATACGTGTAAAAGTGTCAGGTCTTGGAAGATAACAGGGTATATCCAATGAGGGGAGTCTGCTAATAACTAAGTCAATGTATACTAATCATCGACGTATCCGTCGAATGCACCCGAGACAATCTTGGATGCGCACAGTTGTATAAAGTAAAGCAACAAGCATACAATACAACATTTGCATAATTTAAATTAGACAGTAAATATGGTAAGGTATCTTGCCAGAGTCTTCAAGAGGTGAATGCCAAAAGCCCGCTCCTTTAGCGTCTCCTGGCTGATCCAAAGACCCTAGACATACAATATACACAATAATACAGACATCAGACACTACGTAATAACTATATACGACTAAGACGCTCTACTTGAATACTGTCGCGAGTTCACTGTTGCTTGAATACAGCGTCACGTGTGCACGTAGCTAGGGTGTACACGTGTCCTATTTTCGGTTAACATGTGTCTCGAGGCAAATATTTATCTAGTTATGGGTTGTCCATGATTTCGGTTCTGTGCGAACACATGTCTCTATTTTTCATGTTCGACATGCTAGGTTTATATCCAGGTATTTCTAATGAATTACCTGTCCCTGATAATTGGTCATTAATTTAGAATAATTATTCATTAATTAATATCTGATTAACATCAACTTCCATGCATATATTTCTACCTAGGTTAAACACTATAGATATGGGTTCAAGTGCGACACGACGACACGAAGAAGAAATATAGGACACACGAGTGAAGGGTTCAATGAACGAGCACCTGATCGGCCGAGCGAGGGGGTCCGCTTGCTGGTTGACTGTCTCCTCCGACGTGGGTGAACTCTGATCGGTGTGGACGGGTCTAGCCTGCTGTGTACAGCAGCGGTGAGGGTTGCAGTCGCGGATACAGCGACCTGGCGCGGTGGCAGCGTGCTGAGCTGGTGTCGGGGTGATGGTCCAATCGCGGGGGTTGGTCGGGGTCGGCCTCGCGGGTGGTTCGACGACGCTGGAGGGTGGTGGGGAGTAGTCGGGATCGGCCGGGGGTCTAACGGGGCTGTGATGGTGGCTGGGTGGAGATGGTGCGGTGGAGGTGGTCGGTGATGGTGAAGTGGGGGGTTCCGGCGAGTCGGGCGGCATCAGGCGTCATGGGGGGGCGGTTGATGCCGGGGGGGGCGGTGGTCCGGTGAGTCAGGGGTGGTTCAGTCCGGCAGGGGTGGTCGGGGATGGTAGGGATTCGGCTAGGGTTGAGAAAAGAGGGTGAAGGTGTTAGGGTTTCAATAGTAGTAGGAAGAGTTATTTATATAGGAGAGTTTATGGCCTGGGGCCTCGGGCCTTGGGCTTGTCTGGGCTCCTTGGGGTGGGGTCTGGTCCTCATAATAGGTATACAGGGCTTGGTTATAACTTGTTTTGGGGGTGATCTAGGCCTCAATTTAATTTAGGTTACAACCAATTTCATCAGGCATTAGGAGAAGGTTGGGTTTAATGAAATAATACTTAGGTATTCTCAATGACTGTTGTGCAACTAGATTTAAGCATCATAGTGGGAATCTAACAGTTGTACAAAGTGCAGGTGGGTGGTCTGGCTTGTTTAGGGGATGAGTACTTAATTGGTTTGGGGGTACCAACTAGTATAGTGCTCCAAACGTCAAGGCAACCGTAAGGCATATTAAGTTACAATATTGCTGCACATTAAATCTAATTACATCCAATTTAATCCTAGTCTCCTAATTAAATTCCAAATAGCTCTATTTTGGTCGAGGGGGTTTACAAACTTTGGCAACGAGAGTTCAATCCCTCCTGTAATCTTTGAAGCTTCTTCTTCTTCTACAACACTTCTTCATCATCGTGTGGTCCAAGGGACAAAGTGATCGACCGCAGATCAGACTCCTATAGCAATTTTTCTCCAGAATTATTTTTTTGTACTTAACATCCTCGTATAGGATTAATTATACTTCTTTTTTCTTGTTTTTAAACAAAGAAAGGGTTTCGTATAAACCTGCTTTCAATTTCTTTTGTTTATCATCAAACACAAGATGATGACTCTGCTGGAGACTACTTTCTCATCTGACGAGAAAGCCATTGCTCAACACGATGCTGTATCCGTCGGATCAACGAAGAATACTTTGGTCGTCCAATTCGACCAATCTACTTATGAAGACATGCTTCACGCAGGGGGTAGCTCTCATTCCCTCTCTGTCCAGGACAACAGGAAGCTGCATAAAGTATGGATGCCCCGGACATCCTCTACCCTTTCTGCAAGCTCTCTCTCTCCGATCATCAAGGTTATGGCATCACAACCTATACGCTCTGTGTGTAAAAACTCGTCTCCCATCTGTGACGTGGTAGACAAAATTTCTGACAAGGACTCAGCGCCAATTCAGAAATTTCAAACGAGCCCTGCACATAAAACCTCGTCTCCCGTCTGTGACGTGGCAGATAAAATTTCTGATAAGGCCTCAACGCCAATTCAGAAATGTCAAACGCACCCTGCGCATAAAACTTTGTCTCCCGTCTGTGATGTAGCAGACAAAATTTTTGACAAGGCTTCAACACAAATTCGGGAATTTCAAACGCGCCCTGCGAGTAAAACTTTGTCTCCCGTCTGTGACGTGGCAGACAAAATTTTTGACAAGGCCTCAGCACCAATTCAGAAATTTTAAACGTGCCCTACGCGTAAAAATGCATCTCCCGTCTATGAGGAGGTAGATGGACCCTTGGGTCACATCAAGGGAAAATAAGTGGCAAATCTCCCAACCTCTAGAGTTTTACACCACCAAGAGAAGAAGTTGCCCACTCTTCAGATTACGCGTGATGCTGGAGGCCGTTTGAGGACTTTTCCTATTTTATGCGAACCTGTGCAAAGCTCCAGATTACGCCAGGATAAGCCCATCCGCGTAAAGAAGACCCGCTTTACGGGAAAATACGCTCCTCAGACGGATGATGGATCGTATGCCACTCACATGGCTGAACTGCTGTATTCTTATGGCAGGGAGAGAGTTATGGTTCCCAATCTCCATGCCCCTACTGATGTAAAAAGGCAGAATAAGCCTTCTTCTTTTTCTGTTAATCCCCCTGATTTGCGTGACTTCTTGATCCAGAAGCGCAAAGACAGGGGATCTTCTAATATGTCTATTACACCCCCTAGGGAGCATTGTTGTAATAGTCATAAAGTTGTAATTAACTATTGCTGTTCTAAGGCAAAACGGTCAATTTTTGACCGGTTGAACTACTCTTTGCCCTTACAGAAAGAAGAACTGACATTCATATTAGTAAATATAGCTTCACACATTCCTAGAGGAAGGTCAAGTTCAAGGCGTCATTCCTCTAGAACTCCGAGCCAAAGGAGATTTGACAGACTCCTTGAGAATATTGAAGCAGGTGTTTTTCGAAACACTCGCTCAAGGTCCCGACAATCGGCTTCATATTCTTCCGATTCTGACACTGGGGGTCACCAGTTTCCTGAATGTGATGCTGACAGTATAGACTCGATCTCTACAGAGATCTATACCAGTCCCTTAGTAGCATCCAGAGAAATAGGAGTTTATGCCATTGGAGATGAACATGAAGAGGCTTCCCCATCAGGAAGTACTGAGTAATGCATCGCTGTATTGGAAGCATCGCTTAAAGAGATGCATTCCATGATGGAGAGTATACGCCAGATAATGGTGACTCAACATGCAGCTGCTATAGCCCAAGCATCGGTTCCTCTGACTCAACTACGTGTGGGGGTGGACATGCCACCATCCAACACAAGCCAGGAGCCTGTTCAAAATCAAGAATCAGCTGCTCCTCAACCTTTGAACCCGGAGAATGTATTGCCTCCTGTTGGAGCTACAATACAACCGACCTCTCACCACTCTGCGGTCCCTTTCTCAACTGAAGATCCGATGCAGGCAGTTTGGGAATTGAAAGCCCAATTTTATGCCTTGAAGCATAAGGATCAGCTCAAGAAGTTGGAAATCAACCAGCCATACCCAGCTATCTGGGACGAGATCCCTTTCCTACCAAAATACAAACCACAGGCTATGGTTTTGTTTGAGGGAAAGGCATCACCAAGCCAGTACATGAACTACTTCAGCATGATGACGGTGTTGTTGCAAGGGAATGATGCCCTTCTCACTCGAGTGTTTAAGGGATGTCTGTCTGGGGTAGCATACCAATGGTACCGTAGTCTTGCGGACAACTGTATTACTTCTTTTGAAGATTTTAAGACTCTGTTCTTCAATCGATTCTACGAAAGAGGGATGGACATGTCTATGTCATCACTCATCGAAGTTAAGTAGAAGGAGAAAGAGAACGTTCGTACTTTTATTAAACGTTTTCGTAAGACTACTTTGCAGATGCCTCCTGGAGTTCCGGATTCAGCCTTGGTGGACATTTGCAGGAAGAACCTTCTCCCACTGATCTCAGTGTTCACGGGACCATATCAGTTCCATGATTGGCCCTCGTTTATCATCTCAGCGGTGGCCGCTGAAGATAACATTCGGAAGGCGCGTGACAATGGAATCATGATCTCTACCTCTGATAGAGGAAAGCGGTCATCCTCCAATAATGATCATACTCGTAGTTCCAAAGGAAAGGAAGCTCTGGCAATCAACACGTCCAGGCAACATACTCCAGTGACTACGCAGACGAATCCTGGGACTTCCAGGCCTAAAGAAGAATATTCTTTTGACGACGACGATATTCCGAGCATATTCGATTATCTAGTCAAAAGTGGCAAGCTCACTCTCCCCGAGATAAAGCGGCCAAATAAAGTCGGCAGTACCAATAACCCCAAGTACTGCATTTTCTATAGATACGTACATTACCCCACAAAGGCATGTTATGTACTAAAAAGGAAAATCCAGGAGCTGATCGACGCCAAGGCCATCACTCTGCGTAATAGCGAGAAGACGGTCACTGCCAACATGATCTCTCTCCAATTTGGCAATCTGCCCCCTCAGGAAGTCTCAGATGGTATAGTACCTATTCCATGGGCGATGATGAACATTGTTAATCTTTCTCCGACCAGGGATCAAAATCATGACCTGGTACCCCTAACTACCAAGCGTGGTGAGATCATGTGGGTTCATCCTGATCTGGTGTCAGAGATTGAGGAAAAGACTCAAGCTGCTAAAGCTAAGTCTAAAAAGAACTCAAGATGTAAACCATGCCATATGGTTGCAATATTCCCGATATCAGAAGAAGAGGCTTTGGCTACCGGAACCCGTTCAGGGAAAGCCTACCATAAGGACTATGGAGGAAATCAGGAAGAAGCAACGACAGACACTTCAGCTGCCAAACTTCCACAGCCTGAACCTGTTATACTAGAGGCAGGTCCTTCTAGACCAACTTCGGCGGACAAAGGCAAGCAAAAAGAAGTTCATTTTGATAAACCTTTGAAGAATATTCAAATCAAAGGTTTAGAGAAACTATATAACTTCGACATCTTGGCCCAGTTGGCTAATACTCCAGCCAGATTGTCCATTTTTGAGCTACTTAGGCTATCCAAAGACACTCGTCAAGCCTTGAGTAAAGCGTTAATACAAGCAGATGTATGCTTGACTCAGCTCAAGTCCCCTAATAAAAATCCTGTGGCATGTCCTCAATGCCATAGTGTGATGGAAGTGGTCCCTAACATCACTTTCACTCAAGAGGACATGTTATTGAAACATAACAAGCATGACGGGCCTCTTTATTATACCGGATACGTCGGCTCCATGGAGGTAGACCGGATTCACATAGATCCGGGATCGTCAATCAGTATTATCCTTTATAGTCTGCTAAGACCGTTGAGAATTCCTATAAGTGAACTGGCTTACACTACTACTACAATCATGGGTTTCAATGCCAAAAAAAGCAAGCCGTTGGGGAAGATTCGTCTGAGGATCCAGATTGGTGACCTTAGATCAGTGGCTACATGCTACGTCATTGATTTAGAGGTATCTTACAACATTTTGTTGGGCAGACCATGGATCCATGATCATAATATTGTTTCTTCAACTCTACATTAATGCTTCAAATATGTAGACGCCCAAGGGACAGTGAAAACAGAGTTTACTGATCTCAACCCGTTCAAAGGATTTGAGTCCTACTATTCCGACGCCATATTATACACCTAAGACTACATGAAGGAGGTGTCAGGCAGGACAGAGGAGGAATCCCACCGGGAGCCAGGAGAACCATCTGTTGAGCAACCTTTGTCAATCCAGGTGAAAGGGCGGACTACCCGTCCGAAAGTCATGGAACCCATGGCTATCCACTTGGGCAAAACCAAATCGGAAGGAGGAAGTGATCCCCTAGTGATCACTCTGAACCAGAAGCCTCCACCTTTGGTCATCAACCTTAGGCGCCACAAGCAGCCGACTGATGTAAATATAACCGAGAATGTAGTTTCTGACGATAATAAAGATTCTCTTTTCTAGTATACTGACGCTCAATTTCCTAATCAGGAATCCTCCCCCCATAATGATATAGAGCCTATAGCACAAAAATTCTTGGAAGCTATAGACTCCTATCATCCGTATGTGTGGGAAGTAGCATCAACATCTAATGTCATCACGACATATGGGCCACATGAAGATTCTATCTTCATTGTTCCACCTACTCGCAACAATCAGCATCCAATAGTTTTCGGTCGCATGCGGAATAGACTGATTCTACAAGAAGATTCTCACGAGTCTGATGCTGGGAAAATACAGGTTCACAGATATAGCCTACAGACTTTGAAGATTATACAAAGCATGGGTTATGACTTAAAGTTAGAGCCAGGCCTCAACTATGGAAAAGGCAGACAAATGCCGTTGCATGGTGATCCCTACTGTCAATGAATTCACTTCGGGTTAGGGTTTGCAACTTCGAACAACTCTGATTCAAGTGGGGAGACCATTTCCTCTTCTCAGGATGGTTTGTCGTTCTCCGATTCATATGATAAACTCGAACGGGTATTGTCAGTAAATATAGTATTGACAGATTCTCTCGAAGCAGAGGAACAAGAATCTGAACTGTTTGAAAATGAATCCTAGGCACAACAAATAGATACACAATGGGAACTCCGGTTCGAGCAAAGAGAACCACCCACTGAAGATGAAGTTATCCAAGTCAATGTTGGGGATAAATTTTCACCAAAGCCGATATTTATCAGTAACAATTTTTCCAAAGAAGAAAGGAAAGAAATAATCTAGCTAATAAAAGAATATATCGATGTCTTTGCGTGGAATTATGAGCATATGCCGGGTCTTGATCCAAAAGTGGCTACCCATAAACTCAACATACTGCCCAATTCAAAGCCTGTAAAGCAACACCAACGCCGGTTCTGCCCGGATATGATGGATGCCATCGAAGCTGAAATCAAGAAGTTGGTAGCCTACGGGTTCATCCGAGAAGAACAACATCCTGATTTGGTCGCCAATGTTGTCCCGGTCATAAAGAAAAGAGAGAAAGTTCGTATTTGCATCGACTTCCGAGATCTAAATGTGGCCTACCCTAAGGATGAGTTCCCTCTTCCCATCATAGACGTCATGATCGATAATACGTGCGGTTTTGAGCGCATGTCTTTCATGGACGAATTTTCAGGATATAATCAAATTAAGATGAATCCTGAAGATGAGAAGCATACTGCCTTCCGTACACCACTAGGGGTATATTGCTATACCATCATGCCTTTTGGATTGAAGAATGCCGGGGCTACATATCAGTGAGCTATGAGTAACATATTCCATGAGCATCTACGCAAAACGGTAGAATGTTACGTAGATGATATCGCTGTCAAAAGCTGCCTCAAGGATGATCACATCCATGACTTGAAGACAGTGTTCGAGTTAATGCGCCAACATCAACTCAAAATAAACCCTACAAAGTCCTTTCTCGGTGTATCCAATGGAAAATTCCTGGGATTTGTCATTACCGCTAAAGGCATTCAAGTTGACCCTGATAAAGTAAAGGCTATCCTAGAAATACGACCGCCCCGTAATCTGAGAGAACTCAGAGGATTTCAAGGTCGTCTAGCTTATATCAGGAGATTCATATCCAACCTCTCTGGGAGATGTCAGCCTTTTTCTCACCTGATGAAGAAAGGTGTATCATTCGTATGGGACAAAGCCTGTCAGCTAGCGTTTAATGACATCAAACGCTATCTTACTAATCCTCCAGTTCTGGTGCCTCCCGTCATAGGAAGACCATTTTTGTTGTATATTCGAGCAATGGATCATTCTTTAGGGGCTCTTCTCGTACAGAAGAACAATGAGGGTCATGAACAGGCTATCTACTATCTAAGTAGGATGATGGTCGGAGCTGAACACCGGTACAACCCAGTGGAAAAAGAATGCTTGGCCCTAATGTTTGCCATTCAGAAGATGCGACATTACGTGATGGGTCAAACTATGTATATCTATCATCTCCAGAATCAATCCTCTTCGGGTATGAATGAATAAGCCAAGTGTTCTTAATTCTCGACTCGCGACGTGGGCGATGTTATTAACACCGTATGATATGGTGTACGTCCCTCAGAAGTCCATGAAAGTCAAGCCTTGGCTGATTTCTTAGCTGCTCATCCAATTCCGAAAACCTCCAAATTATATGAGGACATTCCCGACGAAGTTGCAGAATGTAATTCAGCAATGGAAGGTGATACATGGCAGCTATTCTTTGATGATGCCTCTAGGACTGGTCCCAAGGGAAACATAGTTTCAGGAGTAGGAATTATTCTGGTGACTCCTGATAAACTCGTCATCTATCGAGCATATTCTCTTGGCGAACCCTGCTCTAATAATGTGGCAGAGTATAATGCTCTGATAATTGGGCTTCAAGTCACTAAAGAATTGGAGGTTGAATACCTGGAAGCTTTTGGTGATTCTCAGTTGATCGTCAATCAGGTCAGAGGAATATATAAAGTCCGCAATCCAGACCTCATTCCTTATCACCAAACAACGATCGAGATAGCCATGTCTTTTAAAGGATTCTTCTTAGAGCATGTTCCTCGATCTCAAAATTTGGAAGCTGATGCTGTGGCCAGCCTAGCTGCAGATCTAGCTATTCCGATAAGAAGACAGAATTCGGTGATCCTTCTTAATAGAGATTTATTCTGTGTGAAAAATAATTTTTACATAGAACGCAGCTACGCTATAAACACGGCTCCTCCTAAAAGAGATTGGAGAAGTCCCTTTATAGACTTCGTGTCAAACGGGATCTTACCAGAGGATCTTAAAGAAGCAGTATCTATCAAAAGATGATCACTACGTTTCTATTTTGATGCTTCTTCACAAAGTCTATATTGCCGAACTTATGATGGACTATTGTTACGATGTCTCTCTGACGATGAGGCAAAGCGGGTTATCCGAGAAGCTCATGATGGTGTATGTGGAGCACATCAACCCGGTCCTAAGTTACAGGATCGTATTAGGAGGATGGGCTATTACTGGCCTACTATGATTGCAGATGCCGTAAAATATGCAAGACAATGCAAAGCCTGTCAGGTTCATACGAATTTTATACATCAGCCTTCTGAGTATTTACATCCTACTGTGGCATTATGGCCCTTTGAAGAATGGGGTATGGATATCATTGGTCCGATTCACCCGTCGTCTTTTAGAGGACATCGATTCATATTGGCTATCACCGATTATTTCTCCAAATGGGCAGAGGCGATCCCTCTTGCTGAGGTAAAGACATCCAACGTGATCAGCTTTATCAAGCACCTTGTAATTTATCGCTTTGGGATACCCCGAAGGATAATTCATGACAACGGACCTCAATTTATCAGCCAAGCGTTTCACTGATTTTGCGATAAGAATCGGATACAAAATATGGCCTCAACGATATATAATCCTGCTGCTAATGGTTTGGCGGAAGCCTTTAACAAAAACATCATCAAACTCTTGAAGAAGTTCGTCCCTTCGAACAAAAGAGATTAGAATGAGAAGCTAAGGGAATGCCTCTGGGCATACCGCACAACGGTACAAACACCAACGGGTTGTACCCCATTTTCACTAGTTTACAGGTGTGAAACAGTTCTCCCCATTAAAGTCCAAATTCCATTACTCAGAATAGCAGTGGCTAATGAGTTGACTCAGAAAAATAATGATCAATTAAGGCTTCAAGAGCTAGAAGGATTAGACGAGAAACACATTCAAGCTCAACAGCGCATTGTATTCTACCAAGCATATATTTCCAGAGCTTTTAACCAAAAAGTGAAGGAAAGAGTGTTCAAAGTTGGTAAGCTAGTTTTAGCTATGAAGAGGCCAATGATCATTACGCACAAAAGTAAGGGCAAATTCTAGCCCAAATGGGAGGGCCCTTATGTGATTGAAATGATATTTTCAAATGGTGCTTAAAGATTAACCAAGCCTAATGGAGATTTGATAATGGCTCCTATCAACGGCAAATTCCTGAAGAAGTACTATGCTTGATCTCCTTTGCTTAATGGAGTATGATGAAGATTTTATTCTGACGATACTACGTACAAAGATTAGTTGGATCATATTCTATCATGTCCATATAACCTCTGAATAGATATGTTTAACTAATTTGGAACTTCAAAACCTATCACGTCCATATTACCTCTGATAGTGTTTTGTATACAAATTTAGTTGGAGCATATTCTATCATGTCCATATAACCTTTGAATAGATATATCCAGCTGAAACTTATCGAAAGTATATCACGTCCATATTACCTCTGATATCACTTTTATCCTAGCCTATCATTTATATTCTAAAATGATGGGTCCACAAAGTCAGAAGAAGTATCTTTATTATCTATGGGAATAGCAAACTACAGAAGAAGCAAAAAAGGTACATTATTGGGGAGGAGCAGTTAAATCGCGAATATGTTACGCCAAAGCAGCCATCTTCTCATTCATGGAGTTCAAAATGTTAGCACGAGCCCGTTCCAGCCTTGTCTCGTCATCGCTCAAGTGAGATAGTTCGGACAGAGAATTAACAAAACTTGCGTGGATGACACCCACATTTGTCAAGTTCTGTTTAGCTGTATCCACTTGGCCCTTCAGCACATCACGGACTGCCGATGTCTTGAGAAGCCTCTCCCTTGCCTGAGTGAGTTTAGCTTCCAATTCTCGAACCCTCGCTTCATCTCCCTCACATTCGGCTTGGCACTTAGCTAGCTGAGGAATAACCTCCACCAAGGTAGCTTGCCCTTTATCCATCTTTTGCTGCTGTTCCTGGATAGATTTGTTTAGAGATTCTATCTGCTGAGCGAGTTCTGCAGTTAAGGAGTCATACTCAGCCTGAACCAGATCGTCGATGCTGCCTCAGGATAGTTATAAATATTCGTTAATGGGTTGTTCTAAACCATTAACTATTTGCTCTAGCGCATCAGCTCTTTCAGTATCATTGAAATTTCTAATCGGCGCTATCATAAGCTGGGAGAATGTCTGCAGAGCATCAAAGCCTAGGTTCTTCTCCAGCACCATGGATATCAATTCCTTCAAAGTGCGGTAGAATTTGCTAGTGTATTGTTCAACTAGCATAGCAAAGATCGAATGTACGCTGGGAGTGGCTACAATACCGGTAAATCTTTATTCAGAGATGACCGCAAAGGATGTTGCCACAGCCGTTGCTTCAACGGATGGAGCGACAAAAGAAGGGACACCAGCAACGGTTGAAGTTGGTGGCATACTCAACGAAGAGGCACAATCGAGATAGTGGGTTCATCCTCCTTTGATGTTATTTGAACTGCTATTAGCGGGATGACATCCGAGAATATTGCGGATGAAAGATTGACAGCTTCAAAGCATGCTTCTTCGTCGTCGAATACCGCCATTTCATCAGCCGAATCCGCAACAAAGTCAAAAGTTGTGTCAACTCCGCCCTCCCCAGAGATGTCCTCGCCTGAAAAGAAGATAAGAGAAAGTTAATATCAATTTGATATTAATTTTCCTAAAAGAAGCATAAAGACAATGGCCGATGGTATGCATGTTGCGTCTGCAGCCTGTATAGCTAAATCATTTCTTAATGATGCTAAACAAGTTATCATACCTGGAGAAGAGGGTGCACCAACTGGCGTTTGAGGATAGTCATCCCAGTCGTCACCCAGATCTACTCGAGGTTCATCGGGTGGAATATCGCTGGAAATACTTACAGACGAAGGAGGGGTTATTCCTATTATTTGTCTGGATAAAGGTATATTGATTCTTAATATGCTCGTCCTCGAAGGCGATCTCGAAGCACTACCAGTAGCGGTAGTAGCGGCGGCAACCGTGAGCAAAGAATCTCCAGCACTGTCAGCTAGAACTGTGGAGGTTCCCTCTCTAAAAGGCGAAGGACCTCTGATCAAAGAATCATCCCCAACAGGGGAAACAATAGGCTCACTCCTAGAAATCCCCTTGGTGGAAGTCCTTTTAGGACCTCTGACCATCTTCTTCTTACGGGGGGAAGGCTCTTTCAGAGTGGAAGCCTTTCGCTTATTGGAGACAACGAGAGGCTCTGCTAGCGGAGCTATTACGCCTCTCGGTATTATCAACAAGAACTCGTCTGCACCGGTAGTATCTTCACCTTCATCAGAGGAGACGGATGGGATCTCCTCTCTTTCAGTGGACTTATGGGAGGGCATCCTGAAACTTCCATACACATCAAAATCACGATGGAAGTATTGATGGACGCGTAAAACTGCGCGTACGAGTGAAGAATACACAACTCCGTGGAGACAGAAGTCGCGGGCACAGCAAAAATTGCACCAATACAACCCATGATGAAATACCACTATCCTCTGGCTCCATCAATAAGTCCACCTTTGGACTTGAAGCTGGTGATAGGATTCCCCATATGCAACTGGTCGTACCCAATTGCCCGGCGAACCGGCTGGGCAGATAAGGCTCCAAGTAGCAATGGTCCTCACTTCTGTACAGCAGGTGGGAAGGTCTAATGCAGACCAACCAATAAAAGGCTTCAGGAGAAATAATAGTCCTCCCTTGACCTGCATCCTTAAGTTTCGTCCCCTGTTGATTGATATGTACGGGGGGGGGGGACGATACAAAAGAGCTTCCAACCATGGGCAAAATTTAATGCTCGCCGATAATCTATGACGCTAGTCACATTCTAAAGGAAATTATTATAATTCAACAAGAAGTTATTTCCCGAACCGCTGGCAGATCCAGGAGACATTACTCTGGTATTGTGAAGGATTAACCATCCCATCAGATATAGGAATGGTAATTCCACTCTAGGATATCCTTCACACTGTGTATCATCTGCGAGCAGCCCATCAGTAATGGCCCTCAGGCCAGCTTGTATTCTGCATACCATGGTAGGGAGCAGGTCCAATCTCGCTCCAAACACCAAACGCACTGCAGGCCATATGGTGTTGCGATAAATACGATCCGCAGACGCGATGCCAGGCACTACCCATCGGCATAGCCAGACAGAGAGGAAGCCAGCCAGTTGAGCTTTCCTTGACAGAGGCTTACAAAAATGCCTCATATAACTGATGGCTTTAGTGCCTGTAGGATAACCCCCTATCTCCTCATCGAGAATATAATCTGAAGTCCCTGCGTCTTCAATGAGATCATCAACCGTGTCGGCACTAAGCATGCTCAGGAGGTTCAAAGGCTTATCTCTGCTATCTATAACATTGTTCGGCTTAGCATTTCTGGCCTGATGGAAGAAGAGGTAGGATACCCATTTGTTGATATGGGCCAAATCAGAGGGCTCTTTGTAGAAGGTGGTGCAGACAAGATAGCGGCACATCAGCTCCTGGTACAACCCGAGGGTTTGTATCCCTCAGCTCCCTATTTGTGGGAACATACTCTTCATAAGGAGTGTCTTCCATTGACAACTTTGAAATCTCCGCCATATCATGAAGGGCTAAGCCCAACTCACCTAGTGGAGTGGCAAAAGTCCCAGTAAGTGAATTGTATCGCTCCATCAAAGCTAAGAACAAGTTAGGGTTGACAAGCAGTCCAACATTAGTGGCACTCACAGCCGCAAGTAAACCAATACTTTCCAGCTCCATTTGAAAGTGCTTCAGGGCCCAGGCAGTTAAACTGGCCCATCGAAGATTCCGGGGCTAAGCCATCCACTGGTGCAAGGGTTAACCTTGGGGTACACTCCTCCCTGCCCCATAAAGTCATTGCAGAAAGTCGATATTTGAACCGGCTGGATCAGTGAAGTGTCTTCACTCGGGACGCTGCCCGAAAGTAATCCCCTAAAAGGCATAACAGGGCCTGAAGGACTGCTCACATAGGCTCCCCGGTTCTATCCTTTGTTGTATAAGATCTTCCCCGGTCGACCGTGAAGATCGGGATTCAGAGTCCACATCATCTTCCTGGGATGGGTGGCATGGAAGAAGGCCGAGATAGGGTAATCTCTGGGCATCCTTGGCAGATACATGACCGTGCCCTCAGCAGAAAATACCCATTCCTTCTTGGACTTCGTCTGGGATTGTTTATCGATAACAACCCCAAATAAGAAACCTGGTTTCTTATATTTAGTCCCATCTATGTATGTCAGGGGCTCCCCACTGATCATACTCAGCAGCATTCGTTCTCCTTGGGACGAGATCAGAGTTTCCCTTTCTTGAGGATACTCGGTTCCAGAGATGGGGAATGTCACATGGGACAAGTCCTCCAGATAGCTGGAATTCAGCATCCCAGCAGCAGAGCCCATCACTTCAGCCAAAGGAGGGATCTACAAGTCCACTGCAAAATGCAAGAAAATAAGTCAGTTTTACGCTAGACGCTACACTCTTGCAGTATACGCCAAAGACTAACAGTCTGAGCTTTTATGCCAGACTGCAAAAACTTGAGTCTTGCGCTGGAATCTATTTCCAGTGCGTAAAACTCAAGGTTGGCAGTATACGCCAAAATCTAACAGTCTGAGCTTTTTATGCCAGGCTGCCAAAATTTGAGTTTTTACGCTGGAACTTACATCCAGCGCGTAAAACTCAAAGTTTGTAGTATACGCCAAATTTTGACAGTCTGAGTTTTTATGCCAGACTACGAAAATATGGAGTTTTTACGCTGACACATTAAAAATGTGGGCGTATTATTGCGTATATACGTACAACGTATGCGAAAGGTTCTCTATCCCTCTCGAAGTCTTTACCAGTGATGCTCGGAGCGTAGCTCGACGGTGGAGCACTTCGTTCAGACCGGGGCTCGCTCAGCCTAATGGGGGTTGCTCGTGCTTGAGTAGAGGAGCAAGATGAGGAAGCAGATTTCTTTTCCTTAGCAGTGGAAGCCTGTTTCGGTGCCATGGCAAAGCTCAAAGTTCTCAGAAAAGAGACAAAGACGAAGAGTTCTCAAAGAGACGGAAGGATTTTGCAAAGACAGATGAAGGATTTTTCTCTCAAGACCATGGAATATTTATAGAGTTCGGATAACTCTTCGAATCCCTAACCAAATCTATTTAATAGTCGGTTATGATTTGGGACCATATCAGCCTATCATTTGAAAAAGAAGACGGACAGTCATGCTGCGTAGTGGATCCAGATTTTACGTGTAGAACAAATCTATAGCTTTTACGCTCAGAGGCTACAAATCTTCGGTTTTACGCTCAGAGGCTACAGATCTATGATTTTACGCTCAGAAGTCTTCTACGCTCAGAGGCTACAAATCTACGATTTTACGCTCAGAGGCTACAAATCTACGGTTTTACGCTCAGAAGCTTTTACGCTCAGAGGCTACAAATCTACGGTTTTACGCACAGAGGCTACAGATCTATGATTTTATGCTCAGAAGATTTTACGCTCAGAGGATACAAATATATGGTTTTACGCACAGAAGCTACAGATCTATGATTTTACGCTCAGAAGCTAAACAGATGCTACGGATCTATGACTTTTCGAGAAGGTCAGTTACAAGGGTTTACGCAGAAAATGCTCCTTTTTGGCTACAAAATATTTCAAGTGCCTGAAACACACAGATGTCAGCATTGAAGATAACTCTTCTTCCTGGGCCATTGGAAGTTCATTCGAAGCCTAGCCAGAATCCTTTGCATCTAAGCTCAAGTATGGCCTGTTCGACGAACATTTCTGGCCCTGTTTTCGAGGAATTTTTGGAAGCCATTCTTGATGAAGTTCTGAACAGAAATTCTTCGTATTAGAGAAGTGACAGTTCAGAATTCTATGCGACTCCTCGTCCAAAAATAGCATGACAGTTGGATCATCAAGACAACTTAATGCTAAAGAGCTTTTTACGCATCTTCCGTTACGCGTAAAAGTCGGGACGTGACCGGATAATCGTTTATCAGAGTCAGCGTAAAAAATTACTCAAACGTGTCAAAGCTGCACATTATCAGACTTTCTCACAATAAATATGGCAAATCAGCAATGCGTAGAAGAAGACAAGTTTATTAATCATGATTACATATGATGGAAATCCAGTTTATAAAGAATTTTTTATTTTCATGATTACATATGATGGAAATCCTTTTTTTTTACAAAGGATTATTTATTAATATTCAAGATCACGTTGGAAATCTGTTGTGCCAGGTTCTCATATTGGTGGAGATCTTTTTCTTCTTCTACGGCACTTTATCGGCTTCTGCGGCCGATGAACAAGAAAATGATTAATGGTGGGAGGATACAAAACTGGGCCTATTTTATTCAAGCCCACCCTCCATACGCCATGGAAGCTACTCCCTAGAATTGTGTTAGGGATTCAGACCCAACACAATACTGGAAGACAGGGCTAAACTGCCTACCTACGTCCAGCTTCATAATAGAAGAAAATACAGCTAACAAGCTGTGTGGTCCGATGAGACCCTTCCTCCGTCCTGGACGAATCGCCATATAAAATTGCTGATTATCCCAAGCAAAGGAAGCTATGATATCCTTCCATGATCCATCGTTGCAGAGGATATTTGCTCGAAGATGCCTCTTTTTACGGCTTCTTACATGCTGGAAGAGCATGATCTTTTTCTTCCTCAGGTCAGCCCAATGGATCTCGACAACTATCTTTTTTGGTGAAGAAAGTATGGAAAGATAGGTTCACTCGCTTGCCTTTATATAGGCAGAAGAGAACATAACAAATCCCAACAAATTCCTAAAATTTGCCGAGAAATCAGCCTCGCAGAACGAGTCAAATTTGACCATTTCATGCTTCATTCAAAGTATTTCAAATTACAAGGAATTTGAAAACTTTGAAGGGGGTCTTGTAGAAGCATGAAAAATACGCTGGGGAATTATATGCGTAAAACCTCCAACATGCATGAAGCCCGCGTAAAATAGAGCTCCAATGCTGTGTGGCATAAAATATGACTTCAGAGCTATTGGCGTACAACAGAGCTTCAATGCTATCCAGCGTAGAACAGAGCTCCAAAATAACCCGCGTAAGGCAGCACTTCCAGGCTGTATTGTCATAAAAAGGTTGCTACACTCCGACGTAAACTATGTCTGCTTTTAGTGCAGCTTGAAGTTGTACGAGGAACTCTTCGTATTCCTCGAATGAACCTGTCAGACAAAACAGTGAACCTGACTCCTGACAAAGAGTACTGCACGACGATCGAGAGGACGGTTGTAATGATGATTCTATACAGAGGCCTATATTGTCGTTTAGTGACATATCCTTGATACAAGTCATTTTTACGCACTCAAGGAATACGCTGCCTATTTTACACAGGCAGAAATGAGCCTTTACGCTCAAGATGAGATGAAATCAGACGCCACATCAAAAGCTGTTCTTTGTACAGAACTTGAGGCATATCTCTGCAGTTAATGCGCGAGATGGGGACATTTCTCTGCATTTAATACACGAGATTTTGTTCTATTTTCAATGACTAGGAAAGCTAAAATTAGGGCTAATACGCTCACATCACCATCCTTGCATATTACGCCAACTAGGCTATTTTCAACTATAGGAGTATGCCGTATGCTATCTCCTCGAAATACGCTAACTCAGGCTATATTTGCAAAGGTACGTGATAAGGCTATTTAGCCCAGAACACGCTCAAGACCTCAGTCAGGAAGGATAACTGGCTAGTTTTACGCTGGTTATCTATTATTCATGCAGCATCAAGCTTTACGCAGAATTTGGCTTTTACGCCAATAAGACAACTATTTGGCTTTTACGCCAACAAGACAGCTATTTGGCTTTTACGCCAACAAAATAACTATTTGGCTTTTACGCCAATAAGACAGTTATTTGGCTTGTACGCCAACCATCTTTATGCGAGGAGGAGTTATCTACGTGGCTTGCCTGTCGTGATCTTCGATGAGCGATTATATGCGTTACCTCATAATGGGACACGCGTCACACGCGGATTCAGGAGATCATTCAGACGTGGGTAGCAGTTATTATAACCGTCGCGTAAAGAGTGCTACCCTTTTCACAGAGTTTGGCTTCTATGCCTACTGGACGGTTACTGTGACTGAGCTCTATAAATAGAGACCTTCGGTCACAGGGGATCAAGGGTAGGAAATCAGAGAGAGAGAGTACATACAGAGAGTGTTGATTGACAACTTTGGCAACGAGAGTTCAATCCCTCCTGCAACCTTTGAAGCTTCTTCTTCTTCTACAGCACTTCTTCATCATCGTGTGGTCCAAGGGACAAAGCGATCGACCGCAGATCAGACTCCTATAGCAATTTTTTTCCATAATTATTTTTTTATACTTAACATCCTCGTATAGGATTAATTGTACTTCTTTTTTCTTGTTTGTAAATAAAGAAAGGGTTTCGTATAAACCTTGTTTCAATTTCTTTTGTTTATCATCAAACATACATGATGATCGATAGCCAAAATTCGGAAGGTTTGCTCAGAGGTCACTTGGACATGGCAAACTCAACCAGGGAGAAATATTAGGACAGCAGTTCAGAGGTAGGATGGACGTGAATCAATGTCCGAAATACTCACTAAGGAGTGATTTAATGAGTGTGGTCTATCCGAACATGAAGATAGACCTGAGGTTTGCTCCACTGGAAAGATTGATGAGACGATAGCTCAGAGGTGATATGGACATGGCTAGCATATAAAGAGATTGGTTTTTGCGTAGTCACTACGGGATTGTGCGAGTGGACCTGAGGATCGCTCCGTTGGAGAGACTTTGGGGACTCATCATCCGTTGCGTATCCAGGGTTCCAGAATACAGATGATGGATTTTACGAGAATTTGTAAAGAAGTAGAAAATGTTGTACATAGGCACTTGCTGTGGATAAGCATACAGAGTTGAGTTGTACATCTAGGTTATTCCGTTGGGGATAAGGGAAGTACAAGTCTAGTTTAGACATAGTACTTTTTTAGGAACTTGTCGTTGATAACCATCATAAGCAAGTCGTTATTGGATTTCACTAGCTGGTATGCGTGGTTTGGAAAACTTGGTTTCCAAGATGAACGGGCCCTTCCATTTAGGTTAGGATTTGCTGGCCGTCTTGTGAGTCATGGAACATACAATTATCTCCATATCCTAGCCCTCTGCGAGTGTTGTTGTAATAACTCTCGGATTGTAAAGGAGTACGCCATCCTTTGCCAAAGTTCAGACCTTCAACTTTTTGGTGGTCATATCCCATCTTTGACATAAGATAGAGTGATTATTGGATGTAATAATGGAACTAAGGCAGCTAATCATTTATTGCGTGGAATATTATTAATGACTTAGGCTCCGCCGAATAAGGAGCTCTATGCACAGGAGCACTGCCACGTATACATGATCAAGTTAGCTGAGTTATGCGCGTAGGATCACTGTCACGTGCGCATGATTGTCTACCACGTCGAGGACCACTGCTTGCTCTATATTTTTGTATATCGTGTAGGGGAACACTGTTTGTTGCCCATAAGGATTCGTTACGACGAAAAGTACTGAAGACTTGCTCGGATGCGTACAATAGAATACTGCCTATCATGTGCCATTGCTGATGAGTCATGCGAGACTTAGATTTTGTGCACAAGAAGACTTGTTGAGCTGTATTGAGCATCCGAAGTCCACAATTGGTGCTTTCTAAGGCAAGGATCCTGCGGCCCGGCCAGCATTGCTTCCCCTTTAACCTGGTCGTTGAAGGTGCTATTCGTTGTGCCAGTTTTTGAGTAGTGACCTCTCCTCTTGGGGTTATAAGTGATACCAAGCCTGCTACTCTATTGTGAGCTGGCAGGAGGTTGATGACCTCCCTGGTTGCCTGGGCTGGGACCACTCTATCTTGGGCTTCCATAGGTGGAAAGTTTCTAAATTGAAGGGATACTATGTTCGCAATGACCATCTTATCCTCGAAGTCGAGGGTGAGCTCATTGGCATTGATCAATTGCTGGATACATCTCTACAATACAGAGCAGTCTCTTGTTGGATTATGAATATATCGATAAAAAGGTAATATTTTGGGTTATCGACCTTGTCAGCCCCTTCAGAGCATCTGATGTTGGGTAGCCGAAGTTTGTTTCTCTTCATCAGTATGTTAAAGATCTCAATGATGTTATCTTTATTGAAGGAGAAAGTCCTCTTTGGATTTGGGGCTTTCGATACCTGAGTCGTACGGTCCTCAAGGAAGACCGGTAATTTTGTATCATTTTTGGACTCAGAGAAAATTCTAACCCCCAACTTTGGATGCTGCTCTATCTTGTCGAGGAAGACTACCCCCATACATGTCATTGTCTGATTATTGGGATTACTGTCCTCGTGTCATGACGTGTTGGTACAGATTACTAGGAGATTGCTACTCCCGGCTTGCAGAGGTTATTGCGGGCCCTAAGAGTGGCAAGACCATGTTCTCCTTGATCTCCAAAATTTTCTAGGCCAGAGTCTGCATTGTGTTACTTATGGTGTTCATCATTCCCTCAAGAGCATCGAGTCGTTACTGATCGCTGAGCCCTTCCGCCTTCGGTTCTTGAGTTACACTATCCTTAGGAAAGACGGGCATTGTTGCATCATCTTCAGACTCAAAGGAGATGCTACCCCCAACTTTAGATGATGCTATGACTATTCGAGGGTGACTTTCCCATGGTCTGCCATTGTATGTTCCTTGGGAGTTGCAGTCTTCAGGGGAGGTAGGCATCATCGTACCGTCCTCCGATTCTGGAGGATTGCTACCCCAGCCCTAGATGCTGCATTAACCCTAGGCATATTGCTGTCAGCTTCCTCGAAATCGTTGTCTTCAGGGAAAGCCGAAAGTGCTACATCTTCTTCAGACTCGGAGGGAATGTTACCCCCCAGCTTTGGAAGGTGCATTTTCTTAATGAGGGTGATTACCCCCAGAGAACTCGGCATCTGTCCCTTGAGATTCACTATCTTTACGGAACGATGGATTATTGCATACGTTCAGGGGGATACTACCACCAACTTAGTCCACCCCCAGGGGTTCTGAGGAAGAACTACCCCCAGGGGCTGACGGCTTCTTCCTTGAGCGGGTTCCATGGAAGACTCCTTCTGCATATGCCATTGTCAGCCCTCCGAGTAATCGCCTTCGCGATGCGGTGGTAGAGAGCGCCGGACTAGAGGTATTTGACTTCTTTCTTCCTT
Organism: Iris macrosiphon; assembly: GCA_036927795.1. NCBI lineage: Eukaryota > Viridiplantae > Streptophyta > Magnoliopsida > Asparagales > Iridaceae > Iris > Iris macrosiphon. The sequence continues at coordinate 95,658,715 of JAYESA010000016.1, read as the reverse complement.
TGGTGGCGGAAAGCTTTCTAGTTGAGTAGCATGAGGTAAAAGGCAACTCCTCTTCCTCTGATACTTGCACCTGATCTTTGGCTTGTTGCCGGGTAGGTGCTTTTTGATGCAGTCCCTGGAAGGCCGACTGCCTGTTGGTGAGTACTGCCGCTTTATTGCAGTAGCAGTTGATAATGATGTTAGTACAGCTATGCCTTGGAGAGGGTACGTCGTATGCCGTAGTTTTTTTTCTTGCTTTGCCCTTGTGAGTAATCACGTCACGCATATCATGCGAAGGGTGTTTTACCTTTGCATTCTCTTTGTGAGTCTGGGTATCCCGGGCACACAGATGTATAGGCGATGTATTTTCTCCTAGACCTGGGGTTCGTACACGAACTTGCCCCGAGATACTGGTGGATAAATTTTAGAGCAAACCCTATTCGCTGGTCCCTGTGGGTTGGACGCATGGGTCAGTTATGTACAACTTTCTGTCAGAGGTTCATGTAATAGTTAGCGATGCATGTTGGTGGCTAGTCGCATGAGCAATTGCTTGAGCATGACGAGCTCGTACTGTCCTAGACAACTTCAATTTAGCACTCGCAGGCGTATAGTAAGAAGAGTCTAGATTTAGGTTTTTGCCACTCTCAATAGGTCGTATAGGATATGTGCCGCATGAGATACGGTCAAAAATAGAAGTTTATTGCTGTCAAAGCAGCATGCGACTGTCTGCCTGAGGCTGTGAGTTGATGCCACATGGACAATCTTATGCGGCTTGTGAATAGATGACGCATGGAAAGTATTATACGACCTCATTCTTGGACATATAAGACCTTCCCCAGCCCTAGAAGGTCTGGCATTGTAGTATTTTTCTTTGCCAGATTCTGAGTGCTGAGCAGTTCCTGCGCCAGTCGAAGATATTGCATAGACGTGGACTTAACAACAGATTGAGAGGCGGAGATTGCCTTCTCCATAGTTGAGTGAGGCATAGTGGCCTTTGCTACCCATGTTCTATGGGTCTTTTTGGGCTTGGCTTGCCTTGGCAAAAGATTCACACTTCCTTCAGAGAGCATTTCCTCGAACGCTTGCTGGTCTAAGTGAACTACCAGCATTTTTTGCTTTGAACCAAGCTTGGCCGTATCAGATTACGTCACTAATTTCTCAATAGAAGAGAATTCGGTCCCCAGCAGAGTCGCCATCGTGTTTGCCATTTAAATCAAAAGGAAGGACTAAGAGAACTTGATTTGATTAACAAACTAGAAAGTACAGAGAAGAGTCCTAAGAGAATCTAAGTAAAGATTTATTTTGATCTGGGGTGATGATGGAGGGTTAGGAGTGTAGCAACTCTCTTTACTCCGTTGATGATCCGGACGCAGAAGCTTCTCTCATTGGTTTTAGTGTGAATCCGTAGATAGCTAGCCATTTGGTTCGGTCTCTCTCTGAAGCAGAAAAAAGTTGACCTTTAGAACGTTCCAGTTGCTCCTATTTATAGCCATCGTGCTGATAGGCTGTGGGTGCCGCATATGCCTCTGTTTGGTGGCCGCATAAGACTTCTTCAACAGAATACGGTTGCAACTATTGCCGCATGCCATGGGCAGATTGCTACATGGTCTTGGTTGAGATATGCTATTGATGAGATCTTGGGGTCGTTTTAGCCCATTGCGTGACTTGGTCATTTGGATACGTAGTTAGCACCAATAGTGCAAAGATCTCTGCAGTTGTAACGGGAAAATCTTATGAGCGGGAGGCTGTGCACGTTGGCAAGGCTGCATGGGTCGTGTAGCCGCATGCATGCTCTCCTCCCCTGTAAACCCCCTCACCAAAAATAGATATTTTGTGTGTATTTTATATTATTATAGATATTAATTTTTTTTAGAGTATTCTCTTAGTTAATTAGAAAATAAATTTCTTAATAAATTTACTTATATAAATATTTATTTAGAATTATTTTAGGTTATTTTAGATTTTTGAAGATTTTTCTAGAATTTTTGGTAATTAAAACTTAGGAAACATAAATTTCTATGACTTCTATGATTTACTATACGACCATACTTGCATGTTGTTCCTACCAAATATTTATTTTAGTTTAAAATATTTAATTATATTTTTCTGTAATTTATTTAGAATTTTAAGAAATTTATTTAGATTTTTAAAATTATTTAGGATTTATTTGGATATATATAGTCTTAATATTAGATAGATGCTAATTTAGTGTTAATAGATATTAATAAGATTTTATAAATTATTTGTATTATCTTTAATTATATTTAAGATTATAAATTATTGAGATAAATTCAAGCTCTATATTAAATTAATTCAAATCCTGAACCTACTAGGAAAGCAACTTCATGCATATCCTATCCTTATATAAATTTATCATAATCCTATCCAAATTAACCAATCCTAGTCGTATTCAATTAAGTAGTGTACACCATTATAAATACCTCATCCTTCATATTTTTCTTGTCCAAATTCCCCTCTTTTTTGTCCAAAAAAGTCAAAATTCGTCATAAATTCAGTCTCATTTTCTACTAGTTATGACGAATTAAAAAGACGATATCTCCTAGCTTCGGACTCCAAACGCGCTCCAGTTTTTTTTGTTAGAACTATATCAAGGTTAGTTTTCTGATTATATAATTTATTTAATAATTTATGAACCTATTTTTTCAAAAAATTCTAACAGTGTCAGTTGTCCGAAATCAGACACATTTTGGTATTTTTGAGATTACGGGAGATCCCGAACTCGGAATTACGAGCCGTTTGAAGTTTCAAAAATTTGACATAATAACTTTCATAAAATTATTTTTATAAAATTTAATATTTAAATTTAATCTACTGTAAAATTTGTGCAACATAGACGTAAATAGAAAACCACTAAAAACTGTCATCTTTGCGCCCTTGTGGCCATAACTCTTTACCGACTTGTGATTTTATGAAACAGTCGATTCCGGTGTTTATGTAGCATTGAAATCTATAGGATTCTATATACAAATCCAGGATTTGAGTTGGTTGACTTTTTTGTCAACCGATTGCCTCGATTTGCGTGCCACGGATCACAAATCCGTAAAGTTGACTTTCTTTGGACAAAAATTAGGGTTTAACAAAAAAAATCAGATTATAATAAGATTAAAATACTATTTTAGGTTATTTTATTCAGAATTAAAATAGATTAAAATGGAGGAAACTATTCACCCACTTTTGTAACCTAACTTGTTTAATTTATGTGACGGGTAGATCGGACGACGCCTTGAGTTGGGACTTCATCCTTTTCAGACCAGACAAGATACCTTGCCAAATTGCTTACAGTACTTTTGCATGCTATTTATATTTTTGTATATTCATTGCATTTCTGTATATGCATTGCATGTGTGTTTTCTTTCAGTCATTACTATCTATTATATGTATGTTGACACACACTTGACACTTAGTATCATGAGAGGACAATCAGTAGGCGTATAGGCTTCAACCACTCTGGTAAACCGTAGTAACTAGCATGCACTATGGTGGTCGTGTCCGAAGGTCGCTACCCCCGAGGTATGTCGATTGATGGAGTCAAGAGGGTCGCTATCCCCGAGGTATGTCGGCTGATGATGTTCTAGACGTGTGTGTAAGTTGTGAGACTTAGATCGAGTAGCCTACCCTTGCCCATACGTCAAAAAGTTATCCTCATTTGCATTCATATAGATTGTCTTGTACAGCGTACTTATTTATTTTCAAATATTATACATGTTTACTGTATTCAAATTGGCATGCTTCTATGTATCTTGTTACGTCCCTCTGAGGACCTGGTCCCTTTCCAGGTATAGATGTTCATGACTATTCGCAGGAGCACGGATCAGGACTTACTACTTATCTTTTTTGAGGAGGTCATACCTTCTGAGCATCAGTGATTATCTCTAGCGATGGATCGCTTCGCTGATACACTTCTATCATCATCTTATTTATATTATAGATTTACCCTTCTCTCTCATTTTAGTATTAATATAGTCATTGGTAGTAGATTTGTCTCCACCCGACTATTAGTTATGGATTATTCAGACCCTTTATTCTAGTTTAGTTATATTCCTTTCTGTGACTGTTGTGTGGATGAGATTAGTATATATTTATACCACATGTGAGTTTATATTCATATTACAGCGTACGTGTGTATCATGGTATCCATATATTGGAGTTGCCATATATATACGGCTGGTATGCTTACGTGTTCCTAGTCTTACGTATTTTGAGACTGGGGCGTGACATATTTTTGTAGTGGCCCATGCAGGTCGAGAGCATATTGTCTCGGTTATATCACTGTACCGAGCAAGCCTGCACATAGGATTAGAATATAAGATCTCATCCACTTATTTATCACCTTCCTTGATTTTGTTTCGCATTCTCATTTGATTGCTTGCATTGCATCTTTCTTGATCCCTTCTCAACGTCGATCTTCTCTCATACTTGATAGAGGTTAGGAAGATGACTTATACTAGGTATATACCTTATAGTATTCAATAATACTATTAGTTAAATTATTGTAATTTGGATAGTATGTCTCATAACCTAGTAACACATAGTCCTATTCTCCCATTAATGAAGTATAATTGAAGGACACCAGCTATAAACTTGCATAAAAAGATAGTGTTTATCCAGACTATAGAACTTTAGTGTTATTCTGGACTGTAGAACTTAGAGGCCCATACACCCATTTGGTTGACTTTAGACTTAGACAAGAAATTAGTATGGCAATTGTAGAGGCACAACACCGATCTTCTTGGTGAACTTAGATCAGTACTTTCCTCCATCATAATCAAGCGTACTTATATTTTTACTACCTCGACTTATGCTGCTATTATAGACTAGTTTTGCAAGCTTATTCTTTTATTAAACTTGTTCATGAAATATGTATTATTAGGGGCCCACACTAATATATTGTCTAAATCAGAATCGGTGTATTATGGTCTGATCAACCGTAGTGCACTTGGTTCGCTCTTTGTATCACTACTTTATGTGGATTGAGATATAGTTGACTCAACTTGTTAGACGGATATACTTGCCCTCTAGACTGGTCAGAGCATATCATGTCAGGTACATAACTGTTCTGATATGAACATGCATATAAGAATTTACCAAAATAAGATTTTAATCCATAACTGCCTTGGCAACTCCTTTTCAAAATTCTTTATTCCCTTCGAATCCCGTACTTGTATTATATCACCTCCTCCTTGAACTCTTTATTGTTGTTTTTCGTCTTCCCCTATTTCGAAAAGACGAATGTTCGTATATAAGTTTGATACACGAATAGTACTAGATATACCTTATAGGCCAAGCATTCATGATGACAAACAAGAGAGCGCGGCCACAAGAAGCCGTAGATACAGGTACGACCTTAGTTATATGTGTCATTGCATACTCATGACCCCCTTTATGACACAAGATCTTAGGTGCATAGTAGACGTAGATTATATATAAGGTAGTTTAGCAGTTATGAGGATATATTGATATTCTACCCAGATGGCATACATGCAATGCTAATAGATGACGCGAGTAGCAGCAGCAGTATTCTCCTCCTATCACCATCTTGCCCCTTGGGGTAGCCCATCTTCTCTTCCATCTCCATTCCTTATCTCGTGCTTAAATCTTCCTATTATAGTTGCGTCCTTCGTGCCATCATAGATTGTTGATTTACTTCAACCTCACCCTTATTTTGTTAGTTAAAAGCATAAATGGTTTAGTAAATGATTAACAACTAAAGAATGAGTTAATAATAATAACCCTTATGTATATGCACTATAGCAATATATGTATTCTTTTCTTAAATTAACCCTTAAGTAGCATCATTTAGCCCAATAGGAATCTGTTAGATTGTTGAATTAGTTCATACTTCCAATAGTTTTATAAAGTTAGTCAAGACCTTAATTGTTACCCTAAAACCTAGACCAAACCTAGGAAAGAGTTGAAAGCACTTGTTACGAACTGACAACTATGATAATTCGCTGGCGAAGTAGCGACAACTGTAGCTAGACCTTTGCAGTAGAGTAGTCAAAGTATTTGCAGACATATTGGTCCGGTGGCATGGCAGTATTAGACTACGATACTTGACGGTTACGGAGAAAAATCATAGTTATAAGATTCCAGACAGGTATCCCAAGATTCTCGACCCAATAAATAAATTCGTCTTACAACCTAGACAATAGCCTCAGGAGACTGTGACTACTAGTAGAACTTTTATAAGTTGGGTAGTGTAGACGAGTTAGAGGATAATATGATAGTGTATGGATAATAAATGGAAAGTGTTAGAATGACAGACCATGACTTTTAGGAAGCACTGCTAGATAGCTATGTAGTGTAATAGCTATAGTGATTATTATGAATATGGGTTAGTGTCAATTTCGAGGACGAAATTTTTGTAAGTTGGGTAGATTGTAAACCCCCTCACCAAAAATAGATATTTTGTGTGTATTTTATATTATTATATTTATTATAGATATTAAATTTCTTTAGAGTTTTCTCTTAGTTAATTAGAAAATAAATTTTCTTGATATATTTACTTATATAAATATTTATTTAGAATTATTTTAGGTTATTTTAGATTTTTGGAGATTTTTCTAGAATTTTTGGTAATTAAAACTTAGGAAACATAAATTTCTAGGACTTCTATGATTTACTATATGACCATACTTGCATGTTGTTCCTACCAAATATTTATTTTAGTTTAAAATATTTAATTATATTTTTCTGTAATTTATTTAGAATTTTAAGAAATTTATTTAGATTTTTAAAATTATTTAGGATTTATTTGGATATATATAGTCTTAATATTAGATAGATGCTAATTTAGTATTAATAGATATTAATAAAATTTTATAAATTATTTGTATTATCTGTAATTATATTTAAGATTATAAATTATTGAGATAAATTCAAACTCTATTTTAAATTAATTTAAATCCTGAACCTACTAGGAAAGCAACTTCATGCATATCCTATCCTTATTTAAATTCATCATAATCCTATCCAAATTAACCAATCCTAGTCTTATTCAATTAAGTAGTGTCCACCATTATAAATACCTCATCCTTCATATATTTCTTCTCCAAATTCCTCTCTTTTTTTTCCAAAAATAGTCAAAATTCGTCATAAATTCAGTCTCATTTTCTATTAGTTATGACTAATTAAAAAGACGATATCTCCTAGCTCCGGACTCCAAACGCGCTCCAATTTTTTGTTAGAACTATATCAAGGTTAGTTTTCTGATTATATAATTTATTTTAATAATTTATGAACCTATTTTTTCAGAAAATTCTAACAGTGTCAGTTGTCCGAAATCAGACACATTTTGGTATTTTTGAGATTACGGGAGATCCCGAACTCGGAATTACGAGCCTTTTGAAGTTTCGAAAATCTGACATAATAAAATTTGATAAAATTATTTTTACTGAATTTAATATATAAATTTAATCTACTGTAAAATTTGTGCAACGTAGACGTAAATAGAAAACCACTAAAAACTGTCATCTGTGCGCCCTTGTGGCCATAACTCTTTACCGACTTGTGATTTTATGAAACCGTTGATTCCAGTGTTTATGTAGCATTAAAATCTATAGGATTCTATACACAAATCCAGGATTTGAGTTGGTTGACTTTTTGGTCAACCGATTGCCTCGATTTGCGTGCCACGGATCACAAATCCGTAAAGTTAACTTTCTTTGGACCAAAATTAGGGTTTAACAAAAAAATTAGATTATAATAAGATTAAAATACTATTTTAGATTATTTTATTCAGAATTAAAATAGATTAAAATGGAGGAAACTATTCACCCACTTTTGTAACCTAATTTATTTAATTTATGTGACGGGTAGATCGGACGACGCCTTGAGTTGTGACTTTATCCTTTTCAGACCAGGCAAGATACCTTGCCAAATTGCTTACAGTAATTTTGCATGCTATTATATTTTTGTATATTCATTGCATTTCTGTATATGTATTGCATGTTTGTTTTCTTTCAGTCATTACTATCTATTATATGCATGTTGACACACACTTGACACTTAGTATCATGAGAGGACAATCAATAGGCGTATGTTCTTTAACCACTCTGGTAAACCGTAGTAACTAGCACGCACTATGGTGGTCGTGTCTGATGGTCGCTACCCCGAGGTATGTCGATTGATGGAGTCACGAGGGTCGCTACCCCCGAGGTATGTCGGCTGATGATGTTCTAGACGTGTGTGTGAGTTGTGAGGCTTAGATCGAGTAGCCTATCCTTGCCATACGTCAAAAAGTTGTCCTCATTTGTATTCATATAGATTGTCTTGTACAGCGTACTTATTTATTTTTAAACATTATGCATGTTTACTGTATTAAAATTGATATGCTTCTATATATCTTGTTACGTCCCTCTGAGGACCTGGTCCCTTTCCAGGTGTAGATGTTCATGACTATTCGCAGGAGAACGGATCATGACTTACTGCTTATCTTTTTTGAGGAGGTCATACCTTCTGAGCATCAGTGATTATCTCTAGCGATGGATCGCTTCGCTGATACACTTCTATCATCATCTTATTTATATTGTAGATTTCCCCTTCTCTCTCATTTTAGTATTGATATAGTCATTGGTAGTGGATTTATCTCCACCCGACTATTAATTATGGATTATTCAGACTCTTTATTCTAGTTTAGTTATATTCCTTTCTGTGACTGTTGTGTGGATGAGATTAGTATATCTGTGAATTGCGACACTATATTTATACCATATGTGAGTTTATATTCATATTACAGCGTACGTGTGTATCATGGTATCCATATATTGGAGTTGCCATATACATACGGCTGGCATGCTTACGTGTTCCTAGTCCTACATATTTTAAGACTGGGGCGTGACATCCCCCCTCTGTTCAGGTGTGGTACCCTGCTATTTATAGCCGCCCTGTGGACGTGCTATGGTTGCCGCATATATTCATGCTTGGTGGCTGCATGGGGCTCCTTCAACAGAATACGACCGTAATGGTAGTCGTATGGTACGGGCAAGCCTCCACGTAGGTTTGGTTAGAAATTTCTGTTTAAAGAGATCTCAGGACTGTTGTGTGCATAACTCAGTGAATTGGATACTTGGTCAACACTAACTGTGCGAGGAATCGTCTTTGGTTGTAATAGAAAATCTTGTGAGTCAAGAGCCACATACAGTTGTAGTCGCAAAGAAGCTCTCGTTTGGCGTTGGTTGGAATGACCCTCTGGCCGTTTGTGGACAAGGCCGCATAGGTCTTGAAGCCGCGTGGAACATATGGAGTCTAGAATGCTTTTGGCCAGAGATGCATAGAACACAAAGAGTCTGGGATGCATTGGGCCAGAGATGCATGGAACACATGGAGTCTGGAATGCATTGGGCCAAAGACGCATGAAACGCATGGAGTCAGGAATGCATTGGGCCAGAGACGTATAGATTTTTGTCGTTTTCTGCATTTGTGGCATTTGAACAAATATATACTGCCAAAAGTAATTATGACAAAGCCGTCGCCCCAGATTCTAATCCTCGGTACAGGATTCGAGGCGGTCAGGATGACTGTCTATTTTGTCAGAGTCATAAATGCTCTGATGTGACTGTAGGGACGATGCGTCAAAGGGCGGCATACGTCTCGGGATGTCATGTATCCGAGGGTGTTATACGTCCACCCCTGTTATGCGTTTCTTGCTTATTTGTTGACTATAAACTGCAGCGCATGGAGAGATTTTTTATGCTTCTACAACCATGGCTAGTGTTGATCATGTATAACTTATACTCTGCTAGTTCTCTATTTTGTATTACTGGCTTCATGATCATCTATGTATATTTGGTTTGGGATGCTTTACTATTTTGCTCCAGATGATCTTATTTCTTGTTTATTGCTTATTTGCTTGTAATTGAGACACCTAGGACCATTGACCTAGATTTGACTGATGGATTATAGTATTAACCCCTATGTTTTATAACTTCACCATATATGTGGAGTATCGGTGTTCTCTAAGTATACGTAGTTGGCCGTTGTCATCCTCTGCTCTCCAGTATTCTGGTTCTGGAGTATGACAACAACACACCACCCGCCACTATCATCCCAACCTCCTCTCCCTCCGGCACACCACCCTGGCCGCCACTGGCGTCGGTGACGGCCGGACAGCGGTCGCGCGCTACACTACGTGTGCATAAGAGAAGAACATACGACCTGTGACCCCTAATTCACGTCCCTCATTCTCTCTCGTTCGATATTTTTATTTCCCGTCTTCGTAGGTACGCAGTTGACATAACCCTCTTCTAATCCCAATAATTAGTTTCAATTAAACAGAATAAAACTAGGTAAAAATCAAAACAAAGTCGACAAAAAATAGCTCTAAACAGTACACAAAAAATAGTTCAAACTCCTATGTTCGCACCCTATTTTCTCCCAAAATAATTATTATTTTAAAAATACACTTGAACAATTTTGTAGACAACATATCCAAGATTAATTCCTTTCAAATAGTTTAATTAATTCATTTTTAATCCCAAGTTATTTCTGTGTGAAGTTGACAAAATAAATATTTTCATAACTTAAAAATTCTCTAATACGGCGTAAGTACTGTAAAACGAGATGACTTTTTCATATTCGGATTATACTGAAAGATGCGTACAGTAAACGGGAACGTGTGGGCTTTCGTAGAACTTGATTTAGACATGTGTGCATTCCGAAATCAACACGTATCAATCAAAAGTCTCTCGTATCGATGTCTTACAAATTATCTAATTAGTTTGTGTTTGCTCATCGAACCGCAACGAAACTTGCACTACTGGACTTGCAGTGCCTGACTTATCATGTGACATGAGTTTCGTCTAATTATGAGTTAGTCGACGAATAGCCATTTCACGGGCCCCACGATCTGACTTGATGAGCGATTTTGTGATCGGCTCATCGGAATCCAAAATGGGACTTGTCGTTGAGTTCGTATCATCAATTAGGATTTGTTTGACCTATAACATATCCAATTTAGAGACCGTTATTTTTGGCATACTTTTCGGTGCAAAGTAGACCACATTTGGACACCGCCTTGACCCAAAACTGTCGTTTTTGTCCCTATGTCCAAATTGAACTTATGAGTAGTCAATCCTAGCTATTGTACTTATTCTGGAAACGTTGGTGATGTCTATTTCAGCATCCGAAGACGTTTGATTAGCTTATGCATTTTTTGGATTCGTTTATGCTTGTTGCCTTGTATCATCTTAGCACCAACTAACTACCATGCAAGTTTACCTTGTCACGATTACTGCTTATTTACATTCAGTTATGCATGTTTCTTTTATGTCATTTATTTTTTAATTATTTATATTATTAAACTGTACATCCAAGAAATACTTGGGTGCAACGATGATATGCGTCATTTATTTGTCTTTTATTTTTACTATGCATGTCGGCCTAAAGTTATGAGACCACCCCATGATTTTGTGGCATCTTTATGTTTCATATGGCCCTGACACATATGTTACATGAGTTGTTAGTCTCATGTGTTGGCCCATCCGATTTCAGTCAACTTTATTTTGATAGTTAACTAAATCTTGCATTGATATGTTGCATCTGAAGCCTCAACACTGCTATTGCATATCGTCTGTATTGTGTCTATTCAAATGTAATCTTTATTTATTTGAGTCTAGGACTGATGTATGCTAAGTCGTACTGGAAAAACCAAGAACCTATAAACCAGATACCTTATCCACTCAAATAAACCAAAGAACCTATCCACCAAATCAGGCCACATTCACTTACAAAGTCTACCATACTAGGAGACCGAACTCGGGCCAAACTCGGGCCGAACTCATGCCAAACTCGGACCGAACTCGGTTACCCTTTTGGTATGAAATCAACTAGTTCAATAAACTCCTGATTTTTTGGCCCAATGGTTGGAAATTTGAATTAAACCCTGACCAAATTCTGACCGAATTATGTTTGCCTACAACCTATAAATAGGATTAGAATTCTCATTCTTACTCACTCAATGTCACTACCACATTCTGAAAACAGGGGTATTTTTGACTTTTTATAAATTACTAATATTATGGTATTTATATTAAATGATTTCTCGATATTGTATTTAAATTAAATAATTGCATGAGGTGTGTATTTAAATATTTACAGTGTTCATTAATGTTTGAGCTGGTAGACTTGACCTAGAAGCCCACTAGACGAACACCTGACAGAATTATGGGGATTATGTATTTAATCGTTTATTTAGAATTTAATTATTGGAGGCCGTAATTAATTACCGTAATTTATTTAATTATTGTACCTTGCCGTTGCTTCGATAATTGGAGCGCTACCCTAGCTTTTGTCTTCCAACAAATTTCACAACCTTGCCCTAGACGTGCCCGTCTTCCATTCTGCCATTTTTGTAATTCGTAATTATGCTCTCTTGTGCTTTATTTTAGCCGCACAATAATTGTTGCGGACGTTTATTTATTTTTTGAATAAATTCTGACTTTGTATCGTTGTGCGTTCCAATCGAAATTGGAGACAATCTTGGCCTATTTTTCGTACGAGCCAAATTAGGGTAATATTCTGTTCTGAGTCTTCTTCACTAATGATATTGGTGACCCGACCTGATTTTGGCCCCATGTACTCCTAATTAATTTTAGAACACAACTTACATTTATTTCTAATTAAATTGAGGATACCATTTTGTCTGATCCCGTTAATCCCGGTTTAAGCCCAGTACCCTATTAATTGAGCCCATACCAAGCACACAATACCCCCCTCACTCTACAAAATGCCAAACACCGAATCACCCACCAAATTTTCATTATTTTATGCATCTGTACAAATACCCAAATTTAAGGGGGCTAATTTGCAAATATTGTATTAGGTGTCAACACCCTATTGGTTTAACCCAAATGAAGAAAACCAACCCCCTAGCTTTGACTAGTCAACCCAAACTCTCTCTCTCCTCCTTTTATTGTATTTTCCTCCATGATGAATCATGGCCAGCCATTTTAAATGGAGTCATCCCCACCACACAACCCCTTACATAAACCTCAACCCTCTTCCCAAGAAACCCCATCCCAATATTGGCCGGCCCTAATTCCTAGGGGGTCACATCACCTCCTTCCCCAAACAAAAACTCCCCCTCTCCATGATATTTATTCACAAACCACCACCATCACCAACACCAAAATAAACCAAACCAACCACTCCTACCCCTGTAGCCCCGGCCCCGGCCACAGCTCCGGCCGGCCGAGCCCCAAGCCCGACCCGGCTTGCATCCGACTCTTCCCCACAGCTCCGATCGGCGGCAAACACCTGCTGCACATCTCCCTCGACTTCCCTCCTCGGATCTCCTCATCCTCCTCCCTGTACCCCGGTGAAGACCTCCACCCACAGCCGGCCAGCTGAAAATCGCCACCCCGCTCCGTTCATCCCCTTCTCGACTCCACAATGCCGGAGCAGCACCACCATCGACTCGGAGCAGTTTCTTTCCAGTCTCCGGCCAGAACGAGCTGACCCGCCGCCTCTGCACTCCGGAATCACCACCCTCCTCCATAACCTCCATTCACCACCACCACATCACTACCGACGCCATCAGCACTCCCCTTCAGCTGAGTCCTTTCCCTCGACTCCACGCCGAGCAACTCCTCCACCCGCAGCCTCCTTCCTCAGCTCCCCTCGAGCTCCTCCCCAGGCGCTGCATTTCTTCTCCGGCCGAGCTCCTCCCATTGCATCCCCCTCTCATCCCTCCGGCAGCCTCGACGTGACTTCTCCTTACTCTCCCAACTCCGGCCTAACCCGAGATCCCCTCCTCCTCCATCTTCTCCGACCGACTCCCTACCCCGGCCTGCAACTTCGACTTCCCTGCAAACTCCCATCACCACCACCGCACCTGACCTCTTCTCCGTCGATCACCTTCATCGCCACCACCTCATCCCGACTCCCTGCTGCTCCTCCCCTCTCCGGCCAACTCCGGTAGTGTCAGCCCTGAGTCCTCCCCGATACCTCAGCTTCATCCCCGGCAGCCTCCGGCTGCACTCGAACCACCACCCCTGTGAGCTCCTCTCCCTTGCCCTCCTTTATATATGTTTATACGTATAAATACGTATACGTGTTTGTATATGTGTATGTGTATACGTATACGTGTTTGTATATGTGTATGTGTGTATACGTATACGTGTGCGTATATGTGTATATACTAATATATGTATATGTATAAGTGTATTTAATTAATGTCTAATATGTATATGTATACGTATGTATTTAATAGTGTGTATGTATATGTATACATATACATAATGTATATATATATGTATATGTATATGTATATATATATTTAATTTGATTTATATATATATATATACGTATTCTAGTATATGTATTATTGGTACATGTATATATATATATTTGTATATACTTAATATATTTTCTATATATAAAATTGGTATATATGTATATATATATATTTTTAGTATATGTATGTAATTATTAATTGGTGTATATAAAATATAAATATACATAAAAATTTTGGTATATGTTTAATAAAAACGTATTTTAGTATATATGTATGTGTAGCATAATATACATATTTATTTTGGTATAAATATATACATATATACGTATATGGTATATGTGTAATTTTACTTAGTATATACTATATATATATATATATATATATATATATATATATTACATCCTCAAAATCAGTATATATGTATATATACATTAATGTATATGTTAGTTAAATAGGTGTAATGTGTTATAGATGTCTGTCTACTAGATGACCCTAGTTGACCAGTATCATACCTGGCATAGCCCCTGAGTTCAATACACTTGTATTGTGTTAGTGTAGCATCTGATGCAAGGTTACATTATTATATGTTTATAGGACTGTTGGATCCTCCAGACAATACTCTGGGACTGGGCATTGGTATTACCAGCTAAGGACCCAAGGCGAGTATATTCTCTGATTAGCTTCTTGTTTATGATATCCCCTATGTTCATTGTATATAGTGTAAATATCCATATTCTCGATACACTGGTTACACGGATTGGTGTATACGAATCTCGTCATGAGATGTTATTCCTTGTTCATGGTGTAGCTTGTACAAGTCTTGTTTCATTGTTATCTTGTACATGTACAGACACTAATTTTTGGGAAGATTTGCTACCTCCCTAGGGAATCCCGTGCCATAGCGTACCATGGTTGGATCTACTATACCAGTCGGGGATGGGGAGTATTTTAGTGTAGATATATGATCATACCCAACTCTACATGCATCATAGCTCACCCCACATCTCAAGTCGGGTGCGGCCTGACCATTACATGCTTCATAGCTGTTACATGTGATTAGCCTGACCTCTACATGCATCATAGCTAACCAACGGTTAGCCTGACCTTACATGAATTATAGCTAATCATATGTAACCAGCCTGATCAAGTTCCCAAGCTGATCACATGTTAAAGCTAGTATTCACACACTAAGTCATAGTATTCTTGCTCATTGACATATTGTTTCCTTTCCTGCATTTACTTACAGTATTTCCAGTATATCCTTTATTGTATGTTTCTCGTACATATACATACATCTTGTATATTTCCATCTATATACTTCTACATAGTTTATATCATTGATATAGAATTGCTATTTAGAAATATAATTTGCTCCTTCCTGACTGGAAAACATTTTCTAGACTATGCCTAGAGGACTAGTATCCGACACTTGTGGACCACAGGGTGAGTAGCTGCAGTCTTGGACTTAGTAGTTCAGTCGTGATTCCGGGAGGTCTAGCCAGAATCACTATTTATCTAGTTAGTTTTCTTCAGTAGATTACTTGGTACCGAATTTGTCTCCGACATTTTGTTGAGACTTGGATTTATTGTTGAGTTAGATTTATTTTTATTAGCATTGTGTTGTATTTCATCTTATTTCTTCGATTCTTATCGTGCTGTAGTTATGTGATTGAGTATGTTATTTATTTATATTATGTTATCCGTGTCTCCTTATGGAGTTGGATACTAGTGCAAGATTATTTAGATAGTGCTTGACCTAGACAGCGTTCTACCGCCGATGCTGCGGCATAGGCTGGACGTACCCACGCTCTCGTACCCCTATACCGGGTACGGGTCGTGACACGTTTTTAGTGGTGGCCCATGCAGGTCAGACTTCGCGAGTTGTACAATATCGTGGTAGTGCGACGTTATAGTTGTACTACTGCGTGCCTGCTATAGAATATAGGACATAGGATACTAGGATGAGAGAGGATACTCAATCACAAAATTCTTGAGAGATTCCTGGGACGATTCCTTGAGAATCTTATTATAATATCCAATTTAAATCCTTCTCACGTGTTTTCGTCCGTCCTCACTCGTTGATATTGAGTTTGATTCTTGTTGACCAGTTGTTAAATTTAAATTCTTGGTGTTATTGTTGAGTTGATTTCTTATCGAGATAAATTTTACGGACTAAACTTTACGATATCATCTGATGACATATATTGATGAGAATAGTGAGAAAGGTAAAATGTCTACTTTGGTTATGGAACCTAGAGTTTATCGCAGCCGTACCAATTGGCGTGTGTCATGAACCAGTCCCAAAATACATAGGACCAGGAATACGTGACATGCCAGCTACACATTCGACCAGACTCTGGTCTGACTCAAATACGTATAAGCTGTAAATATAAAAGGCACTATCTAGATATCCCATAAATTTAAACCTCTATGTCTCAATCCACAATGTACAGCAGTATACAAGAAGGAGCTATATGTGCTAGAGTCGGTCGCCCAATAACACACTAACTCGAATAGACTTGAGAAGAAGTATGAGTCTATAAAAACTAGGCTACACAGCAGATAAAATAAACAATAACCATAATGTCGGTAGATATAATATGAGTACCTGGTACCATGCCCGTAAGACATGCAACTCCAACAGCAACTCCAAATGCTCCGTAATCATCTATGCTGCAAAATTGGCAGGGAACCAGGTCCTCAGAGGGACGTAACAAGGTACAGAAATACAACATGCCCAGTAAACAGAAATTACAAGTGCAACAACAGGGTACTCTAGCATAACCAAACAAGTGTGACACAATTTAAAGACAATGTTCGACGCGTGGGCTCTCCAAAATAAAACTGTAGCTCCGGACACGGAAACACACGGGACGTACCGTAGCTCCGGGCAAAGACTCACACGGGAGATACCACTACACTAGATACAGGATCACTACATAGATACTACATATATATATAAGCGCGTGCAGAGGAGCCCAAGCGTCTAGTAACTGTCTTCCCCATCCCAAGCGGTCAACGATTGTGCGTTGAACCTGAACCTCTAACTACAGTCTCGGCACACGGAAATAACTCAACAGACGTGACCCTAAGGTCGTCCCAGTCTCTGGTCATGATGTCGGTATCAGGATACAGGAATCTAGCACGATCACAGTTTATGAGTGTGTCCTGGGATGTCGATATACTCAGATACGCATATCGAGATGCTACAAAACATCTAACAATCTTTCTAAGACGTTACGACGTACGTCTTCACCCGGTTGTGAACCGGACGCGAAGTACCGAATGTTAACATAAATACGTGCACAATGTACATAACGAAACAATAAATATCTGTAACTGAAATACAGGGTGGCAAGGTACACTTGCCTGCGTGCGGCTGTTGATGACGGGGATACGGTTCCATGTCCAAGTCCTCAGATCCCGCAGT
Source organism: Iris macrosiphon (assembly GCA_036927795.1). Taxonomy (NCBI): domain Eukaryota; kingdom Viridiplantae; phylum Streptophyta; class Magnoliopsida; order Asparagales; family Iridaceae; genus Iris; species Iris macrosiphon. Next base: position 95,641,052 of record JAYESA010000016.1, on the reverse strand, counting down.
ACCTAGAGAAGAGGTACAAACTGAATCAATAAACTATCATGTGGCAAACATGGATGTGACACACGTCTAAACGTATGCTCAGACTCAGCTACAACTTACATGGACACGACACTAGAGGGTTGTCCATGGTTGACTAAGGGTATGTTACATCTAATCCAATTTAAATACTTGTATAACATCATCCGACAAGTCCTCGATCCCACAATTTATCACGTTATTTATCATCAGTTCAAGTCATGATCAACCTCAGGCTTCATCCCGGTGTTCACAGTCGTTATCATGCACGTTTATAAATATCATCCTCAAATAATTAAATTATTATTTATTAAACCCTCGACAATGTTATTTCATCATTTGAACATCCTCTCACATATACATAGCTACTCCTCTATCATTTCATTATTATTTATCAGCCCTCAGCCAATGAACAACTCATGATATCAAACACATCTCTTAAACATAAACATACTCTTCGATACCAATCAATATTTTAATATCACACCCTCATTCCACAATAATTAATCTGCTCCTCTACAACCACCAAAACGTATAAAATAAAATATAATAAACCCTAAGATTTCACATGACACTTAACCACAAAAATCTCAATGTATATACGTACCCTTAACTAAACTCGTTCCATTCTCAAATCTTAAATTTTAATGTACCTATAATTCCCCAGCCTCGATGTTTATATTCTATAACATCATGGCCCAACTCCATGCATATCTATTAATTCCATGAAGACTAAACCATAAACTCCCATTCGTTTCCTCAAACCCTAACTAATACACAAGTCCATATATATCAAAAATAGAGGAAGAAAAGGGGTGGTATACCTCGACGACGGGGTTGCTGGCCGGGTGAAAGAGATGCTGGTGGTGGGGTGTGGCCGGAGTGAACGGCTGAAGACGACGAGGAGGCCTCGCACGGTGGTACTCGGTCTCGCCGTGAGGAGGTGGAGCTCGGCTCGTGGGGATGGCGTTAAAGACTAAGGTGGTGGTGGGAACAACTGGTGGCCGGAGGAACTCGTGACCGTGCCGGAGCGGAGTGCTTGGCCCGCCGGAGAGGTGAAGTCGGGGGTTGGCTCGACGCCGAACCGGGGACCACGACGTGGTAGGGCAGCGCCGGAGAACAGCGGCTACAACGCCGAGCTGCGGGGGTGCAGGCTCGACGCAAGGACAGCGCCGGAGATGCGCTCGAACGCCGGATAGGGGGGAATCCGTCGCGGGCTCGACTGAAAGCAGGAGGTCGAAGAAGACTGGAGGTCGTCGTCGTCGTTCCTGTGGAGCTCATGTCGAATGGGTTGGTCGACTCGAGGAGCTCCACCGGTCGGTGGAGGGACGCCGCAGAGAGGGGGGCTCGGGCAGTCGTGAGGGAGGCCGCCGGAGTATAGCAGTCGGTGGCTGTCTTGCTCGGCCGGAGGGATGCTCGGGATGGGGAGGCCGGAGTGAACGACACCGCAGCTGCACAGGCCGTAGTCCGGTTCGCTGTGGGCTGTAGGCCGGAGCGGGGTAGCTGCTGTTGCGATCAGGGAAGTAGCGGGATACGGCGGATGAGGGAGTCGGCCACCGGAGCAGTAGCTCGGGGAGGAGCAGTGCCATAGGGTGAGGGACTCGGCCGTCGGAGCAGTAGCTCGGGGAGGAGCTCTGCGGGTGAAGTAGGGTGTTGGAGAAGAAGAAAAAGAAGAAGAAAGGAAGAAGGAAAAGAATTTGCATGGAGAAAATATGGAGAGGGAGGAGAGAGAGAGGGGAGTTTTCTACACCTAGGGTTTAGGGCCGGCCTTGGGGATTGTGTGAGGGTGATGTGATGGCTTTATAGGGAGGGGTGAATGGATGGAGGGTGGAGATGCTCCTATTCAAAATGGAGGGCCTAGATATGTTATGAAGAAAAATAATTTCTTCATGAGGAGTGGTGAAGGGATGAGTGCAAATTGGACCCAATTTTGTGACCTCTCCATTTGGTTTGGCCAATGGGGTGAGGGCACCTAAAATTACTAAATTGCAATTTAGTCCCTTAAATTTGGGAAATAGCACGAACACATAAAATGCCGCAAAAATTATGAAGAAAATTGCGGGTGATGGTTTGCATGGTGAGGGGGTGTTGGGGGTTTGGCATGGGTTTAAATTTATGTCCATCGGGATTAATTAAGAATTAAAATAGGATTAGGCAAAATTGATATCCCCGATTTAAATAGAATTAAAGTGTCCCGCGCTTTTAAATTAAATGGGGGCACTTAGGGTCAAAATCTGGAAATGACGCAAAGGTCAAAAATGGTGGGGGCTTGGAGTCAGTCTTGGACCCTTTAGTTGGTCCGGCTCAACGGGTTAAGTTGGTACCTCAAAATTTTAGGGTAACGACACAGGTGTCCGACACGGAATTAAATATGGATTACGGTTTCAAAAAATTGTACAATTAATTTAGAGCACAACAAAAATATGATTTTGAGTGACGAAAAAGTCCAATGCCTAAATTGACGAGTCAAGTCAGAAGTACAAAAGTCTGATGGAATTTATGGGCTGATACTGGCTCCGAATATTTAAACTATGATAGGGCACGCCAAGGGTTTTAATTAAATAAAATAAAATCACAGACAAACTCAACTCTACTCTAAACCTCATCATCTTCTGAAAAATCCAAAATTTTCCAAATCCAAACCTGACTATCTATAGAATAAATCGAGGGGGTTTACATTCTTTCCAACTTAGAAAAATTTTGTCCCCGAAATTAAAAGTAAGGCACGATAATATCTAAAAGAATTTTAAAAACAACTAGTAATCAAATTCCGTACGTAAATTCGTACCTTGCTCCTCAAATAAGTACGGGAACTGCTGTCGAATAGAATCCTCGCGTTCCCAAGTAGACTCGCCTGGTGAATGGTGCTTCCATGCTACTCTGACCAGTCGAATAGTCTACCCTCTCAGAGTCTTCTCGCTGTGATCGAGAATCTCAACCGGCTGCTCTACGTAAGACAGACTGGGCCGACTGTAATCTCCGAATGATCAAGCACGTGACTAGGGTCTGCGACATATCTCCTCAGATGTGATACGTAAAATACGTCATGTACTCCCTCTAATGATGAAGGCAATGCAAGACGGTAAGCCACTTCACCAACTCATTCCAAGATGTCAAAAGGTCCGATGTACCTCGGACTCAGCTTGCCTCTGCCTCCGAATCTGATGGTACTACGAGTAGGCGATATCCTCAAGAATACATGGTCACCCTCCTTGAACTCCAATGGTCTGCGGTGCGCATCTGTTTAATGTTTTTGTCTGTCTTGTGTTGCACGCAGGTGGCTCTGAATCTGCTTGACTTTCTCCACTGTCTGTGTCACCAACTCTGGACCAAGTATTTGATGCTCTCTCACGTCACTACAACATACTGGTGACCTACACTTCCTGCCGTACAGTGCCTCATAAGGTACCATCTGTATGCTAGCCTGGTAACTGTTATTGTAGGAGAATTCCATCAAGTGTAGGTGGTCCTCCCAAGACCCTCCAAAATCAATTATGCATGCTCTCAACGTATCCTCTAGTGTCTGTATCGTGCGCTCTGACTGGCCTTCAGTCTGTGGATGATATGCAGTACTGAACTTGAGACAAATTTCTTAGACTCTCCTGCATACTCCACCAAAATATGACGTGAATCTGGAATCACGATCCGATACAATGCTGACAGGCGCTCCATGTTGTCGTACTATCTATCTCATATACATGCCAGCTAATATCTCCGTGGACTGCCCAACTCTGAAGGGCAGGAAATGTGCAGACTTGGTGAGTCTGTCTACGACAACCCAAACTGCATCCTTCCCGCTTGGGCTTTGCGGGAATCCTGTGACAAAGTCCATGGTAATGTGTTCCCACTTCCACTCGAAATGGGAAGCGGCTACAATAATCCTGCAGTCCTCTGATATTCAGCTTTGACTTGCTGACAAACTAAACATTTTGCCACGAATCTTGCGATTTCTCTCTTCATCCCATGCCACCAGAAATGCTGTCTCAAGTCTCTGTACATCTTTGTACCCCCGGAATGAATAGAACAATCGAGCTATGAGCCTCGATCATCAACTCTTGGCATAGCTTGCCACTCGGAACGTATAGGCGATCTCCATACCTCAATGTTCCGTCTCCATGAATCCTGAGTCCTGTTTGCATGTCGGCCTCTGTCCTTTCTCGCAATCGTCTAAATATCGTATCTGTAGGCAAGGCTGCCTTGATCCTCTCAATAAATATGGACTGAACCTCGAGTCTGGCCATCCGTCCTTCCATGCTTGGCAATACAATCTCAATCTTGAGTTCCTGAGAATCCTCTAACATCTGGTGATGAGTCATAAACTACCTTTGCCTTGCCAGGGTGGTACTGCAATTCGATATCATAATCTGTCATCAACTCTAGCCAGTGCCTCTATTTCATGTTGAGCTCTTTCTGGCCCTTAGAATACACCAAGATATCATCGATAATTACCACCAAAAACTTATCCAAGTACTGGTAGAAAATATTGTTCCTCAAACTCATAAACACTACTGGCCCGTTGGTTAAAACAACATAACTAAAAACTCACAGTGTCCATACTTCGTCCAAAAAGCCGTCTTCGGAATGTCCTCTCTCCGTACCTTGATCTGGTGATAACTTAATCTGAGACCGATCTTCGAGAATGCATATGCGCCGCTAAGCTAATCAAATAAATCATCGATGCACGGCATAGGATACTTGTTCTTTATTTGTTACAGTCCTTAACGCCCTGTAATCGATACACAAGTATTCTGTCTCATCCTTCTTCGGCACCATTAAGATAGTTGCTTCCCATGGGGAAACACTAGCTCGACTGAAACTCTTGTCTAAGAGATCCTCTACTATGGATCTTCAACTCAACCAACTATATCGGTGCTAGTCTGAAGACGAGAGAATAACTGGCTCGACTCTGGGAATCAACTCTTTAACAAACTCCATTTCTCTGTCAGGTGGCAGGCCTAGAAGATCATCTAGAAAAATATCCTCAACTCTGATATAATATGGTGGTACACTGGTTCACCTCCTGCATTGTATACCCCTAAGGTAGATGGGCACCATACTCCTGGGCTCCCTGAACTCAACTCAGGGTAACCTGGTGGCCTAAAAATATAAATGCAACTATGTCGATAATCTAGTGTTACGTGGTATTGGCTCAATCAACTCATGCTAGGACGGTGTCATCGTCCAGACTTAATCCTCAAAATAAATCCTCCTGTTCTGTTTACCACCCTAATCCTTTAAAAGAAAATTTTCTCCCCTGCCTAAAGTATAGTTTCTCTTCTCCTCAAATTTTCCCTAAAATTTTTATTCCTCGAGTTTCTTCTTTTCGTTATTTATCTCTCCAAGTCGCATAGTAAAATAATGGTATCACTCAAGCACATACTAGAATTTCCTGGAATTCGATTATTATCTCCCAAGTGAGATCCTAAAATTTTCATCTCCTCTAGCTCATAATCATCGTTCCTAGCATTGCTATCATATACAACTACTAGTTTCCATCATCAGGCTATGCATTCCCATAAATCATTCTAGGTCATGATCAACAATCCTTCTAGCTCTCAGTACTCCTAAGATCACTGTTACCTCAAGCACGGGTAGGGTACTACTGGGTCCAACTCTCTTGCCAACCTTCCACACTAGTTCTAGAATCCAAAGAACCCATCAATCTATCCTGATAAGGTAACAATCTTCTCCAAGAAAGGTATACGAATTATGTCTTCTGTCGTCTGGTCTTCGATCTTCTTCTGGAGGGAAATCATCAGCCACAAGCATTCGTCTTCCTGAACAATAGGGGACGAGAAACAAGAATAACGATATCGAGGAAGATTGAACGAATACAAATTGGAAGTCCAAGGGCGGTAATCACATACAAAGAGTTTTTAAAATCGATTATGGATTGAGATCCTATTCAATAATCATAACATATATTCCTAATTTGCAGGCTCGCTTGGCACAGTCAGGTGACCAAGACGATTTAAATCGGACCTGCATGGGCCACCACAAAAATATGTCATGAACCAGTCCCAAAATATGTAGGACCAGGAATACATGATACGCCAGCTACGCATTCGACCAGACTCTGGTCTGACTCGAATACGTATAAGCTGTAAATATAAAAGGCACTATCTAGATATCCCATAAATGTAAACCTCTATGTCTCAATCCATAATGTACAGCAGTATACAAGAATGAGCTATATGTGCTAGAGTCGGCCGCCCAATAACACACTAACTCGAATAGACTCGAGAAGAAGTATGAGTCTATAAAAACTAGGCTACACAGCAGATAAAATAAATAATAATCATAATGCTGGTAGATATAATGCGAGTACCTGGTACCATGCCCGCAAGACATGCAACTCCAACAGCAACTCCAAATGCTCCGTAATCATCTATGCTGCAAAACTGGCAGGGAACCAGGTCCTCAGAGGGACGTAACAAGATACAGAAATATAACATGCCAAGTAAACAGAAAGTACAAGTACAACAACAGGGTACTCTAGCATAACCAAACAAGTGTGACATAATTTAAAGATAATGTTCGACGCGTGGGCTGTCCAAAATAAAACCGTAGCTCCGGACACGGAAACACACGGGACGTACCGCAACTCCGGGCAAAGAGTCACATGGGTGATACCACTACACTAGATACAGGATCACTACATAGATACTACATATATATATAAGCGCGTGCAGAGGAGCCCAAGCGTCTAGTAAGTGTCTTCCCCTTCCCAAGCGGTCAACGATTGTGCGTTGAACCTGAACCTCTAACTACAGTCTCGGCACACGGAAATAACTCAACAGACGCGACCTTAAGGTCATCCCAGTCTCTGGTCATGATGTCGGTATCAGGATACAGGAATTTGGCACGATCACAGTGTATGAGTGTGTCCTGGGGTGTCGATATACTCAGGTACGCATATCAAGATGCTACGAAACATCTAACAATCTTTCTAAGACGTTACGATGTACGTCTTCACCCGGTTGTGAATCGGACGCGAAGTACCGAACGTCAACATAAATACGTGTACAATGTACATAACAAAATAATAAATATCTGTAACTGAAATACAGGGTGACAAGGTACACTTGCCTCCGTGCGGCTGCTAATGGCGGGGATACGGTACTATGTCCAAGTCCTCAGATCCTGCAGTACCTAGAGAAGAGGTACAAACTAAATCAATAAACTATCATATAGCAAACAGGGATGTGACATACGTCTAAACGTATGCTCAGACTCAGCTACAACTTACATGGACACGACACTAGAGGGTTGTCCATGGTTGACTAAGGGTATGTTAGATCTAATCCAATCTAAACACTTGTATAACATCATCCGACAAGTCCTTGATCCCACCATTCATCACGTTATTTATCATCAGTTCAAGCCATGATCAAATCTCAGGCTTCATCCCGGTGTTCACAGTCGTTATCATGCACGTTTACAAATATCATCCTCAAATAATTTAATTACTATTTATTAAACCCTCGACAATGTTATTTCATCATTTGAACATCCTCTCACATATACATAGCTACTCCTCTATCATTTTATTATTATTTATCAGCCCTTAACCAATGAACAACTCATGATATCAAACACATCTCCTAAACATAAACATACTCTTCGATACCAATCAATATTTTAATATCACACCCTCATTCCATAATAATTAATCTGCTCCTCTACAATCACCAAAACGTATAAAATATAATGTAATAAACCCTAAGATTTCACATGACACTTAACCACAAAAATATCAATGTATATACGTACCCTTAACTAAACTCGTTCCATTCTCAAACCTTAAATTTCAATGTACCTATAATTCCCCAGCCTTGATGTTTATATTCTATAACATCATGGCCCAACTCCATGCATATCTATTAATTCCATGAAGACTAAACCATAAACTCCTATTCGTTTCCTCAAACCCTAACTAATACACAAGTCCATATATATCAAAAATAGAGGGAGGAAAGGGGTGGTATACCTCGACGACGGGGTTGCTGGTCGGGTGATGGAGATGTTGGTGGTGGGGTGTGGCCGGAGTGAACGGCTGAAGACGACGAGGAGGCCTCGCACGGTGGTGCTCGTTCTCGCCGTGAGGAGGTGGAGCTCGGCTCGTGGGGATGGCGTTGAAGACTAAGGTGGTGATGGGAACAATTGGTGGCCGGAGGAACTCGTGACCGTGCCGGAGCGTAGTGCTTGGCCCGCCGGAGAGGTAAAGTCGGGGATTGGCTCGACGTCGAACCGGGGACCACGACATGGTAAGGCAGTACCGGAGAACAGCGGCTACAACGCCGAGCTGCGGGGGTGTGAGCTCGACGCGGGGACAGCGTCGGAGATGCGCTCGAACGCCGGATCGGGGGGAATCTGCCGCAGGCTCGACTGAAAGTAGGAGGTCGAAGAAGACTGGAGGTCATCGTCGTTCCTGTGGAGCTCACATCGAATGGGTTGGTCGACTCGAGGAGCTTCACCGGCCGGTGGAGGGATGCCGCAGAGAGGGGGGCTCGGGCAGTCGTGAGGGAGGCCGCCGAGTACAGCAGTCGATAGCTATCTTGCTCGGCCGGAGGGATGCTCGGGATGGGGAGGCCGGAGTGAACGATACCGCGGCTGCACAGGCCGTAGTCGGGTGCGCTTTGGGCAGTAGGCTGGAGCGGGGTAGCTGCTGCTGCGGTCAGGGAAGCAGCGGGATACGGTGGATGAGGGAGTCGGCCGCCGGAGCAGTAGCTTGGTGAGGAGCAGTGCCGTGGGGTGAGGGACTCGGCCGCCGGAGCAGTAGCTCGGGGAGGAGCTCTGCGGGTGAAGTAGGGTGTTGGAGAAGAAGAAGAAGAATAATAAGAAAGGAAGAAGGAAAAGAATTTGCATGGAGAAAATATAGAGGAGGGAGGAGAGAGAGAGAGGGGAGTTTTCCACACCTAGGGATTAGGGTCGGCCTTGGGGATTGTGTGAGGGTGATGTGATGGCTTTATAGGAAGGGGTGAATGGATGGAGGGTGGAGATGCTCCTATTCAAAATGGAGGGCCTAGATATGTCATGAAGAAAAATAATTTCTTCATGAGGAGTGCTGAAGGGATGAGTGCAAATTGGACCCAATTTTGTGACCTCTCCATTTGGTTTGGCCAATGGGGTGAGGGCACCTAAAATTATTAAATTACAATTTAGCCCCTTAAATTCGAGAAATTGCACCAACACATAAAATGTCGCAAAAATTGTGGAGAAAATTGCGGGTGATGGTTTGCATGGCGAGGGGGTGTTGGAGGTTTGGCACGGGTTTAATTTTATGGCCATCGGGATTAATTAAGGATTAAAATAGGATTAGGCAAAATTGATATCCCCGATTTAAATAGAATTAAAGTGTCCCGCGCTTTTAAATTAAATGGGGGCACTTGGGGTCAAAATCCGAAAATGACGCAAAGGTCAAAAATGGTGGGGGCTTGGAGTCAGTCTTGGACCCTTTAGTTGGTCCGGCTCAACGGGTTAAGTTGGTACCTCAAAATTTTAGGGTAACGACACAAGTGTCCGATACGGAATTAAATATGGATTACAGTTTCGAAAAATTGTGCAATTAATTTAGAGCACAACAAAAATATGATTTTGAGTGACGAAAAAGTCCATTGCCTAAATTGGCGAGTCAAGTCAGAAGTACAAAAGTCCGATGGAATTTATGGGCTGATACAGGCTCCGAATATTTAAACTATGATAGGGCGCGCCAAGGGTTTTAATAAAATAAAATAAAATTACAGACAAACTCAACTCTACTCTAAACATCATCATCTTCTGAAAAATCCAAAATTTCCCAAATCCAAACCTGACTATCTATAGAATAAATTGAGGGGGTTTACAGCGTGGCGAAGATTCTAGATGACATGACTATAGGGTTGCGTACTTTAGTTACGGAACCTGTCGTTTATCACACCTATGCTTACTGGCGTGGCGAGGATTCTAAGCGTCATGCACATATGTATGATTATCAGGTTGTATCTTAAATTGGTTCTTAAAGTATCATCTCAACACTTATCTATTTCTGTTAATACAAGACTTTATTCTATCGTTCTTTTGTTGCTAGTAGTAGAAACACCTTCAGTCCTCAACCCAGTTCCTTTTGAACTTTCATTCTTTGAGGATTCCTTGTTAAGTATAATAATTAGTGACTTGTAGTTATGTCTGTGTCTTGAGTATTAGTATTGACTGAGTGTTGCTAGTAAGTTGTAAGTGTTTCCTAGTTGGACATATGAGCAGTAGGCCTTAACTTAGAGTTAACCCATAGCATAGTACCTTGTAACAATAGTTCTAGGATAGGTACATTATAGTACTAAGAGTAAATGAGAGTATAGAGTATCAGTGATAGTTCCAAGAGTTAGTATCAGAGCCAACATACCCGTCCTGGATAATCATGATTATGTAATTGGATGATCTATGTAAACAATTAAGTATCCATGAATTGTGTTAAGGATTAATGGAGCATGCTGTTCAATTTGATAATTGATATTGAGAGTGTTAAAGGTAAGGAAATATATATGCATAAAGAGTTATTATGAGATGTCATGAGTAGAGAAATATCAGAATTGATAATAAAAATGGTGAAGCATATCACAGATTAGTTTAACAGGCTTTAAAAGATTAAAGGGAAATACCTATACAACAATCGAGATGAGGAACCATATACTTGCCTATGGGAGTAAAGAAACATGAGTGTTATAGAAGGTACAAATAATCATGAGTTCTAATAAGTTTGATGAGATGATCCAATAATGAAGCTAGTGATATCATACCAAGGGTACTAATGATTCTATATCGAGGATTAGTCGAGAATGATGATAATAACAGTAAGCACTTTACGTGATGATAATTAGACGATATACCCGTTGATATAGATTGAAAATCATGGAAGAAAATACGTGTGATGATAACTTAATCATCAGGAGTAATAGTGCAACTAATTCGGGCAGTACAATTTTAGTACCCAGATGGGAGTTGTAGACAATAGATGTATTGAGTGCACCTCGAGTATTAGAGACTGTAAGTATTTATATGTATGCTTACAAATTTAAATGGAAGAGTGGAAATAAAATTTTATTTTAAAGGATTTTGAGAAGTTGAGATTCTATGTTATTAAATGTTTGAGGATTCAAAAAAAAAATTTGTGGTCAAGGCTATAAAGATTTTAGAAGTGATTAAAATTTTATTTCGATGTTGAGTATCTGACTTTTGAGGAAATATATGCATTTTATTTTAAAATTGTTCGAGAAATTAAACCTTGACGATTATTTTGAGGATTTATTTTATGGTGGATGAGAAATATATATATTAATATACAAGTAGATGATATATATGTGTAAGGATCTGTTGACTTGGGCATGATTGAGATGGCACCGCAGACAGACTTTTATGTCCATCTAGAGTTGTATTAGGGAGAACAGCACTTGGTATGGTATGTTACACTTGGTGTGCACTTGAGTTATAAGAACAAATAGTATAAACAATTATAGTAGGTAAGAGAGCTAGCAGTGAGTGTGCTTGTAGTAAAAACTAGGGTACTAAAGAGATAGAGGTATCGAACTTGGATGCATTATTGAACCATGGTTATATTAAAGATTCTTGGTATCAGATTTAGGTATCAATAGGCAGGTGCATGCAATAAGGATGTAATCATGGGTGTCTTGTGGACTAATGATTAAGTTGATATGGATATCAGTGTACAGGAATAGGAATTTGTTAGTGAATGTGCCAGAGTTAAGTGTATGTTAGAGATAGAAGATACTGCAAGAAATATGTTAGCAGGTTCTTTCTTTTCTTTTCTCATGTTTGTTTTTGTCTTTTGATTGATTGACTGATTTCCCTAGTACTGTAGTTCGTATGCATAAATTTTTTTGTTAGAATGTAGTTAGTAGTACACCCTGACAGAGACTGCAATACCATGACAAAAGATACATGACCGTACATATTTTCTTAGATTGCACGGCTGAAGGTAGAATTTTCTTAGACCATGATGATTGGGGTTGACCATAGTAGATTTATGAAGAGGTTATGACTTACAAGAGAAACGAGATGCTAAAATTTTTTTTTTTTGGAAGATAAGCATAAAGAGTTGAGGATTTAATATGGAAGAGTTGATAAATCATTAATTTTGTCAAGATTGAGATATGATTAAATTATCATTAGAATCCGAGGATAAACATTAATTTAAATGAGAGGTAAAGAATTTAATATGGTAGGATTATGATATATTTATCATTGAAATTTCGAGAAAATTAAGAAGATTATTATTGTATTCATTTGACTGCAAGATATAGATTTAATTGAAGATATTAATTGAGGATTTTGTGAGTATTATATTATTTGAGTATTGTGAGGAAAAAGGAATCGAGGATTTAGATCACTAATGGATTAGTGTTGAATTCAAATTTTGGGATAAGATTTTAATTTTTATAAACGTGCAAGGACTGGATTTTGGATCAAAGGATTGGATGGTAAAAATTTGTATCTAGTGATTTACTCAAAATTTGAGGAGTAAAATATTAATGGGTTAGTGTTTAAACACAAACTTTTGGACGAGATTTTTAAAATTTTATTGGATTCATGGGTTAGTGTTTTCAGATGGAAATTCTTAATTTATAAGATATGCATCGTTTGGGTTAAATTAGAGGAGTGGATATTAAATTTTGAGTACTGAATTATTAACTTAAAATTCAGAGGGGATCGTGGTAAAAATGAAATTGATTTTAATTCGAGGATTTTTCAGGGATACGATAAATTTTAGAATTTTTGAAAATCGTAAAATGACAAGGTAGATTATTTCAGGATTATGTGGGTTGGTGAATTTAACTATTGATGGAAAATAATATAATAAATAAATACTACTATGAGGATTTTAAATTTCGAGGACGAAATTCTTTTAAGGAGGGTAGACTTGTCACTACCACATTCTGAAAACAGGGGTATTTTTGACTTTTTATAAATTAATAATATTATGGTATTTATATTAAATGATTTTTTGATATTGTATTTAAATTAAATAATTGCATGAGGTGTGTATTTAAATATTTACAGTGTTCATTAATGTTTGAGCTGGTAGACTTGACCTAGAAGCCCACTAGATGAACACCTGACATAATTATGGGGATTATGTATTTAATCGTTTATTTAGAATTTAATTATTGGAGGCCGTAATTAATTACCGTAATTTATTTAATTATTGCACCTTGCCGTTGCTTCGATAATTGGAGCGCTACCCTAGCTTTTGTCTTCCAACAAATTTTACAACCTTGCCCTAGACGTGCCCGCCTTCCATTCTGCCATTTTTTGTAATTCATAATTATGCTCTCTTGTGCTTCGTTTTAGCCGCACAATAATCGTCGCGGACGTTTATTTATTTTCTAAATAAGGGAGCTAATTTGCAAATATTGCATTAGGTGTAACCAACCCCCTAGCTTTGACTAGTCAACCCAATCTCTATCTCTCCTCCTTTTATTGTATTTTTTTCATGATGAATCGTGGCCATCCATTTTAAATGGAGCCATCCCCACCACACAACCCCTTACATAAACCTCAACCCTCTTCCCAAGAAACCCCATCCCAATATTGGCCGGCCCTAATTCCTAGGGGGCACATCACCTCCTTCCCCATACAAAAACTCCCCCTCTCCATGATATTTATTCACAAACCACCACCATAACCAACACCAAAATAAACCAAACCAACCACTCCTACCCCTGTAGCCCCGGCCCCGGCCACAGCTTCGGCCGGCCGAGCCCAAAGCCCGACCCGGCCTGCATCTGGCTCTTCCCCACACCTCCAACCGACGGCCAACCCCTGCTGCACATCTCCCTCGACTTCCCTCCTCGGATCTCCTCATCCTCCTCCCTGCACCCCGGCGAAGACCTCCACCCGCAGCAGGCCTGCTGAAACTCGCCACCCCGCTCCGTTCATCCCCTTCCCGACTCCAAAATGCCGGAGCAGCACCACCATCGACTCCGAGTAGTTTCTTTCCAGTCTCCGGCCAGAACGAGCTGACCCGCCGCCTCTGCACTCCGGAATCAATACCCTCCTCCATAACCTCCATTCACCACCACCACATCACTACCGACGCCATCAACACTCCCCTTCAGCCGAGTCCTTTCCCTCGACTCCACGCCGAGCAACTCCTCCACCCGCAGCCTCCTTTCTCAGCTCCCCTCGAGCTCCTTGTCACGCCCCAGTCCCAAAATACCTTGGGACTAGACACGTAGCAATGGCCAGCAGTACACACCGATGGACCAACCCAATATAATGGATCCATCAGGGCATACTTAAGCTGTAAAATAAGTCTACGACAATCATGGCACAACTAATCTCATCCACACAAGATATAAAATATGATCCACAGAATAAATAAGGAATGTAAATCATCAGCAAGTCTCACAAAGTACTTCGGGAACAACCCGATAAATATCTAGTACAATGGTTCCACAGACCAGAAAATAAAAGACTGAAATAATAAATAAAACTGAGCATGAACATGGATGCTCAAGAGAAGTCTTCAGCTAAGACCTCGTCCTCAGATGGTGGTACGGCTCCTGGATCGGCTCCTCCTGCTGCGGTCCCGTAAACCTCGGGGTAAACCTGGTCTACAAAATCTGGGGACAAAATCCATATCCAGGTCCTCAGGGGACATAGCAAGGTACAGAAAAAAATACAAGCCAGAATATAAACAGTGCAGCAAATAATGAGATAAGCAGGGTAAGTATGTAACATCTGTATAAATGCAAGAGAGAATATCAATAGTACTCAGGTTGAAACAACTATAAGCCCTGTGTAGGGGAGCCGGTAGTAGTGGTGTCAAGAGGTGGTCTAGCTCAGCGGGATACTGAGTAGCCGGCATAACATAATCAACCTGTAGCCTGTGAATCTATCCAGCAATAGATGGAACAATAAGGGAATACTAAAATAACCAGCTAAGTGATATGCAAGATGAGAGCAGCACTAGAACTCAGGCTGAAGCATACTACAAGCTCTGTGTAGGGGAGCCGGTAGTAGCAGTAATAATGAGTAATGGGCCAAGCTCGGGCTTCAGAGTCTTGGGCCTCACAGTAGTAGGGGTGTATATATATGATCAGCCTGTAGTCTGTGTGTCTCTCCCCACCCAATGTAACCACGCAAATCATGAACATAACGTCTCACGTCCATGTCAGCGGAGTCATATCTAATGCACAAATCATAATGTATATAGAATATAGAATCTAGGTCAAGTCCTGTATCCTATACAGAATCACCACGAATATCTCGGGAAGATCCTGTCTCATGATCAGTGTCTTGTGTCCTGGGTCAAAGTGTACTTGGTAAGACAAGTACGAGGAGATAAAATATCACGTATGTCCATCTCTAGATGACAATACCCAACACCGCGTACGATGTTGGCACCCGACTGATAATCGGACGCTAAGTATGTCACACGGTCCTAGGTTAAGCATGCATAGTAGTATAATGAAGCAAGGAAAATATGTATCAATACTGCAGAGTTGCCAAGGTACACTTGCTTGATGTTTGAATATCAACTGTCATCCTGGTATCGGTGGATCCGGTAGGTGCTACTCCAAAAGCTGTAAAAAACATCACCAACAGTCTCAGAAGGTATCAAACTGCTAGGAACGCCTGTCCTTACGTCCAATTTGGACACAGGGGCAAAAAGGTCATTTTCGGGCCAAAGTGGGGTTCACGTGTGGCCCACTTTGCACCGAAAAGCGTGCCAAGGGTAACAGTCTCTAAATGGGACAAACTATGGGTCAAACAACTCTAAATGTCAATACGATCCCAACGGTATGTCCAAATTTGGATTTCGATGAGCCGAACATAATTTGGTCCAAAAAGTCAACTATGGGGCCCGCCAATTGGCGATCTGGTCAACCATCTCAGAAATGCATGAAAATTGGGTCACAGGACCAGCGTGTTACCACGAGTTCAGTGGCTCAAGTTTTGTCGCAATCTGACAAGCGTGCACAAAATATGCGCTAGTTCCACAAAAGTGGCGACACGGAATGTGTTCGCGGATACGGCCTAATTCCGGCGCGCACACGCGTCCAAATCAGTCCCCACGAATTTTCACGTGTCCAACTATGCTGCGTGCACCATTCGGTACACTTGGCACATGGCAGGGCGGTCCCGTTTGGCGGGGCGCGCTCCGATCTCCAACTTTTAGAAAACCGAAAAAATGGGTGCGCGCAGTTTTGTGACGAATATAATTTTGTCCACAGCAACTAATAGCACAAAGTTATTATTCAAAAAATAAACTAGGTCATGTAATCTACAGGTATCAAAAAAAATCACCAAATTCGGATCTCTGTGGTGGGAGATACGAACTCGGCAATATGGGTGGTCATTATGGAATTCTACGATTGCAGAATTCTGTCTGTCCGTCCACTTTGGAAGCTGTTTTTCACCTAGGGGCACACGTTTTCCGAGGTTGGCTATAAAATGAATATTGGAGAGGGTTAAGGGATGATCATACCTATGAAAACGGAACAACGTTTGGTCGAGCGAGTCGACAGGAAATCACGCCGGAGCGAAGGTGCCTCGAGTGGGAGACTGCAGTTCGCGATGTCGGCGTCGACGGGATGGTTGGATGGCTTGGGGAGGCTTTTCTGGCGCGGGGACGGCTCTAGATGGGAAGAGGAAGTCTGGAGTTTCTAGGTTAGGGTTTTAGAGAGCTATTATCTATATATATACTATATATATTAGGAGAGAGAGGGGGTTAATTGGATTGCGGGTTGGAACTATCCGCGGGTTGAATAGGAAGGTCGGGTGAAGTGGGCGCTGAAGGGGGTCAATGGGCGGTCCTGGGTCAATTGCTAGGGAGGTCTGGCATTTGCTAAATGGTTTTGTTCTTTGCTGTAGTAGCAAACTAGTATTAGTGGTAGTTTTTGTTATATTATGATTATTGTTATTATTATTATTAGTATTATTATTATTATATACTTATTTTCTTTTCTTTTCTTTATAAAATATATATACATATATATATATTTGTATATACATATATATATATATATATATATATATATACTCATAAGAAAATTTATACTCTTAGGGTAATGTACATCGTTAGGCTAGCAACAGCTTAAGGGGTCTCCTACATGGAATAAATTCTGAAAAATTCCTGATGGTCCCATAAGTCCTCTAAGTGCCCGAACACCTAACATAAAAATTATTAAAAATCTATTTCTCCTCTTTGGGCCTAATTACTACAATTTGATTAATAATTAATGAAAAGAAAGGTACATACAATTTTCTAGGAAGGGGGTTTTACATTCTACCCAACTTGTAAAAATTTCGTCCTCGAAATTAAAATTAAGCCACGATAGAATGCAAGGATGGTATAAGATATAAATTAACAATGTAAATTCATACCTTGGCCTGCGAATAGGTTCGGAAAACGCTTGCGCATATCGTCCTCGCGCTCCCAAGTTGATTCTCCTGGCGCGCCATGCCTCCATGCTACGCGAACCAAGGGAATAGACTGGTTCCTCAATACCTTCTCTCGACGATCAAGGATTTCCACGGGTTGCTCTTGGTATGACAAACTCGGCCCAATGGTGATCTCTGAATGGTCGAGGACATCACTGCTGTCTGCCACATATCGCCTGAGCTGTGACACATGGAATACGTCATGTACTCCCTCCAGTGAAGGTGGTAGCGCAAGTCGATATGCCACCTCTCCAACTCTCTCGAGCATGTCAAATGGTCCAATATACCTTGGACTCAACTTGCCGCGCCCTCCGAATCGGATGGTGCCTCTGGTCGGTGATATCCTCAAGAAGACGTGATCGCCCTCTTTGAACTCCAAGGGTCGACGATGAAGGTCTGTCCACTGTTTCTGCCTGTCTTGCGCTGCTCGCAAGTATCCCTGAATCTTCTTGACTGTCTCTACGGTGTTGACCACCAACTCGGGTCCCAGAATCTGACGTTCTCCTACGTCACTCCAACACACAGGAGACCTACATTTTCTTCCATACAATGCTTCAAACGGAGCCATCTGAATACTCGCTTGATAGCTATTGTTGTAAGAAACTCTACAAGATGTAGGTGGTCCTCCCATGATCCTCCAAAGTCTAACATACAAGCCCTCAACATGTCCTCCAAGGTCTGAATAGTACGCTCCGACTGCCCATCTGTCTGCGGGTGGTAAGATGTACTAAACTTCAGACGAGTACCAAGACTCTCTTGCATGCTCCTCCAAAAGTGCGATGTGAAGCGCGAATCTCTGTCCGATACAATGCTGACTGGTATGCCGTACAATCTCACGATCTGCCTCATATATAAATCAGCTAAAACTTCTGTAGACTGACCCACTCTAAAAGGTATAAAATGGGCTGACTTGGTGAGTCGGTCCACTATTACCCACACTGCATCTCTCCCACTTGGACTCTTGAGAAAACCCGTGACGAAGTCCATAGTGATGTGCTCCCACTTCCACTCTGGAATCGGAAGTGGTTGCAATAATCCTGCTGTCCTCTGGTGCTCCGCCTTCACTTGTTGGCAGACTAAGCATTTGGCCACAAATCTTGCGATCTCTCTTTTCATTCTATGCCACCAGTAATACTGTCTCAAGTCTCGGTACATCTTGGTTCCTCCTGGGTGAACAGAGTACATAGAGCTATGTGCTTCCGTCATTAACTCCTGTCTCAATTCTCCATTTGGAACATACAGGCGATTTCCAAACCTCAATGTCCCGTCTTCGTGGATGCGAAGTCCTGTCTGCATGCCGGCTTCTGTCCTCTCTTTGAGTCTTCGGAATCTAGCATCGGTGGGCAATGCCTCTTTAATCTTCTCTACGAGTGATGACTGAATCTCAAGATTAGCCATCAATCCATTCTGTCCCGGTAAGATGACCTCTATCTGTATCTCCTGTAAATCTCTCAATAACTCGGGCTGCATTGTCAAGAAATAAGCCGTAGGCTTCCTACTGAGTGCGTCTGCAACAACATTCGCCTTTCTCGGATGATACTGCAGATCGATGTCAAAATCTACCATTAGTTTGAGCCAGCGTCTCTGTCTTATGTTAAGTTCCTTCTGAGTATACACATACTTCAGACTTTTGTGATCTGTAAAGATGTCTAATTTCTCCCCATAAAGGTAGTGCCTCCAGATCTTTAATGCAAATATAACTGCTGCTAGCTCTAGATCATGTGTTGGGTAGTTCTTCTCGTGGACCTTCAACTGTCTCGACGCATAAGCAATGACTTTGTCATGTTGCATCAAAACACATCCTAGTCCACTGCCTGATGCATCACTGTAAACAACAAAACCTCCTGACCCTGAAGGAAGAGTCAAGATAGGTGCTGTTGTTAATCTTCTTTTCAGTTCTTCAAAAGCCTTCTGGCAGTCTTCTGTCCATATAAACTCCTGGTCCTTCCGTGTAAGCTTCGTCATCGGTTCCGCAATCCTCGAGAAATTTTCTACGAACCTTCGATAATATCCCGCAAGTCCGAGAAAACTTCTCACCTCTGCAACTGATGTGGGTGTAGGCCAAGTCTCTATTGTCACAACTTTCTCTGGATCCACTGAAAGTCCTTCTCCTGATATGATGTGTCCCAAGAAAGGCACTTTGTCCATACAGAACTCACACTTACTGAGTTTGGCATATAACTTCTCCTGCCTCAAGGTCTCTGACACGATTCTGAGGTGCTCCTCGTGCTCTTCATGGTTCTTGGAATATATGAGAATGTCGTCAATGAATACCACTACAAATTTATCCAAGAACTGATGAAAGACTCTGTTCATTAAGCTCATAAATACTGCTGGTGCATTCGTTAAACCAAACGGCATCACCAAGAACTCATAATGCCCATACTTTGTCCTGAAAGCGGTCTTCGGGATGTCTTCCTTCCTTACCTTGATCTGATGATAGCCGGATCGAAGGTCAATCTTCGAGAATACCCTTGCGCCACTCAATTGATCAAATAGGTCATCAATGCATAGCAAGGGATACCTGTTCTTGATAGTCACAGCATTCAGTGCCCGGTAATCAATACATAACCATACTGTTCCATCCTTCTTCGGCACAAATAATATGGGTGCTCCCCAAGGTGAAACACTGGACTGAATGAAACCCTTCTCCAAAAGATCATCAACCTGTGCTTTCAACTCCACTAACTCCTTGGGTGCTAGCCGATAAACTGTTGAAGTGATTGGCTCTGCTCCTGGAGTTAAGTCTATTGTGAATTCTATTTCCCGATCAGGCGGTAAACCTGGAAGATCATCGGAAAATACATCCACAAATTCTGATATGACTCTTGGATAACCTGTCTCCCCTTCTACAGATAGTACCCTAAGAGTAGGCTGAGCTCCTTGCTCTACTGCTCCTCGGAGAAACTCAAATTCCGGATGTCCAGGTGGTCTAAATATAACCCGCCCAAGTCGACAATCAAGAGTCGCATGGTACTGACTTAACCAGTCCATACCAAGTACGACATCATAATCCGGCATAGAAAATATCAGAAACTGCGCTCGCATTTCTCGGCCACAAACGACTACAGAACATGATCTACAGACGTCACTAACTGGAATAATTCCACCTCCCGTAAGAATTCTCTTCATCTTCGGAAGGGGTGCGGTAGCTACTCTATGGGTGGCTACAAAGCTAGCTGCTATAAATGAATGCGATGCTCCAGAATCAAATAATGTAACTGCTGGTAATGAAGCTACTAAAATAGTACCTGCGATGACCTCGCCTGCTGTAGCCTCCTCCTTAATAGCTAAAGTGAATGCCTGTCCTCGCCCCTGTGCTTGGCCTCGCTGCTGCTGAGCCTGCTGAAACAGAGCTGCCTGTGGTACCAGGGGTGGTCTCTGCTGGTTCCCTCCTGGGGCTGGTGGCCTGACACCTCCAACTCCTGCCTGCTGTGCTCCTGCTGCCGGATAAACTGGTCGTGGTGCAGGCAAAGCTAATCTCGGTGCTCCCTCTCTGCGCTCGGTGCACTCTCTGGTCTGATGCTGGTTGGAACCGCAAGCTAGGCAGAGTCCCAACTTGCGTCTGCATTCTCTCTCAATATGACCTATCTTGCCGCAGTGGTGACAAGTAGGGAGAGATATGGCCCTGTGTGTTGTCCTCTCTGGCATGCTCCTCTGGGTCCGTTTTGCTGAATCCCCATGTGCTGTCCTGGTTGGTGCTGATGTGATATGCCTCTTCAGGGTCGACTCCCTTCTGGTGATGCGCTCCATGCGTCGGGCTGCTGCGAGAACGTCGGTATAAGATGTAGGTGCGACTGAGCCAATCAATCTCTGAAGCTCGAACTTCAGTCCATCAAAGAACTTCTCAGCTTTTTCTTCCTCGATCGAAATCAAGGTTGGGGCAAAGCGACTGAGGCGTATGAACTCCGCGTTGTATTCCTCCACTGTCATGCTGCCTTGGATAAGGCGATGGAACTTGTCTCTGAGCTCTGATCGTGCAACTGCCAGAATGTACATTTCTTTGAAGAGTCTGGAGAACTCTTCCCAGGTGACTCGGTCCTGCCCGAGCCTCATCTCCTCTGCCAACCACCAGTGATGTGCATTCTCCGTTAACTGCATTCTGACTGCAGTCATCTACTTCTCTCTCGGAAGTTCTGCGACTTCCAACTGATGCTGAATATTTATGAGCCATTCATGAACTTCTGTTGGTCCCTCTTTACTAGAAAAGGTACGAGGCTTGAGCTGACGGAAGTCGGTGATAGATCCCGTCGCCGATCGCCTCGCTGGTGGATTTGCCTGCTCCAATGCGGATACCAGGCTGGTTCTCAGATTCTCGGCCTCCTGACGTTGTGCTTCTTGCTGAATCTGTTGCTGTGCTTGCATCATAGCATACATCATCTGGAACATCTGTTGCCCGTCCATGGCTTGTCCTGGCGGGAAAGCTGGTATCTGGGGAGTGAACTGTGGTGGAGGTGGGATGTCATCTCTCTGGAACCTTGGATTAGGCTGACCGGTTTGATCGCTCTGCGATGCTTGTCCTCCACTACCAGAAGTCACTCCATCTCCATAAGTAACCACAGCGTCGTGTGGTGTATCCAAAGGAATCTCGTCTCCGTTCCTGGGATCCATTTCTCTGCAACCAAAAGATAAACTATAAGAACGCTCATAGGAGTCAACACAGGATGCAAATCAAGTAACAATTTTGAGTTCGATATAGAGTTCAAGAATGGTTCAATTAATGGATGAGATCCTATAACTTATTATATCCTTAGGGCAGGCTGGTTCAGTCCCTAAGTTGAAACTGAACAATTTAGTCGAAGACCTGCATGGGCCACCACAAAAACCATGTCACGCCCCAGTCCCAAAATACCTTGGGACTAGACACGTAGCAATGGCCAGCAGTACGCACCGATGGACCAACCCAATATAATGGATCCATCAGGGCCTACTTAAGCTGTAAAACAAGTCTACGACAATCATGGCACAACTAATCTCATCCACACAAGATATAAAATATGATCCACAGAATAAATAAGGAATATAAATCATCAGCAAGTCTCACAAAGTACTTCGGGAACAACCCGATAAATATCTAATACAATGGTTCCACAGACCAGAAAATAAAAGACTGAAATAATAAATAAAACTGAGCATGAACATGGATGCTCAAGAGAAGTCTTCAGCTAAGACCTCGTCCTCAGATGGTGGTACGGCTCCTGGATCGGCTCCTCCTGCTGTGGTCCCGTAAACCTCGGGGTAAACCTGGTCTGCAAAATCTGGGGACAAAATCCATATCCAGGTCCTCAGGGGACATAGCAAGGTACAGAAAATAATACAAGCCAGAATATAAACAGTACAGCAAATAATGAGATAAGCAGGGTAAGTATGTAACATCTGTATAAATGCAAGAGAGAATATCAATAGTACTCAGGTTGAAACAACTACAAGCCCTGTGTAGGGGAGCCGGTAGTAGTGGTGTCAAGAGGTGGTCTAGCTCAGCGGGATACTGAGTAGCCGGCATAACATAATCAACCTGTAGCCTGTGAATCTATCCAGCAATAGATGGAACAATAAGGGAATACTAAAATAACTAGCTAAGTGATATACAAGATGAGAGCAGCACTAGAACTCAGGCTGAAGCATACTACAAGCTCTATGTAGGGGAGCCGGTAGTAGCAGTAATAATGAGTAATGGGCCAAGCTCGGGCTTCAGAGTCTTGGGCCTCACAGTAGTAGGGGTGTATATATATGATCAGCCTGTAGTCTGTGTGTCTCTCCCCATCCAATGTAACCACGCAAATCATGAACATAACGTCTCACGTCCATGTCAGTGGAGTCATATCTAATGCACAAGTCATAATGTATATAGAATATAGAATCTAGGTCAAGTCCTGTATCCTATACAGAATCACCACGAATATCTCGGGAAGATCCTGTCTCATGATCAGTGTCTTGTGTCCTGGGTCAAAGTGTACTTGGTAAGACAAGTACGAGGAGATAAAATGTCACGTATGTCCATCTCTAGATGACAATACCCAACACCGCGTACGATGTTGGCACCCGACTGATAATCGGACGCTAAGTATGTCACACGGTCCTAGGTTAAGCATGCATAGTAGTATAATGAAGCAAGGAAAATATGTATCAATACTGCAGAGTTGGCAAGGTACACTTGCCTGATGTTTGAATATCAACTGTCGTCCTGGTATCGGTGGATCCGGTAGGTGCTACTCCAAAGGCTGTAATAAACATCACCAACAGTCTCAGAAGGTATCAAACTGCTAGGAACGCCTGTCCTTACGTCCAATTTGGACACAGGGGCAAAAAGGTCATTTTTGGACCAAAGTGGGGTCCACGTGTGGCCCACTTTGTACCAAAAAGCGTGCCGAGGGTAACAGTCTCTAAATGGGACAAACTATGGGTCAAACAACTATAAATGTCAATACGATCCCAACGGTATGTCCAAATTTGGATTTCGATGAGCCGAACATAATTTGGTCCAAAAAGTCAACTATGGGGCCCGCCAATTGGCGATCTGGTCAACCGTCTCAGAAATGCGTGAAAATTGGGTCACAGGACCAGCGTGTTACCACGAGTCCAGTGGCTCAAGTTTCGTCGCAATCTGACAAGCGTGCACAAAATACGCACGAGTTCCACAAAAGTGGCGACACGGAATGTGTTCGCGGATACGGCCTGATTCCGGCGCGCACACGCGTCCAAATAAGTCTCCACGAATTTTTACGTGTCCAACTATGCTGCATGCACCATTCGGTACACTTGGCACACGGCGGGACGGTCCCGTTTCGCGGGGCGTGCTCCGATCTCCAACTTTTAGAAAACCGGAAAAAGTGGGTGCGCGCAGTTTTGTGACGAATACAATTTTGTCCACAGCAACTAATAGCACAAAGTTATTATACAGAAAATAAACTAGGTCATGTAATCTACAAGTATCAAAAAGAATCACTGAATTCGGATCTCTGTGGTGGGAGATACGAACTCGGCAATATGGGTGGTCATTCTGGAATTCTGCGATTGCAGAATTCTGTCTGTCCGTCCACTTTGGACGCTGTTTTTCACCTAGGGGCACACGTTTTCCGAGGTTGGCTATAAAATGAATATTGGAGAGGGTTAAGGGATGATCATACCTATGAAAATGGAACAGCATTTGGTCGAGCGAGTCGACAGAAAATTACGCTGGAGCGAAGGTGCCTCGAGTGGAAGACTGCAGTTCGCGATGTCGGCGTCGACGGGATGGTTGGATGGCTTGGGGAGGCTTTTCTGGCTACGGGGACGGCTCTAGATGGGAAGAGAAAGTCTGAAGTTTCTAGGTTAGGGTTTTAGAGAGCTATTATCTATATATATACTATATATATTAGGAGAGAGAGGGGGTTAATTGGATTGCGGGTTGGAACTATCCGCGGGTTGAATAGGAAGGTCGGGTGAAGTGGGCGCTGAAGGGGGTCAATGGGCGGTCCTGGGTCAATTGCTAGGGAGGTCTGGCATTTGCTAAATGGTTTTGTTCTTTGCTGTAGTAGCAAACTAGTATTAGTGGTAGTTTTTGTTATATTATGATTATTGTTATTATTATTATTAGTATTATTATTATTATATACTTATTTTCTTTTCTTTTCTTTATAAAATATATATACATATATATATATTTGTATATACATATATATATATATATTTATATACTCATAAAAAAATTTATACTCTTAGGGTAATGTACATCGTTAGGCTAGCAACAGCTTAAGGGGTCTCCTACATGGAATAAATTCCGAAAAATTCCTGATGGTCCCATAAGTCCTCTAAGTGCCCGAACACCTAACATAAAAATTATTAAAAATCTATTTCTCCTCTTTGGGCCTAATTACTACAATTTGATTAATAATTAATGAAAAGAAAGGTACATACGATTTTCTAGGAAGGGGGTTTTACACTCCTCCCCCGGCGCTGCATTTCTTCTCCAGCCGAGCTCCTCCCACTGCATCCCCCTCTCATCCCTCCGGCAGCCTCGACATGACTTCTCCCTACTCTCCCGACTCTGGCCTAACCCGAGATCCCCTCCTCCTCCATCTTCTCCGGCCGACTCCCTACCCCGGCCTGCAACTTCGACTTCCCCGCAAACTCCCATCACCACCACCGCACCTGATCTCTTCCCCGTCGACCACCTTCATAGCCACCACCTCATCCCGACTCCCTGCTGCTCCTCCCATCTCTGGCCAACTCCGGCAGCGTCAGCCCCGAGTCCTCCCCGAGTCCTCCCCGACACCTCAGCTTCATCCCCGGCGGCCTCCGACTGCACTTGAACCACCACCCCTGTGAGCTCCTCTCCCTTCCCCTCCTTTATATATGTTTATACGTATAAATACGTATACGTGTTTGTATATGTGTATGCGTATATATGTATACGTGTGTGTATATGTGTATACGTATACGTGTTTGTATATGTGTATGTGTGTATACGTATACGTGTGCGTATATGTGTATATACTAATATATGTATATGTATAAGTGTATTTAATTAATGTCTAATATGTATATGTATACGTATGTATTTAATAGTGTGTATGTATATGTATACTTATACATAATGTATATGTATTTATATATTTAATTTGATTTATATATATATATACGTATTCTAGTATATGTATTATTGGTACATGTATATATATATATTTTTGTATATACTTATTATATTTTCTATATATAAAATTGGTATATATGTATATATATATTTTTAGTATATGTATGTAATTATTAATTGGTGTATATATAAATATAAATATACATATTTATTTTGGTATATGTTTAATAAAAACGTATTTTAGTATATATGTATGTGTAGCATAATATACATATTTATTTTGGTATAAATATGTACATATATACGTATATGGTATATGTGTAATTTCACTTAGTATATACTATATATATATATATATATATATATATATATATATATATATATATATATATATATATATATATATATATATATATATATATATATATATAGTACATCCTCAAAATCAGTATATATGTATATATACATTAATGTATATATTAGTTAAATAGGTGTAATGTGTTATAGATGTCTGTCTACTAGATGACCCTAGTTGACCAGTATCATACCTGGCATAGCCCCTGAGTTCAATACACTTGTGTTGTGTTAGTGTAGCATCTGATGCAAGGTTACATTATTATATATTTATAGGACTGTTGGATCCTCCAGACGATACTCTGGGACTGGACATTGGTATTACCAGCTAAGGACCCAAGGCGAGTACATTCTCTGATTAGCTTCTTGTTTATGATATCCCCTATGTTCAATATATCTAGTATAAATATCCATATTCTTGACACGCTGGTTACACGGATTGGTGTATACGGATCTCGTCATGAGATGTTATTCCTTGTTCATGGTGTAGCTTGTACAAGTCTTGTTTCATTGTTATCTTGTACATGTACAGACACTGATTTCCGGGGAGATTTGTTATCTCCCTAGGGAATCCTGTGCCATAGCGTACCATGGTTGGATCTACTATACCAGTCGGGGATGGAAAGTATTTTAGGGTAGATATATGATCATACCCAACTCTACATGCATCATAGCTCACCCCACATCTCACGTCGGGTGCGGCCTGACCATTACATGCTTCATAGCTGTTACATGTGATTAGCCTAACCTCTACATGCATCATAGCTAACCAACGGTTAGCCTGACCTTACATGAATCATAGCTAATCATATGTAACCAGCCTGATCAAGTTCCTAAGCCGATCACATGTTAAAGCTAGTACTCACACACTAAGTCATAGTATTCTTGCTCATTGACATATTGTTTCCTTTTCTGCATTTACTTACAGTATTTCCAGTATATCCTTTATTGTATGTTTCTCGTACATATACATGCATCTTGTATATTTTCATCTATATACTGCTACATAGTTTATATCATTGATATAGAACTGCTATTTAGAAATGTACTTTGCTCCTTCCTAACTGGAAAACATTTTCCAAACTATGCCTAGAGGACTGGTATCCGACACTTGTGGACCACAGGGTGAGTAGCTGCAGTCTTCGACTTAGTAGTTCAGTCGTGATTCCGGGAGGTCTAGCCGGAATCACTATTTATCTAGTTAGTTTCCTTCAGTAGATTACTTGGTACCGGATTTATCTCCGGCATTTTGTTGAGACTTGGATTTATTGTTGAGTTAGATTTATTTATATTAGCATTGTGTTGTATTTCATCTTATTTCTTCGATTCTTATCGTGCTGTAGTTATGTGATTAAGTATGTTGTTTATTTATATTGTGTTATCCGTGTCTCCTTATGGAGTTGGATACTAGTACGAGATTATTTAGATAGTGCTTGACCTAGACAGCGTTCTACCGCCGATGCTGCGGCGTAGGCTGGACGTACCCACGCTCTCGTACCCCTATACCGGGTGCGGGTCGTGACACTCAACCAACTTAACTATTCTTAAGTCTTCTATCATATTATGAACAAACCCCTAAGCCTTAACTTTTCTATCTCAAAGAGAAACTCCCTAGCATTCCTAGTGCCAAGTACGATCTCGATCTAGAAGTCTTCTAAGTTGTAAAAAACTTTGTTTGATCAGTTACTCTCTATCTCTCTAAGCTGTGAAGCTGCGAGACTTCGGATCAAAGCTTGTGATTCACTATTAGTGATTATAGTGGAGAAACTCCGAGTTTGAGTTCTTGGGACTGGACTAGTCATCTCAGAGAAAAACCAGTATACATCTTGGTGTTTGCGTTTGCTTTCTCTATCTACTTTACTGCTTTACTTTACTGTCTTTATATACATTATTAGTTAGCAACTGCCTTCATTCTGATAATCTTAAATTGGGTAGATTATTCTGCTATACTCTATTCACTCCCCTCTAGAGTTGCCTCACGGTCCTTCAATTGGTATCAGATCTAGTTCTCTTAATATTTGGCTTAACATACTAAGAGACTTATGACAACTGTTAGATCTATCTACACCAACAATGGTGAAGGCCAGTCCACAAATAGGCCACCCCTATTTGACGGTACTAACTACACATACTGAAAGACACATATGAGCTTCTACCTAAAGTTACTTGATTTTTACCTTTGGGATGTAGTAGTAGAAGGATATAAGAACTACCTATAGATGGTAACCTTGTAGAGAAGCCTCATGATAAGTACACAGATACCGAAAAGAAATAAGCTAGCCTTGATGCTAAAGCTATTAACGCTCTATTTTGTGATATAGACAGAATTAAATTTAACAGGGTCTCCACTTGTGGAACTTCGTACGAAGTATAGAAACTTATTGAGGTCACTTATGAAGGAACCTCCCGAGTGAAGGAATTAAAAATAAGTCGTCTAACGCACGAGTATGAAGCATTCAAGATGAAGCAAAATGAGATGATCACTCAAATGTTCACGAGATTCCTCGACATCGTCAACCCTCTATTATCACTCGGCAAGGAGTATAGCAATAACGAGAAGATTCGTTAGGTACTCAGGGGACTCACCAAGAATTGAAATCCCAAGGCTATCGTAATCATAGAAGGGAATAATCTTACCACGATGACCCTCGAGACGCTCATGGGCAAGTTGATGACTCACGAGCTGGATCTCAAGGAATTTGAAGAATCCACTACAACTTCGACGACAATGAGTCTTAAGATAAGGAAGTTGCCCTTACCACAAGAAACTTCAGGAAATTTCTAAAGATTGAGAAATCAAAGAAGAAGGAGCCAACTGACAATAGTGATGAAGAGCCTATATGCTACAACTATAAGAAGACAGGGCATATAAAGAAAGATTGTCCAATCTTAAGAAAAAAAATTACCACAATTACTCATCCAGAAGAACATCATCACAAAATATATGCAAACACTAGTTTTTGGCACAAAAGTGAAGCTAGTGAATCTGAATAAGAGAATCATCGAGAAAAAGCAAACCTATGCTTTATGGCGTTAGCTGATCAGGTAACTGATAATGACTCTTATGATGAATTTACTTTTGATGAACTAGGTAATGCTTTTAGTGATTTGCTTGATAATTTTAGGAAACTTAGAAATAAGTACAAGCATGCTAAGAAAGATGTTCAAGAATGTCAAAATAAAATAGAGAGACTAACATCTCTACTAAGTAAAGTAAAGGATATCTCAAACGATTCAGACGATAATTCTAAACTTAAGCTTAACCTCCAAGAGATACTTGCCTATCTTGACAAAGGCTCTCAGGAGAACGCTAAACTTAAGGAAGAATTCGAATCTGAAAAGAAAAAGTATTTCATTGCTGCACGTAGAATAGATGCTCTTACTGCTAAATATGATAAAGTATATGCTATCTCTAAAAAGTTAGAGATTAGATTGGGTAAACAGGTTGAACAAACCTCCACCCAACATAACATGAGACACGTAGCAAGACAAAAGAACACTCACAACTATGCTCCTACCTACATGCATAATAGTTTATGCAATCATCATGCACAAAGAAATATCAAACACAATCATGCATTCTATTATAGATATCCATGAAGACCACAAAAAAATGCCAAACACAATCATGCATTCTATCCACATAGACCACAAGAAACTGCTTCACACAATCATATCTATCATGTTGCACCAAGCATCAATCACACAGTTATATGTCACTACTGTGGTAAGAAAGGACATATATCTAGATTATGTAGAACACGAAAATTAGTAGATATAAATGTTTATGCATGGGTACCAAAAACTAAAATAGCATGACCCTCAAGAAAATGGGTACCAAGGGTTACATCGATAACTCATTTTGTAGGTGGACCAACCCTCTCATGCTAGAAGCAAGTGGATTCTCGATAGTGGTTGCTCACGACATATGACCGATGATGCTAACCTATTTGTAATGCTATCGATGAAGAAAGAAGGTTATGTCTCCTTCGGCAATAACCTCAGAGGATACATTATTGGTAATGGTAATATAGGTGTTCTTACCTATCATGTCATAAAAGATGTTTGTCTAGTAACAGAATTAAAACACAACCTACTCAACATCAGTCATTTAGCTGACCATGGTTATGGTATTAACTTCGTTAAAAATAATTAGTCTATTTATGAAAGATCCGCTTGTAAGGTTATCTTTGAAGGGATCAGAGAAAAATATATATATTTTTATCTTACAAAAGATACTGACAATGCAGGCAAATGTCTATACGCCAACAAAGATGACAGTTGGCTATGGCATATGTGTCTAGGACACGCAAATATGGACACTATTGCAAGACTATCTTCAAAGAAACTCGTAAGAGGCTTACCAGAGATTACTTTCAAGAAAGATATGGTATGTGCTGACTGTGAAAAGAATAAAGCTACTAAATTTTTTTTTAAATCAATCAACTCTGTAAGTATCTCTAGACCTCTACAACTCTTGCAGATGGACTTGTTTGGACCTAGTAGAGTCGCCAATCTTGGCTGTAAGCTTTATGCTTATGTTATTGTTGATAATTTTTCTAGATACATATAGATTTATTTTTTTGCAAATAAAAATAAAGTATTTCCTAAATTTGTCACATTTTGCAAAAAGATTTAAAACGAAAAAGGGTTCATGATTATTCGTATCCGAAGTGATCATGGAGGCAAATTCAAAAATAGTGATTTCAAAAGATTTTACAATAAAAATAGTTTTTCTCATAAATTTTTTTGTCCTAGAACTCCACAACAAAATGGTGTTGTTGAGCGAAAGAATAGAACTCTTAGTGATATGGCTAGAGTCACGTTAAATCAGTATAACCTTCCGAAATACTTTTAGGCTGAAGTAGTAAGTACTTCATGCCATATTTTGAATATGGTGCTTATTTGACCTATATCGAAGAAAACTCCCTATGAATTTTGGTTTCATAAAATCCCCATAATTAGTTACTTTAAATTTTTTGGCTACAAATATTTTATTCTAAATGCTAAAGATAATCTAGAAAAATTTGACTCCAAGGCCGATGAAGGTATTTTTTTAGGTTATGACGCCAAAAGTAAAGGATTTGGAGTATTCAACAAAACCTCATTGACTGTTGAAGAATCAATCAATGTTATATTTGATGAACATAACACTCAAGCACTTAACGAAAGCGACGATGAAGGTAGTCAACCCGCAACAAATAAGACATCAGAAGATACAAACAGTTCAAGTCATCCGAAAAATCTACCAAGGAGACTAAAGTTCTCCATAGATCATCCTGAGGACTTGGTAATAGGTGATGTATCAAAAGGTGTAAGTACACGTTCCTCAAATAGAGATATCATTGCAAATATTGCTTTTACTTCTCAATTAGAAACTAAAATAATGATGAAGCTTTTGCTGATAAATTTTAGATTTTTGCTATGCAAGAGGAACTCAACCAATTTGAATGCAATCAAGTTTGGAAACTTGTTTCTAAACCTAATAATTATCCAATCATTGGTACTAAATGGGTTTTCAAAATAAATTAAATAAGGATGGTTCAGTTACACGTAACAAAGCACGTCTCGTAGCTCAACGATACAACCAAGAGAAAGGTATCGAATACGATGAGATTATGCTCATGTTGCTAGAGTTGAATCTATCCGAATGCTTTACGCTTTTGCTAATTTTCATAACTTCAAACTTTTTCAAATGGATGTTAAAAGTACTTTTCTAAATGGTGTTATCAAAGAAGATATTTTTGTTAAACAACCCCCTGGTTTTAAAGATTTTAAACACCCGGACCACGTATTCAAGTTATGAAAGGCTCTATACGGACTCAAACAAGCCCCTCGTGCTTGGTATGAATGTCTTAGCTTCTTTTTACTTAGAAACAATTTTTTAAAAGAAAAAAATTGATACTACCATTTTTATAAAAACTTCTGCTGATTCTTTGTTATTAGTACAAATATATGTTAATGATATTATATTAGGATCTACTAATGAGATGCTATGTAACGAGTTTGCAAAGTGTATGCAGAGTAAATTTAAAATGAGCATGATGGGAGAACTGACTTTCTTCCTAGGAGGAACTTTTATCCATCAGGCTAAGTACACGAAGGATTTGCTCAAAAAGTTTAACTTGGACAATGCAAAGCCTATCGGAACTCCAACGGCAACATCCACTAAGCTGGACCTTAATGAAACCAGTAAACCAACAGACATACGTAAGTATCGAGGTATGATTGGTATTTTGTTATATCTAACTACTAGTCGTCCAGACATTATGTTTGATGTATGTGTAAACACCCTGATTTTTCAGAATATTTTAATATAATTTTCCCCAAAAATTTTCGGTATTTTTTTGGAATTAAAACTTAGGAGTTTATGATTAAAAGATTTTTATATGCTGTTAATTGATAATAAAATATTATGGAAATAATATTTTATGGTATAAAATGGAAAACCGGATATAAGGTAATTTTCTGCGAATTTATTGGACTCAATCATTTTTAAAGCCCTAAAAACTATTGTAGAATTAAACCAATATAAACCAGACTGAACCCGGTTTAATTGAACCAAAATAAACCAAACCACAGTGAACCAAACCGCTATCTGAACTGAACCAACCCAGTGTAACGGGTCGGGTCGGATCCATGAAACTCGAAACCCGAACCCGACCAAACCCTAACCCGTCGGATTCACTGTAGCAGCCTATTTAAACCCCCTCGACATCCGTGCCCAGCCGCCGCCAGACCTCTCTCTCTCATCTCCTCACCGCCGCCACCGCCCGAACACCTCGCCGTCGACCTCCCGACCACCGACGACCTAGCCGCCTCCCTCCGTGAGCAGCCCCGAGCCGCTCCGGTCGCCTCACCCGAGCATCCCGCTCGCCTAGTCATCCTTCCCCTCCGCTCAGCCCTCGACGACCCTCTCCTCCGCCCGACGAGCCACCCTCCTCCTCTTCCCACAGCCCTGCACCGCCTGACCCGCTCTGCCCGACCTCGTCGCCTCTCCCTAAAATAGAACCCCAGCCCCGACCCCGCTCCGCCATCGCAGCAGCCATCTCGCTCGCCTGAGCCGCACGCAGCAGCTCCGCCCGACTTCGTCGAGCCCTCAACCGTGTACCAACCCCGGCGAGCCCCTCCGACGAGTCTTCGGCAAGCCCAAACCCTAGAACAGCAGCGGACACGGCCAGGACACAGCTCGTGTCAAGGATTCACACTGACACGAGAAATTTAGACTTCTCGGAGCCCTGTTCAGGTAGCGTTTCCTCTCTTCTCGTAATTTCGTTTTTGATTCCGTCTGTTGCAACGCGTAGACTGTGTAACCCTCTCGATGTCCGTGCAACCTGCTCGGTGCATCGCGTCCTGTGGTGATCGCACACCACGATCCAAAAATAGGAAAAACCAACGTCCTGTTTCACCCTGGAACTGAGTGCGCCCCGCCAAACGGGATGACTTGGTCGTACGCGGTCTTTACCAAAACGTGCGTGTCGTTGATACGGACGTGTAGGATTTTGCAGAAGTTGATTTGGATGTGCGTGCACACCAGAATCAACGCGTATCCGCCGACAACGTCTCGTATCCGCCTATTCTGGAACACGCTGTAACTTTGTGTACACACGTCGGATCGAGACGAAACTTACGCCATCGGACTCGTAGCAATACGTTGGTCCTGTGACCCAAGTTTGATTTGATTCTGAGAATGTTAACAAAATTGCGTATCGTGGTCCCCACAGGCTCCACTTGACGGGCAATTTTGTGATCGGCTCATCGGAATCCAATTCTGGAAGTTCCGTTGGGTTCGTATCATCGTTCCTGACTTGTTGACACTGAGTTTGATGAATTTGGAGATCTTTGACCCTGACAGGTTTTTCGGTACGAAGTGGCCCACATGTGGACCCCGCTTTGGCCCGAAAATATTATTTTTGCCCTTGTGTCCAAATTGGACCTAAGGACAGGCGTTTCTAGCTATTTGATATTTTTTGAGACTGTTGGTGATATTTATTTTAGCTTTTGGAGGAGTACCCACAGGATCCACTGATACAGGGACGACTGTTGGTATTCAAACCCAGGCAAGTGTACCTTGCCAAACCCTGCAGCTTTGCTACTTATTTTCTTGACTTAGTTATACATCAGTGGGCAAGTATACCTTGCCAACTTTACAGTTCTTATTGTATATTTCCTTGCTGTATTTATATTGCTGTACATGCTTAACCTAGGACCGTGTGACTTACTCAGCGTCCGATTATTAGTCGGGTGCCAACACCGTACGCGATATTGTGTATGTCATCTAGAGATGGACATTCGTGACACCTTTACATTCTCGTACTTGTCTCATCAAGTACATTATACCCAGGATACTTGACACTATACATGAGACAGGATCTTTCTGAGTTATTCATGGTGATTCTATATAGGATATAGATTTCTGACATAGACATTATACTCTTGGATACTCTATGACTTACTGCATTAGCTTTGATCTTGCGTGCCATGTACATGAGATGTTATGGACATGAGATATGTGATTATATTGGGTGGGGAGAGACACACAGGCTACAGGCTGATTACATATATATCCCCTACTACTGTGAGGCACAAGACTCTGAAACCCGAGCTTGGCCCATTACTCATTATTACTGCTACCGGCTCCCCGACACAGAGCTTGTAGTGGCTCAGCCTGAGTACTCGTGATGCTCTTATCTTGCATTTCACATAGATGGTTATATAGCTTATCCTATTTTATTTCATTATTTGCTGCACTGTATTTATTTTTGCTTGTATTATCTGTACCTTGCCATGTCCCCTGAGGACCTGGATCCGGATTATGTCCCCAGGATTTACAGACGAGATTTATCCCGAGGTATACGGGACAGTAGCAGTAGCAGGAGCAGAAGCAGATACATGAGTTGTACCGGCACCCGAGGACGAGGTGTTAGTTGAAGACTTTTCCTGAGCATCCATGTTTCATGCTCAGTATTTATTTTATTCAGTCATTTATATTCTGGTCTGTTGAACCATTGAATTAGATTTTTATCGGGTTGTTCTCCGAAGCACTTTGTTGAGACTGTTGATGATTTATATTTCTTATATTTGTGGATCATATTTTATCTTGTGTGGATGAGATTAGTTGTGCCATGTTATCGTAGACCTTATTTTACAGCTTAAGTACGCTCTGATGGATCCATTAAATTGGGTTTGTCCATCGGTGCGTGCTGCTGGCCATTGCCACGTGTCTGGTCCCTCGGTATTTTAGGACTGGGGCGTGACAGTATGTCTTTGTGCTAGATATCAGGCTAATCCTAAGAAATCACATTTGTGCGCAGTTAAGCGTATCCTCGGATACCTTAAAGGGACTTTGATGGCAGGCTTATGTATCCCAAAACCACGTCCTTTGACCTTGCTGGTTACTCGGATACAGATTTTTCTAGATGAAAAGTCAATCAAAAAAGCACCAGCGGCATGAGTCATTTTCTAGGACAGTCTCTAGTCTCCTGGTTTAGCAAAAAACAAAATTCTGTTGCATTATCAACAACTGAGACAGAGTATATCGTCGTAGGATGTTATTGTGCTCAAAATTTGTGGATGAAGCAAACCCTAGAAGTCTTCAATCTACACTATAAGAACATTCATATTTACTGTGATAACACTAACACCATTAATCTCACCAAAAATCTAGTATGCCACTCACGCACTAAGCACATAGAAATCCGCCATCATTTTTTAAGGGATCATCAATCACACAGAGATATTTTTTTAGAATATGTGGACACGGAACATCAATTAGCAGACATCTTTACTAAATCTTTAGCTGAAGATCGATTCAACTTTATCTGTCGAGAATGAGATCTTTTGGATTCTGATAAAATATAAGAATCATAAGATGTTTTACACATTTTTTGTCACAGTTTTCAAAGTTTTGAAAATTTTGGATATAAGTCGAAAGGGCCCTTTTATCAACAAGGTGTAAATAACCTTAAGCGACACGGTATTTAAGTATCTTCAGGCCACCGCTAGCTGGGATCCGGCCCCTACAGCTACTCCGAGATAATTTAAACTCTTAAAAATGTAAGATTTAAGTTCAGCACTTATTATTCTGTATTTATATCAAGTCAAGAAAGGCATAATATCGATTAAAGTTACATTAAGATTCTAAAAATAAATGCCAACAGAATTCGGACCAAACTCGGGCCGAGCTCGGACCGAACCCGGTTAGTTTAATTCCAGAATATGCTATGTCATTTAATTCTCTTCCTAATTTAGATTTTTGCTACTCTATATATTGATCATTCCGTTGCTCATTGATTTAGACCAACAAAATTTATTCCTCTTACACAAATAACCTTAGCATTTTCTCTTATATCCTCTCCCAATGGCCCCTAAAAGGAAACAAAAATCATTTTCTGGCTCTCTTTTCTGTTCCATTATGACAAACATAGGTGAATTTGATGGTTTTACTTTTCGAAGCCTCAAAATTTTAAATGATTGGTTTAACAATTTCTCCAAAAGACACATCTATTTTGGCCATCCTATTAATTTTACTTCTCAACACAAAGACTATCTACCTACTTTTCAGAAACTGTAACTTGAAGACCCGTACCAACATTTATACCAATATTATTCAAATATTCTATTGTAACTTAACATATGAACATGACACTATTTCATCTAGAGTTTATGGCATTCCAATTGAATTCGATGAAGATGACTTGGGTAAAATCTTTCGCATTCCAATTGATGGACAACCCTTAGTCAACATCACGCAAGTTAAATTTGATCTTGACTTAGCCCTAGATTCTTTTAAGAATATCCTTTGTCACCCTCCTGAATGTCCACCTGATAAATTTTATGCTAGATATTTGAATGGTCACTTCTTTGAAATATATCGCATTATCTTTTCAACTTTTCTATCTAAGAAGACTTACTTTGATGAGGTCTCTTATCTAGAAATATCAGCTTTATATCACTTGTATTTTGGCATTAACTTTAATGTTATACAGACCATCTTATCACAAATAGTTCAATATCTCAAGAAAGGGCGTCCACTACTATACGTTATGTACTTGCCAACCATTTTCAGCTATTTCGATATTATTTTGGATACTTGTCCAAATCTTGAGGAACCTTTATACCTCAATCGAATTCGAAGAATTGAGCCAACTATGCTTCTACCTTATAACTCATCATCAAACTCCAACACTCATCATATTGATTCCGTACCTCCTGCTGATGACCAACCGCAAACCTTAGAGTCTATTTACACTCTTTTGCGTGATTGCTTCCACCAAGAAGATATACGCAATCGTGCTACTGATCATCGCCAAAATCTTCAAACTCAGGCTCTTGGCAACACTTTGATAGACATTCAGTATACCATATCGAAGCACCCAACCGGACCTTTTTCGATTCTCCGAAATCCAAATCAACAAGGATTTTATATTGATCACCCTTATGTTCAGCGATACTTGGATCCAGTTGATGCCTTCATTGATCCAAATATAATACTTGAACCAGATGATGAAAATGAAGAAAATGATAACTAGTTACTCAATTGATTTGAATGTTAAATAGTTTACTTTGAGATATTCTACTATGATATTTCCATTACACATCCACTTTTGTATATTTTTTTCAAATGAATAAAAGTTTAAAATGCAAATTTTTCTTTTGTCATTATATATATTATCCTATATACTCTTTACTCTCAATTTTTTCTTGTCATCTCACCGATTTCGGGGGAGCATGCCATTTCGATCAAATGATAACAGGGAATAAAGAATACATGATACTGACATACAAAAAGATACTTGACAGACGTTGTCTTCAGCATATCTACTGCTCCACAGTTATGGGGGACCCTTGCATATCAAAGACTTCCAATATCATTCATAGTTTATCAATTATCAAAATGGGGGAGATTATTGGCCCATCCGATCTCAGTCAACTTAATTTTGATAGTTAACTAAACCATGCATTGATATGTCGCATCTGAAGCCTTAACACTGCTATTGCATGTCGTCTGTATTGCGTCTATTCAAATATAATCTTTAATTATTTGGGTCTAGGACTGATGTATTAAACCAGATACCTTGTCCACTCAAATAAACCAAAGAACCTATCCACCAAATCAGGCCATATTTACTTACAAAGTCTATCATACTAGGAGACCAAACTCGTGCCGAACTCGGACTGAACTCGGTTACCCTTTTGGTATAAAATCAACCAGTTCAATAAACTCCTGATTTCTTGGCCCAATGATTAGAAATTTGAATTAAACCCTAACCGAATTCTGACCGAATTCTGTTTGCCTACAACCTATAAATAGGATTGGAATTCTCATTCTTACTCACTCAACTATTCTTAAGTCTTCTATCCTATTGTGAGCAAACCCCTAAGCCTTAACTTTTCTATCTCAAAGAGCAACTCCCTAGCCTTCTTAGTGCCAAGTATGATCTCGGTCTAGAAGTCTTCTGAGTTATAAAGAGCTTTGTTCGATCAGTTACTCTCTCTCTCTCTCTCTCTCTCTCTCTCTAAGTTGTGAAGTTGCGAGACTTCGGATCAAAACTCGTAGTGTAAAGAAGTGGCAAACCTTCGGATCAAAGCTTATAATTCACTATTGGTGACTATAATAGAGAAACCTCGAGCTTGAGTTCTCGGGACTGGACTAGTCCTCTCATAGGAAAACCAGTATACATCTTGGTGTTTGCTTTCTCTCTCTACTTTACTGCTTTATTTTACTGTCTTTATATACACTGTTAGTTAGCAACTGCCTTTATTCTGATAATCTTAAATTGGGTAGATTATTCCGCTGCACTCTATTTATCCACCCTTCTAGAGTTGTCTTACGGTCCTTCATCATATAGAATACGGACTTGCGTATTGGCTGGCCAGCAATCCATATATGACATGCGATAGGGAATAACTGCAGATAGAAATGCATACAGAAGACTTAGCAGTTATTTAGAGGTATCGTATCGTAGATACAACACAAATAGGAGCATAGGTTAGGGAGGAAAACTGTTAGTGTAGGGACTCTTATGTATTTACTTTTCTCTAGTTGGCCACGGGTGACTCGGTTGACCACAACGTGTGTCTAGCATTTATTTACTTTCCTCTAATTGGCCATGGGTGATTCGGTTGAGCACTACATGTGTCTAGCACTTTTATTTAATAGATGATCCCCTATTTAGGAATTTTGTCCTCAAAAGTGTATTTCACATAGAATGGTTAGGAGACCTTTTGGATATTTTTTTCAGTATTTTGTGGCATAATTTTATGTATCTTATTACGTCCCTCTAAGGACCTGGATTCGAATATTTTCTCAGGTGTAGACGATCAGGAATATTTGCAGGAGTACGGACTAGGACTTGCTACTTTATTCTCTTTCGAGGAGCTTTTCTCGTCGAGTTTATTTGATTCTTAGTGGATGGACTTATTAGGTTGCTACTTTATCTTTTATTTATTTATCTTAGTAGTTGGACTCTGTTCTTATCTGGTTTGGTAGTAGATTTGTCTCCACCCAACTATTAGTTCTTTTCGACTATTTCATATTTGGTTCATTGACATATTTGATTACTTATTTCTATTTGGTTTTGTGGATGAGATTAGTTGTACCTATTGACTGTCAATTATTGAGATATTTATTATACAACATATGTGGGTATTCGAGGGTTCTATAGATTTGGAGTGTCATTCGTATACATACGGCTGTCATGCTTACGATACTTGGTCCTATATATTGGAGACTGGGGCATGACAGATACATATGTTTCTTATCGATTATGATGCCAAGTAACACTGAGAGATGTTTGTTGTATCAATGCAATAAGTCGATCAGTCGGATGATATCGTGTATGTAGGAATTTTATATGTGGAAAAATCAGAAAGATAACGATATGCTGAACAATTTGATAATAGCTTGGAATATCAGAAAAGAAACATTGCACGTGTCACGCCCCAGTCCCAAAATACACGGGACCAGACCACATGGCAATAGCCAGCTGTCACGTCTCTGAGGATATCCCAATTTAATGGATCCAACGAAGAGTGCTACGCTGTCCTAAATAACTAACAAGTCCAATATCAATCGATAACAGATAAATCTAATCTCATCCACAATATAAACAGCAAGAAATTACTAAAATAAATACTGGAACATAAACGCCAGTCTCAAATATCATAGTACAACCAAGAATGTCTGGTGGGGACAAACCCACTACTATGGCGAAATAAAAGTACTGAAATGATAGATAAAAGAGTAATGACTAGGTCATCAACTGACTAGATAATGATGCTCCCAATCCTAGGCAGAAGGCCTACCAACTGATCACGGAAACTCTGACGGTAGCACCTCTAGCTCCTCCGCTGTAGCGTACCTAGTCTCCTATCCTGGGCCGTACACTGTGGGGTAATATATCTCGTCCAAATCTGGAAAGGTACTAGGTCCTCAGAGGGACGTAACAAGATACATAGAAGCATGCCATATATAAATACTGAATAAAATAAATACAATAAAAGGGTGTGCTAACCATCTAAGTGAATGCAATAAGAGGACAACATTGGTACGTATGGGTAGGTGTAGACATAACGTCCATACTGCTCCGAAGAATGTGGCATCTGAATAATATAACGTCCATACCACTCCGAAGAATGGGACATCTGCATAATATAACGTCCATACCGCTCCGAAGAATGGGGCATCTGCATAATATAACGTCCATACCGCTCCGAAGAATGGGGCATATGCATAAAGGGAGTCATAGGATCCGTGGCTCCTCCGAATACTACGGATTCTAATGTGTGTATCCCATACGCCTACTAGTTGTCCTTCCCGTTTAATGTAGATATACAAGCCGAATACTCGACGTGCATACCACGTATCTATATGCCAAGTCTCTAATAATACAAAATCTTGAATTACGCACTAACCGTGATGAATGTCGCACGCATCGATATCTAGTCGAGTACGCGAACCCGCATCCTAATATAAATTTGTCACTGTAAAACGTGTAAGAGTGTCAAGTCTTGGAAGATATCAGAGTATCCTCCCAATGGGGTTAGTCTGCTAGCAACTAGGTCAAGTACACTACTCATCGACGCATCTGTCGACTGCACCCAAGTCAATCTCGGACGCACACATTCATATGAAATAAAGCAACAAGATATCATACAACATATGCATCATTTAATTTAAATAATAAATATGGCAGGGTATCTTGCCTGGGCCCTCAAGCTGTGAATGCCAATAGCCTGCTCCTGCAGTGTCTCCTGGCTGGTCCAGTGACCCTAAACACACAATATAGTATAGCAATCTAGCATCAGACACTAAAGCAACACATACACAAACTACGACGCTGCTCTTAGGTACTGTCACAAGATCACGATTGGTCGACTACATCGTCACGTGTGCACGTAGCTAGGGTGTACACGTGTTCTATCCTCGGTTCCCACGTACCTCACAACAATAAATTACTAAGGTTATGGGTTACGAAACTATTTAAGTTTT
Organism: Iris macrosiphon; assembly: GCA_036927795.1. Lineage (NCBI taxonomy): Eukaryota > Viridiplantae > Streptophyta > Magnoliopsida > Asparagales > Iridaceae > Iris > Iris macrosiphon. The sequence continues at coordinate 95,599,176 of JAYESA010000016.1, read as the reverse complement.
GTACGAATACATGCCCTTATTTCCCATGTTATAATGAACTTGGTTAAGGTATAGGTTTTTAGGTGAATTTCAGGTCCTTATAATACGTTATATTATTAGGGTCATTACTAATTCATTAATTACTAACTTATTAATTATTATTCTAGTCTAATTAACATACATATATATATATATATATATATATATATATATTACATGCTTTACTTGTGTCCTTTAGGTGATACCATGATACGACGACCCTACGACACATGAAGTTATTAATAGAACAACATGTATTACCTGGTCGTGGCTGAGAGGGGGGGTCTGGCTCGTCAGCGACTGTCCTCCGGCGTGGATGGAGCTCCGGTATCGTGCAACCGTTAATGGCAGCAGCGGCAGTAACTGCAGCAGGTGCAGCAGCGGCCTGGCAGCGGCGACAGTGGGCTGGGGACAACGCTGGGATGGCGGTCAGGTCATAGGGGAGGTCGGGGTCGGCCTGGCAGTGGTGGTTGGCGGTGCTGGAGGCGGTTGTCCGGTCTGGAGCAGTCAGCTTGGCAAGGGGTCGGGTGATGATGATGAGGGCGTCGGGTTTGAAGATGGGGATGTTGATGATGGTGACGGGATGGTGGTCCAGCGTCGTGGGGCTGTAGTGGTCCAGCGTCGTGGGGCTGTGGTGGTGTTGAGAAGTCGGGGAAGGGAGAGGGGTACCCGGGTTTTGGAAGGGGAGGAGTTCGGCTAGGGTTTGCTAGGTGTGATAATTTAGGGTTTCATTAGGAAAAATGTGTATTTATATAGGAGGGGAATATATGGGCTGACCTCGGGATTTGGGCCGGCCATGGCTCTTTGGAGTGGGGCCCATCTATATTAAGGGGTATACATGGGCTTGGTTAGGTCTCGCTTTGAGGGAAATTGCCCCTAATTTAATTTAATTAAAAATAATGCGCATAGCATTCTTTGATGAATTGAAGACACATGGAATTAAAATCGGGTGGGACACAAGTGTCATGGGCATAGCAAGCTCAGAATAGGTTATTACCTTAATTTGGGTTATAGGGAATTGGGTTGTGGTTGTACTTCAATTTCAAATGGGAATGAGAAATTATGAGAACTTAGGTTTATTAGAATTATTTCAGGGACGTTTGTAACGAATATTGCGCAGCTAAAATGAAGCACAATATTGGGTATCTAAAAGTTACACAAGGGTCAGATAGGTAGTCTGGCATATCTAGGAAATGTGTATTTAATTAGTTTGAGGGTAACTACTAGTGTAGTGCTCCAAACGTCGAAGCAATAGTAAGGTATATTAAGACACATAATTGTTGTACATTAATCCTAATTGTATCCAAATTAATCCTAATCTCTCAATTTAAATTAAAATAATCCTAAATTGGTCGAGGGGGTTTACAATCTACCCTCCTTAGAGCATTTCGTCCTCGAAATTAAAATATACGTATGGTAAGAACTACTGACTGAATTTAAAATGTTATTACATACCTAGGCCTTCGAAGAGATGGGGATAACGCTGTCGAATATCCTCCTCGCGTTCCCAGGTCGACTCGCTTGGTGCATGATGCCTCCATGCGACACAAACTAGAGGGATAGTCTGACCTCGCAATACCTTCTCACTTCTGTCCAGAATCTCAACAGGCTCCTCTTGGTATGATAAACTCGGGCCGACTGTGATTTCTAAATGATCAAGCACATGACTCGGATCTGGCATGTACCTCCTTAGCTGAGATACATGGAAGACGTCATGGACTCCTTCCAAGGTCTGTGGCAAGGCTAACCTGTAAGCAATCTCTCCGATGCGTTCCAACACATCAAATGGTCCGATGTACCTCGGACTCAGCTTTCCTCTGCCTCCAAATCTAATAGTCCCTCGAGTAGGTAAGATTTTTAGGAATACATGGGCTCCAACCTGAAACTCTAGGGGTCGTCGGCATTTACCCAATGCTTCTGTCTGTCCTGTGCTGTTCGCAGGTGCCTTTGGATCTTCTTCATGTTCTCTACTGTACGAACTACCAACTCTGGCCTAAGAATCTGCCTCTCGCCTATATCGCTCCAACATACTGGGGAATGACACTTCCTTCCATACAACGCTTCATAGGGAGCCATCTGGATGCTCGCTTGATAACTGTTGTTGTAGAAAAATTCAACCAAATGCAAATGGTCCTTCCATGATCCTCCGAAATCAACCATGCACGCTATTAACATGTCTTCTAATGTCTGAATGGTGCGCTCGGACTGGCCATCTGTCTGTGGGTGATACGTTATCCTAAACTTCAGGCAGGTACCGAGACTCTCTTGTATACTCCGCCAAAAGTAAGATGTAAACCTCGTATCCCTGTCAGACACTATACTAACTGGCACTCCATGCAGTCGCACAATCTCCCTCATGTATATATATCTGTTAAGACCTCTGTAGATTGCCCAACTCTAAAGGGTAAAAAGTGAGCGGACTTGGTGAGTCTATCCATGATTACCCATACTGTATTGCGACCACTAGGACTCCTCGAAAAGCCCGTAACAAAGTTTATAGTGATGTGCTCCCATTTCTACTTCGGTATCGAGAGCGGTTGAAGTAATCCTGCAGATCTCTGATGTTCAGCCTTGACTTGCTGACACACCAGGCACTTCACCACAAAGCGGGCTATTTCTCTCTTTATTCTATGCCACCAGTAGTACTGCCTCAAGTCTCTGTACATATTCGTGCCTCCTGGATGAATAGAGTATATTGAACTGTGTGCCTCTGACATCAACTCCTGACGAAGTTCTCCATTTGGAACATAGAGACGATCTCCACATCTCAAGGTTTCGTCTTCATGTATATGCAATCATGTCTATATTCCAGCCTCTGCCTCTGTCGAAGCCTCTGAAATCTGGCGTCTGTCGGCAAAGCAGCCTTGATCCTCTCCACTAATATCAATTGCAACTGAAAACTCGACAACTGTCCGTCTACTCTGGGCATAACAACCTCTATACCCATCTGCTCTAGATCTCTCAACAGATTTTGTTGGGTAGTCAAGAAAAATGCCATAGGTCTTCTGCTCAACGCGTCAGCTACTACGTTGGCCTTTCCCGGATGGTACTGTAGCTCAATCTCGAAGTCTGTCATCACTTCGAGCCAACGTCTCTGTCTTTGGTTTAGGTCCTTCTGAGTATAGACATACTTTAGGCTTTTATGATCAGTGGATATCTCTACTCTTTCTACGTACAGGTAGTGCCTCTAAAGCTTTAAAGCAAAAATCACTGCAGCAAGCTCCAAGTCGTGGGTGGGATAGTTCTTCTCATGGGTCCTTAACTGTCTAGAGGCATAGGCCACAACCTTTCCATGCTGTATTAAGACACATCCTAATCCTTTCCTGGATGCATCGCTATAAATCACGATTCCTCTGGGTCCAGACGGTATGGTCAAGATAGGTGCCGTAGTCAAATGCTTCTTCAGCTCATCAAATGATGTCTGACACTCCTCTGTCCAGGTGAACTCCTGCTCCTTACGGGTTAAGCAGGTCATCGGTTCTGCGATCTTCGCGAAGTTCTCTACGAACCTCCGGTAATATCCGACAAGTCCTAGGAAACTTCTCACTTCTGAGACATTAGTAGGGGTCGGCCATGTCTCTACTGATGAAATCTTTACCGGATCTACTGAAATACCATCTCCTGAGATAACATGTCTAAGAAAAGCGACATGATCTATGAGGAACTCATACTTGCTCAGCTTGGCATAAAGCTTCTCTCTCCTCAGGGTCTCTAACACTAGTCTCAAATACTTCTCGTGCTTCTTGTGGCTCTTTGAATACACCAAGATGCCGTCGATAAAGACAACCACGAATTGGTCTAGGTACTGGTGGAATACTTTGTTCATCAAGTTCATAAATACGACAAGCACAATTATCAGTCCAAAAGGCATCACTAAAAACTCGTAGTGACCATAACGAGTCATGAATGCTGTCTTTTGAATGTCTTCTCTTCGTACCTTTACTTGATGATAACGCGATCTCAAGTCGATCTTTGTGAACACCGCTGATCCTATCAACTGGTCGAATAAATCATCAATCCGCGGTAGGGGGTACTTGTTCTTGATGGTCAAAGCATTAAGGGCTCTGTAATTAATGCACATACGTACTGTTCCATCCTTCTTAGGTACAAACAACACTGGTGCTCCCCATGGTGATACACTAGGATGGATAAATCCCTTGCTCTGCAACTCCTCTAATTGTAGCTTCAGCTCATCTAGTTCCTTCTTTGCCAATCGGTATACATTAGAAGATACCGGTGCTGCTCTGGGTACTAGCTCAATAGTGAACTCTACGTCTCTATCTGGCGGTAAGTCTAGCAATTCTTCAGGAAAAATATCCTCGAATTCTGCAACTATTGGTGGGGGTACCATCTCCATAGCCATGTATGCTCCAGCTATCTGTCCTACTCCTTGCTCGACGGTCCCTTGTATGTACTTGAACTCCGGTTGATCTGGCGGTCTAAAGGTGACGCTACCCTTTCGGCAGTCCAGTACGGCATTATACTAGCTTAACCAGTCCATGCCTAGCACAACATCAAAGTATGGAATTGGTAATACCAAAAATTGTGCTCTCATCTCTCTACCACATACGACTACTGAACACGTTCTAATAGTGCTGGTAACTGGCACGATACCTCCTCCGGTAAGAATCTTCCAACTCTTAGGTAAGGGAGAAGTAGCTACTCTATGCATTGCTACAAATCTACTAGATATGAACGATAGTATAGCTCCAGAATCAAATAATGCAGTCGCTGGTAATGATGCAACTAAAATAGTACCTGTGATAGCCTCTCCTTCTGTTTTCTCCTCAGTAGCTGCTAATGCAAAGGCCTGTCCGTGCCTCTGCCCTCCGGTCTGCTGTCGGGCTCGATCAAACTGTGCCTGCTGTGGGGCCAAGGGTGGTCCCCTCTGAAATCCTCCGGGTGCTGGTGGACGCTGGCCTCCTGGTGGGGGTAGTATCCTCGGAACTGGTGCTGTTGTCCTCTGTCCGATCTGCGGTACTACATCTCTACGCTGTGGGCAGTCTCGAGCTTGGTGCTGGCTCACCCCACAAATCATGCATATCCGCAGTCTCTTTCGGCAGTCCTTCTGGTAATGTCCTATCTTACCACAGTGGTAGAAAATCGAAAGCTCCTTTTGCTGGTATGGTGCTGCCCTCTGCTGTGTCTGTGCTCCGGGACGACGGATCGGTCCTTCTGTTCTGGGCTGGGCTCTGGCTGGTATGGTCGTACTGGAACATCTTGCTCCTCTGCCAATGGCCTCCTGGATCCTTGACTCTGAAAGAACCTCCTCATAAGAAATCCTTGCCTGGGAGGTGGTGTACCTCTGTAGCTCGAAGGTAAGGCCGTGATGGAATCTCTGGACCTTCTCTAAATTATTGGGTATCAGGACGACACCAAATATGCTAAGACGGCTAAACTCTATGTTATATGCGTCAATAGTCATATTCCCTTATTCTAGGTATAGGAACTGGGAATACAGGACATTTTTGACTGTAGTTGGGAAATACTTCACATTGAAGTATTCTAAGAACTGTTCCCATGATTGGTTCTTGCCTACACTGCGCTCAATGGAATCCCACCAGTGATGGGCGTTGCCTTTTAGTTGGGCCCTCATTGCGGTCATCCAAAGGTCTGGATGCAGTTGTGAAGCCTCTAGTAGCATCTCCGTGTTGGTGACCCAATCAGAGATCTTCTCTATAGTCTCGTTGCCTGAAAAAGTACCTGGTCCCATCTGTCGGAACCATCTTACAGTGCCACCTATCTGGGCTGGTGGAGGTACTGGTACTGGTGCTGTGACAGGTGTTCTCTCTAGTACTGCCATCAAACTCTGTCTCAACGTCTTGGTCTGATGCCACTGTGCTTGCATCATAGTCCGAAAGAACTAAAGCATCTGTGGTTGTCCATCTAATTATGGCATCTGAGGTGGATAAGGTGGGGGGTGGTAATGGAACCTCTGGCTGTGCAGTAGGTGTCTCCTTAGATGTGGACCTCTCGGTTTGCGGTATCGGTGTATCCCCCGAAGTCTGGCCCTCAAAATGCTGCATGGGGATCGTATGGGAAGTTTGTCCCTCATGCTGCTGTGTAGGACCGCCCTGAGAAGTCTCGCGCCAATGTATCAGCGGGGCCTGTAGATTGTCCGGGGCCTGTGGTGGTTGCCCTCTAGGTAGACCTTGGGGTACCTCCTCTCTCTGGGTGGTATCGGCTGGCACCACGGCACTGGGTGCTCCTCGTCCACTGCATAAGTTCATCTTGCTGCAAGAGATAGAACTTCATTAAAAGAGTACAGAATTAAGCAAACATGATGCAGATATTTAGAAGTAATACAAAGGAAGTTCAAAGACGTAATCAAAGTGGATGAGACCTAGTAATTTCTATCCTATTGCAGGCTCGCTGGGCATGTTACCATACCACAAGTGAAAATTTGACCTGTATGGGCCACCACTAAAATCATATCATGCCCCAATCCCAAAATACACGGGACCAGGGCATGTGGCAATAGCCAGCTGTCACGTCTCCGAGGATATCCCAATTTAATGGATCCAATGAAGAGTGCTACGCTGTCCTAAATAACTAACAAATCCAATATCAATTGATAACAGATAAATCTAATCTCATCCACAATATAAATAGCAAAAAAGTACTAAAATAAATACTGGAACATAAACGCCAGTCTCAAATATCATAGTACAACCAAGAATGTCTGGTGGGGACAAACCTACTACTATGGCGAAATAAAAGTACTGAAATGATAGATAAAAGAGTAATAACTAGGGCATCGGCTAACTAGATAATGATGCTCCCAATCCTAGGCAGAAGGCCTACCAACTGATCACGGATACTCTGACGGTAGTACCTCTAGCTCTTCCGATGTAGCTTACTTAGTCTCCTGTCCTGGGCCGTATACTGTGGGGTAATATATCTCGTCCAAATCTGGAAAGGTACTAGGTCCTCAGAGGGACGTAACAAGATACATAGAAGCATGCCATATATAAATACTGAATAAAAAAAACAATAAATGGGTGTGCTAACCATCTAATGAATACAATGTGAGGACAACATTGGTACGTATGGGTAGGTGTAGGCATAACGTCCATACCGCTTCAAAGAATGGGGCATCTGAATAATATAACGTCCATACAGCTCCGAAGAACGGGACATCTGCATAATATAACGTCCATACCGCTCCGAAGAACGGGGCATCTGCATAAAGGGAGTCATTGGATCCGTGGCTCCTCCGAATACTACCGATTCCAATGTGTGTATCCCATACGCCTACTAGTTGTCCTCCCCGTCCAATGTAGATATACAAATCGAATACTCAACGTGCATACCACGTATCTATATGCCAAGTCTCTAATAATGTAAAATCCTAAATTATGCACTAACCGTGACACATGTCGCACACACCGATAGCTATTCGAGTACGCGAACCCGTATCCCAATATGAATTTGTCACCGTGAAACATGTAAGAGTGTCAGGTCTTGGAAGATATCAGAGTATCCTCCCAATGGGGTGAGTCTGCTAGCAACTAGGTCAATTACACTACTTATCGACGCATCCGTCGAATACACCCGAGTCAATCTCGGACGCACACAATCATATGAAATAAAGCAACAAGATATCATACAACATAAGCATCATTTAATTTAAATAGTAAATATGGCAAGGTATCTTGCCTGGGTCCTCAAGCTGTGAATGCTAATAGCCTGCTCCTGCAGTATCTCCTGGCTGGTCCAGTGACCCTAAACACACAATATAGTATAGCAATCTAGCATCAGACACTAAAGCAATACATACACAAACTACGACGCTGCTCTTAGGTACTGTCGCAAGATCATGGTTGGTCGACTACGGAGTCGCGTGTGCACGTAGCTAGGGTGTACACGTATTTTGTCCTCGGTTCCCGCGTACCTCAAAATAATAAATTACTAAGGTTATGGGTTACGAAACTATTTAAGTTTTGTACGAATACATGTCCTTATTTCCCATGTTACAATGAACTTGGTTAAGGTCTAGGTTTTTAGGTGAATTATAGGTCCTTATAACACGTCATATTATTAGGGTCATTACTAATTCATTAATTACTATAATATTAATTATTACTCTAGTCTAATTAACATACCTACATACACATATATATATCACATGCTTTACTTGTGTCCTTTAGGTGATACCATGACACGATGACCCTACGACACATGCAGTTATTAATAGAACAACATATATTACCTAGTCATGGCTGATAGGGGGGTCTGGCTCGTCAGCGACTGTCCTCCGGCGTGGATGGAGCTCCGACATCGTGCATCAGTTAATGGCAGCGACGGCAGTAACTACAGTAGGTGCAGCAGCGGCCTGGCAGCGGCAGCAGCGGGCTGGGGACGACGCTGGGATAGCGGTCAGGTCGTGGGGGAGGTCGAGGTTGGCCTGGCAGTGGTGGTTGGCGGTACTGGAGGCGGTGGTCCGGTCTGGAGCAGTCGGCTTAGCAAGGGGTCGGGTGATGATGATGAGGGTGTCGGGTTTGAAGATGGGGATGTTGATGATGGTAACGGGATGGTGGTCCGGCGTCGTGGGGCTGTGGTGGTCCGGCGTCGTGGGGCTGTGGTGGTGTTGAGAAGTCGGGAAAGGGAGAGGGGTACTCGGGTTTTGGAAGGGGAGGAGTTCAGCTAGGGTTTGCTAGGTGTGATAAAAAATCCTTTGTAAACTGGATTTCCATCATATATAATCATGATTAATAAACTTGTCTTCTTCTACGCATTCCTGATTTGCCATATTTGCTGTGAGGAAGTCTGATAATGTGCAGCTTTAACACGTTTGAGTAATTTTTTATGCTGACTCTGATAAATGATTATCCGGTCACGTCCCGACTTTTACGCGTAACGGAAGATGCGTAAAAAGCTCTTTAGCATTAAGTTGTCTTGATGATCCAACTGTCATGCTATTTTTGGATGAGGAGTCGCATAAAATTCTGAACTGTCACTTCTCTGATACGAAGAATTTCTGTTCAGAACTTTATCAAGAATAGCTTCCAAAAATTCCTCGAAAACAGGGCCAAAAATGTTCGCCGAATAGGCCATACTTGAGCTTAGATGCAAAGGATTCTGGCTAGGCTTCGAATGAACTTCCAATGGCCCAGGAAGAAGAGTCATCTTTAATGCTGACATCTGTGTGTTTCAGGCACTTGGAATATTTTGTATCCAAAAAGGAGCATTTTCTGCGTAAACCCTTGTAATTGACCTTCTCGAAAAGTCATAGATCCGTAGCATCTGTTTAGGTTCTGAGCGTAAAATCATAGATCTGTAGTTTCTGTGCGTAAAACCATAGATTTGTATCCTCTGAGCGTAAAAGCTTCTGAGCGTAAAATCATAGATCTGTAGCCTCTGTACATAAAATCGTAGATTTATAGCCTTTGAGTGTAAAAGCTTTTGAGCGTAAAATCGTAGATTTGTAGCCTCTGAGCGTAAAATTGTAGATTTGTAGCCTCTGAGCGTAGAAGGCTTCTGAGCATAAAATCATAGATCTGTAGCCTTTGAGCGTAAAATCGTATATTTGTAGCCTCTGAGCATAAAAGCTATAGATTTATTCTGCACGTAAAATCTGGATCCACTACGCAACATGACTGTCCGTCTTCTTTTTCAAATGATAGGTTGACGTGGTCCCAAATCATAACCGACTATTAAATATCAGATTTGGTTAGGGATTCGAAGAGTTATCCGAACTCTATAAATAGCCCAAGGTCTTGAGAGAGAAACCCTTTATCTGTCTTTGCAAAACCCTTCCGTCTCTTTGAGAACTCTTCGTCTTCGTCTCTTTTCTGAGAACTTTGAGCTTCACCATGGCACCGAAATAGGCTTCCACTGCTAAGGAAAAGAAATCTGCTTCCTCATCTCGCTCCTCTGCTCAGCACGAGCAACCCCCATTAGGCTGAGCGAGCCCCGATCTAAACGAAGTGCTCCACCGTTGAGCTGTGCTCCGAGCATCACAGGTAAAGATTCGAAAGGGATAGAGAACCTTCCACACACGTTGTACGTGTATGCGCGACAATACGCCCATATTTCTAATGTGTCAACATAAAATTCTAAGTTTTCACAGTCTGGCGTAAAAACTCAGACTGTCAAAATTTGGCGTATACTACAAACTTTGAGTTTTACGCGGTGGATGTAAGTTCCAGCATAAAAATTCAAATTTTGGCAGTCTGGCGTAAAAAGCTCAGACTGTTAGATTTTGGCGTATACTGGCAACCTTGAGTTTTACGCACTGGAAATAGATTCCAGCATAAGACTCAAGTTTTTTCAGTCTGGCGTAAAAGCTCAGACTGTTAGTCTTTAGCGTATACTGCAAGAGTGTAGCGTCTAGCGTAAAACTGACTTATTTTCTTGTATTTTGCAGTGGACTTGCAGATCTCTCCTTTGGTTGAAGTGATGGGCTCTGCTGCTGGGATGCTGAATTCTAACTATCTGGAGGACTTGTCCTATGTGACAGTCCCCATCTCTGGAACTGAGTATCCTCAAGAAAGGAGAACTCTGATCTCGTCCCAATGAGAACGAATGCTGCTGAGTATGATCAGTGGGGAGCCCCTGACATACATAGATGGGACTGAATATAAGAAACCAGGTTTCTTATTCAGGGATGTTATCGATAAACAATCCCAGACGAAGCCCAAGAAGGAAAATTGGGTGTTTTTTGCTGAGGGCACGGTCATGTATCTGCCAAGGATGTCCAGAGATTACCCTATCTCGGCCTTCTTCTATGCCACCCATTCCAGGAAGATGATGTGGACTCTGACTCCCGATCTTTACGGCCGACCGGGGAAGATCTTATACAACAAAGGATTGAACCGAGGAGCCTATGTGAGCAGTCCTTCAGGCCCTGTTATGCCTTTTAGGGGATTACTGTCGGGCAGCGTCCCGAGTGAAAATACTTTACTGATCCAGCCGGTTCAAATATTGACTTTCTGCAATAACTTTAGGGGGCAGGGAGGAGTGTACCCCAAGGTTAACCCTCGCACCATTGGATGGCTTAGCCTCGGGAATCTTTGATGGGCCAGTTTAACTGCCTGGGCCCTGAAGCACTTCCAAACGGAGCTGGAAAGTATTAGTTTGCTTGCGGTTGTGAGTGCCACTAGTGTTGGGCTGCCTGTCAACCCTAACTTGTTCTTAGCTTTGATGGAGTGATACAATTCACTTACTGGGACTTTCGCCACTCCACTAGGTGAGTTGGGCTTAGCCCTTTATGAGATGGCAGAGATTTCAAAGCTGCCAATGGGAGACACTCCTTATGAAGAGTACATTCCCACAAATAGGGAGATGAGGGATACAAACCCTCGGGTAGTGGCGGTGTACCAGGAGCCGATGTGCTACTATCTTGCCTGCACCACCTTCTACAAAGAGCCCTCTGATTTGGCCCATATCAACAAATAGGTATCCTACCTCTTCTTCCATCAGGCCATAAATGCTAAGCCGGACAAGGTTGCAGATAGCAGAGATAAGCCTTTGAACCTCCTGAGCATGCTTAGTGCCAACACGGTCGATGATCTCATTAAAGATGCAGGGGCTTCAGATTATATTCTCGATAAGGAGATAGGGGGTTATCCTGCAGGCACTAAAGCCTTCAGTTATATGAGGCATTATTGTAAGCCTCTGTCAAGGGAAGCTTAACTGGCTGGCTTCCTCTCTGTCTGGCTACGATGATGGGTAGTGCCTGGCATCGCGTCTGCGGATCGCATTCATCGCAACACCATATGGCCCGCAGTGTATTTGGTGTTTGGAGAGAGATTGGGCCTGCTCCCTGCCGTGGTATGCATAATACAAGCTGGCCTGAGGGCCATTACTAATAGGCTGCTCGCAGATGATACACAGCGTGAAGGATATCCCAGAGTGGAATTACCATTCCTATATCTGATGGGATGGTTAATCCTTCACAACACCAGAGTGATGTCTCCCGGATCTGCCAGCGGTTCGGGAAATAACTTCTTGTTGAATTACAAGAATTCCTTTTGGAATGTGACTAGCATCATAGATTGTCGACGAGCATTAAATTTTGCCCATGGTTGGAAGCTCTTTTGTATCGTCCCCCCCGTACATATCAATCAACAGGGGACGAAACTTAAGGATGCAGGTCAATGGAGGACTATTCTTTCTCCTGAAGCCTTTTATTGGTTGGTCTGCATTAGACCTTCCCCAGTAGAGTCGCCATCTTGTGTTTGATGATAAACAAAAGAAATTGAAAGCAGGTTTATACGAAACCCTTTCTTTGTTTACAAACAAGAAAAAAAAGTACAATTAATCCTATACGAGGATGTTAAGTCCAAAAAACAAATAATTCTGGGGAAAAATTGCTACAGGAGTCTGATCTGTGGTCAATCACTTTGTCCCTTGGACCACACGATGATAAAAAAGTACTGTAGAAGAAGAAGAAGCTTCAAAGATTACAGGAGGGATTGAACTCTCGTTGCCAAAGTTGTTAATCAACACTCTCTGTATGTACTCTCTCTCTCTCTCTGATTTTCCACCCTTGATTCCCTGTGACCGAAGGTCTCTATTTATAGAGCTCAGTCACAGTAACTGTCCAGTAGGCGTAGAAGCCAAACTCTGTGAAGAGAGTAGCACTCTTTACACGACGGTTATAATAACTACTACCCACGTCTGAATGATATCCTGAATTCGCGTGTGACGCATGTCCCATTATGAGGTAACGCGTATAATCGCTCATCGAAGATCACGGAATGCAAGCCACGTAGATAACTGCTCCTCGCGTAAAGATGGTTGGCGTACAAGCCAAATAACTGTCTTATTGGCGTAAAAGCCAAATAGTTATCTTGTTGGCGTAAAAGCCAAATAGCTGTCTTGTTGGCGTAAAAGCCAAATAGCTGTCTTATTGGCATAAAAGTCAAATTCTGCGTAAAGCTTGATGCTGCATGAATAATAGATAACTAGCGTAAAACTAGCCAGTTATCCTTCTTGACTGAGGTCTTGAGCATGTTCTGGGCTAAATAGCCTTATCACGTACCTTTGCAAATATAGCCTGAGTTGGCGTATTTCGAGGAGATAGCATACGGCATACTCCTATAGTTGAAAATAGCCTGGTTGGCATAACATACAAGGATGGTGATGTGAGCGTATTAGCCCTAATTTTAGCTCTCCTAGTAATTAAAAATAGAACAAAATCTCATGCATTAAATGCAGAGATCTGCCCCCATCTCGCGCATTAACTGCAGAGATATGCCTCGAGTTCTGTACGAAGAATAGCTTTTGACGTGGCATCTGATTTCGTCTCATCTTGAGCGTAAAGGCTCATTTCTGCCTGTGTAAAATAGGCAGCGTATTCCTTGAGTGCATAAAAATGACTTGTATCAAGGATATGTCACTAAACAACAACCTGGGCCTCTATGCAGAATCATTATTACAATCGTCCTCTCGATCATCGTGCAGTACTCTTTGTCAGGAGTCAGGTTCACTGTTTTGTCTGACAGGTTCATTCGAGGAATACAAAGAGTTCCTCGTACAACTTCATGCTGCATTAAAAGCAGACATAGTTTATTCCGGATTGTAGCAACCTTTTTATGCCAAAACAGCCTGGAAGTGCTGCCTTATGCGGGTTGTTTTGGAGCTCTGTTCTATGCTGGATAGTGTTGAAGCTCTGTTGTACGCCAATAGCTCTGAAGTTATATTTTATGCCACACAGCGTTGGAGCTCTATTTTACGCGGGCTTCATGCATGTTGGGGGTTTTACGCATATAATTCCCCAGCGTATTTTTCATGCTTCTATAATGTCCATATTACCTCTGATATCGGTTGTCATCCCCGCTTATCACCCGTCCTCACCAAGGTACACCAACAGTGTTAAGTCCACAAAATCTATCACGTCCATATTTTCTCTGATAGGGATTATCTTCGAACTTATTATTTGCACTCAATGTGCGCAACAAATAATAAGTCCACCAAAAAATTCTCTAGTAGGGTTTGCCATGTCCTTCGTACCTCTGTGCAAACCTTTAGGGTTGGCTATCAATCATCATGCCCATATTACCCCTAAGATCGATCGTCGTCTAAACTTATCACTTGTGCTTAAATTTAGGTACGCCAACGGTGTTAAGTCCATAAACCTATCATGACCATATTACCACTGATAGAATTTTTATCTCGAACTTATTACTTGCACTCTCGTGCACAAAAAGTAATAAGGTCCACTAAAATCTCCCAGTGGGATGTCCTCAATGGAAACGAATAGTTCAAGTCCACATTACCTCTGAACTCCTTTTCTTTATTTTCCCCCTACAGAGAGAAGGTCAGTTCATGCCCATATTACCTCTGAACTACGTCTCTCCACTTTTCCCATAGAGTTATATCTTACCACGTCCACATTACCTCTGAGTAAGATATATCCAAAACTTTTCCATGTCTATATTACCTCTGAGTAAAGTTCTGCTTTTCAACTTTCTACTATCACGTTCGCATAACCCCTGATAGTGCTAGTCGTTTCAGCTTATTATCCTTACTTAAGGTACGCCATGGGTAATAAGTCCATAATCCAGAACTTTTTCATGTCTATATTACCTCTGAGTAAAGTTCTGCTTTTCAACTTTCTACTATCACGTTCGCGTAACCCCTGATAGTGTTAGTCATTTCAGCTTATTATCTATATTTAAGGTACGCCATGGGTAATAAGTCCATAATTCAGAACTTTTTTATGTCCATATTACCTCTGAGTAAAGTTCTGCTTTTGACTTTCTACTATCACGTTCGCGCGACCCCTGATAATGCAAGTTATTTCAGCTTATTATCCGTACTTAAGGTATGCCCTGGGTAATAAGTCCATAACCCAAAACTATCACGTCCATATTACCTCTGGTAGGGCTTATCTCAAACTTATTACTTGCAATAACGTGCGCAAAAAGTAATGGATCCAAAAAACCTATCATGTCTATATTTCCTCTGGTAGGGTTTATTTTCGAATCTATTACTCGTAACCCAAAGTGCACAATAGGGTAATAGGTCCACCAAAAATCTCCTAGTGGGATATCCTCAGGACCGTTACCTAACCTCTCGGTATGGCTATTGATCAGCTCACGTCTATGTCACCTCTGAGCTATCGTCCCCACATGAGTCAACCTGACAAACTTAGCAGAAGGAGGCAGACAGTGAATATGTGTCGATTTTATGCTTCTTATTCAAAGTATTCCAAACTTAGCCAAGTTTGAAAACTTTGAAGGGGGTCTTGTAGAAGCATAAAAAATCTCTCCATGCGCTCCAGTTTATAGTCAACAAATAAGCAAGAGACGCATAACACCCTCGGATATATGACATCCCGAGACGCATGCCACCCTTTGACGTATCATCCCTACAATCACATCAGAGCATTTATGACTCTACCAAAATAGACAGTCATCCTGACTGCCTCGAATGCTGTAACGAGGATTAGAATCCAGGCTGACAGCTTTGTTATAATTATTTTTGGCAGTATACAGCTGTTCAAACGCCATAAATACGGAAGACGACAAAAATTTATGCTTCTCTGGCCCAATACATTCCAGACTCTATGTGTTCCATGCGTCTCTAGCCCAATGCATCCCAGACTCTATGTGTTCCATGCGTCTCTGGCCCAATGCGTTCCAGACTCCATGTGTTCCATGCGTCTTTGGCCCAATGCGTTCCAGAATTCATGCATCCCGTGCATCTCTGGCCCCATGCAGCTTCAAGTCCATGCAGTTCCCATATACGGCCTGAATGACCATAGAACAGGACGATCGCATAAAATCTCCTGACACAGATTTTGATGTTTGTCAGAAGCTCTGACGCTTCACTCATCACCCTGAGATGCTTCAGAATCTGTGTAGACGATGACTTAGGAAAAGATAACTAGTCACATCAGTACATTAATTGCCTCGACAGACGGGCCATGCCACGTGTCCTACGTATGCGGCTTCAAGATCCATGCAGCCTCGACATCATACGGCCAGAGCGTCCATCTGACCAAGGCCAAATAAGAGTACGCATGCGTCTTCAAGACCCATGCGGCCTCGTCCACATATGGCCAGAGGGTCATTCCGACTAAGGCCAAATGAGAGCTTCTATGTGACTACAACAATATGCAGCTCTCGACTCACAAGATTTTCTGTTACAACCGAAGATGATTTCTCGCCCAGTTAGTGTTGTCCAATTGTCCAATTGACCGAGTTATGCAAACAACAGTCCCAGGATCTCTTCAAACAGAAAATCCTAAACAAACCCACGTGGAGGCTTGCCCACACCATGCAACTACCATTACGGCCGCATTTTGCTGAAGGAGCCCCATGCGGCCACCAAGCACGAATATATGCCGCACCCATAGCAAATCCATAGGGTACTACACCCGAACAGAGGGGAAGGAGAGCATGCATGCTGCTACACGACCCATGCGGCCTTGCCAACGTGTGCGACCTCCCACTCACAAGATCTTCCCATTAAAACTGCAGAGATCTTCGCACAGTTGGTGCTGACTACGTATCCAAATGACCAAGTCACACATACAATAGGCTGAAATAACCCCGAGATCTTATTAACAACATATCTCAACCAAGATCATGTGGCAATTTTCCCATGGCATGCGGCAACAGTTACAACCGTATTCTGTTAAAGGAGCCTTATACGACCACCAAACAGAGGCATATGCGGCACCTATATTCCATCAACACGATGGCTATAAATAGGAGCAACTGGAACGTTCTAAAGGTCAGTTTTTTTATGCTTCATAGAGAGATCGAACTAAAGCACTGACTATCTGCGGATTCACACTAAAACCAAGGAGAGAAGCTTTTGTGTCCGGATCGTCTATGGAGTAAAGAGAGTTGCTACACTTATAACCTTCCATCGTCATCCCCAGATCAAAATAAATTTATACTTAGATTATTTCTTAGGACTCGTCTCTGTACTCTCTAGTTTGTTAATTAAATCAAGTTCACTTAGTTCTTTCTTTTGATTTAAATGGCAAACAATGGTCTAGAATACGCTAATCATGTCATGGCCAATAGGCAGAATGTCAAGTCTAAAATACGAGCTATCACGTGCTCGGTGGCTAAACTCCTCAAAATAAATAAACAGTATGAGATCTAGTGGGGATAGAAGAAAGCCCACTTAGACTGTCTGATGCTCCAGGTAGTCACCATCCGCAGAAAGGAAGGTAAGATCCTCGGGCTCTGCTAACAAATCTGGCCAAGCAAAACCAGTCGGGTCAGACCCCCAAATAACAAGTACCACAAATGAGGCCAAGAGCTATGAACTAAAAACTAAAAAAAATAACATAGAGCTATAATACGCTAAGCAAAATGAATAAATAAATGCGATTCGAGACTCGTACGCTACCACTGCACTTATCCCAAGAAAGAAGACAATAAGCTGAACAACATATAACCCCTAAGAATATAAAGATATCATATGAACACGAATATAACTGGATACATGAAACATGCCAAATAATTGAGATATGCCAAGGAGAAGTAAAGAAAACATGAGTAAGGATAAGTAGGCAAGCAACGAAAAGATTCAAAAACTCCTCGAAATAGGAATTATAACCCTTAAACCAAACAAGGACCAGGATTATGATTATATTCCCGAGTAGGACCTAGTCTCAAGCTACTTTCTGATACACATAACTATAACAGAAAGTAAAGGCTCAATCAATATAATTGAATGTCACATCTATACATGCACAAGATAGATCGATCATAACTATACAGGCAAACACAGAGCTAAGGTACATAACTCAAGCCATACAGAAAGTGCCACGAACAAAAAATACAAGAATGTTGATACAAGCCACTGCCTACTGAACACTAATAAAATATACATAGGGTGTAATCGTCCCCTACTAATACAGATGTCTGCTCGAGTCAATATGTACATAGAGTATAAATCATCCTCTACTAATACATATGCCTGGTCGTCTCCATTTGTATATAGATTGTAAATCATCCTCTACTAATATATATGCCTGGTCGTCTCCATATGTACATAGAGTGTAAATCATCCTCTACTAATACATATGTATGGTCGTCTTTATTTGTACATAGAGCGTAAATCATCCTCTACTAATACATATGCCTAGTCTCCATATGTACATAGAGTATAAATTATCCTCTACTAATACACATGCCTGGTCGTCTCCATATGTACATAGAGTGTAAATTATCCTCTACTAATATATATGCTTGGTCGTATCAATATGTCCATAGAGTGTAAATCATCTTCTACTAATACATATGCCTGGTCGTCAAGGTATCGGTCGGTAACATGTACTGGACAGGTGTAAATAGGGTGTAAAGCCTCTAACTATACGATAGGTCGAGTCAAGACAATAAGGCATAAATAGATATGCAAACAATAAATACAAGTAAGCCAGGTACAAGCAATCAAGGAGCACAAGAAAAGAAATCACATGCAAAAGAGAACACAATCGGTATACCATCGGTATACTCTAGTATACCTTCGGTATACCGGTCCAGATACATAAAAAATATAGCAAGTTATAAATTCTAATAAATTGGTATACCATGGGTATACTGGAGTATACCGTCGGTATATTATTCCAAGTGGAAAAGAAGGCTGCTGGAAAAACAAGGTTCACAAATCGATATACCATCGGCACAGCCCAGTGCACTGTTGGTATGCCATTCCAGGACAAATATCTAAAACTGTCGGCAGGATCGGTATACCGTCGATATACTATAGTATACCATTAGTGAGCCGATAAGGGTCACTGGAAAATATCTAGAAATCAAGTCGGTCAAAATGGGTATACCATTGGTATACTGGAGTATACCGTCGGTATGCCGATTTCTGAGGAAAACTATGCCAAAGCCAAAATTGATTTTGGGACCCAAATCAAACCACAAAAATCACCAAAACCAAGACTAACAAGGAGTCATGTCTAGTGGTAATTCTCATATCACAATATGAACTAGATCTCACGGTCACAACTCCGGCAGCGTTACCGCTACAGAGTTACCAAAAAGGGATGTGATAAGATTCTACCAGAAATTAAAACTCATGAGATGAACAATAATAGTAAAGCAAGTCAAAGCTAAAAACTAACTACCAAGGCTCCAGGAAAGAAAATAACAGAAAGCAAGAAGAGTTAATAGAATCGGCAAGATGTACTTTCCTTCAGAGAGCTCCCAGCCTCAACCTTCTAGTCCAC
Source organism: Iris macrosiphon (assembly GCA_036927795.1). NCBI lineage: Eukaryota > Viridiplantae > Streptophyta > Magnoliopsida > Asparagales > Iridaceae > Iris > Iris macrosiphon. The sequence goes on along the minus strand of JAYESA010000016.1, from coordinate 95,580,005 downwards.
CACTACGAAGGGGTTCAGAAACCACTCTCCAGGTCTCAAGACCAAGCTCCAAGCTCCAAGCTCAAGAGAAAAAGGGTGGTAAGAAGAGAGAGAAAGAGAAAAGAGAAAAGAGAAAAGAAAAGAAACAAAGCATTATATATAGAGATATCTCAAAAAGTGAAACAAATATCTCCAGGATTAGTATACCGTCAGTATACTAAAGATACTATCGGTATACCGGTCAGGCAGTAAATTTTCAATTTCCATGTTTCTAAAATTCTATGAAATCCAGAAAAATAAAACATGCAGTATAAATATGTATCCATATACCGATATAGATATTGTGAGACAGAGTCTCACAGTTGTTTTTAGGGTTAGGGTTAGGGTGATATATAGGTATATGTATACATATAGTTTAGCTTAGGGTTTAGGTTTAGTTTCTGCACGCGCATGTGGGCCTGGATAGGTTTTTAGGATTTGCTTTCATTTCCTTTTTATTTCTTTTTCTTATATTTTAATTTAATTTCAAATTCATTAATTTAATTTATTTCTTTTATAAATATTTTTATATTAATGCTTTCTCTTATATATATATATATATATATATATATATATATATATATATATATATATATATATATATAGAGAGAGAGAGAGAGAGAGAGAGAGAGAGAGAAAGAGATCAAAAGACCCGCTCCCGGAGTCCCGCCAAAGCCCCACTCCCTCGCGCATCGGATCGGGGGGCCCACGTAGGGCCCCGCTCGATCCAACAGTTGGGGAGAGCGGGACTTCGACGGGGCTCCAGAAATGGGACTCCCGATCCCCTCCCTATATATATATATATATATATATATATATATATATATATATATATATATATATATATATATATATATATATATATATATATAAACAGAAAATATATAGTGCATGCTATAAATATGTATTCTAAAATTGTGATATGCAAGATAATATATATTATTTAATCAGAAAAATATAATTACTAATTCACAAAAAGAAATGTTGCTAAATACAATAAATAGATAATACCATTATATATATAAATCACTAAAACTTAAAAACTAAATTTTATAACTAGGTACACATTTGAAAACATCAAAATACTAAGTATGTATTTAAAATAATTCTAGAAACACTTGTAACACTTTATTTAAATAGTTTATACCAAAAACTGTTTTTGTGAAACATTTGTAGCTACTAGAAATAAATATTTACATAAATTATTTAAAAAAATCATTTTTATTTTCTAATTAGCTAAGTAAATTACTAGAAAAAAATACCCAATAATTTAATAAGAAAAAAAACTACAATTGAAATTTTAAATTAGGAGTTTACAATCTACCAAACTTAAAAGCATTTTGTCCTCGAAATTAAAAATGAGGCACTGTTTCAAAATAAGAGAATCTCATGCGGAAGAGAAGTGTCAAGTACGAAGTATTGTACCTCAAACTTAGGAAGGCAATTCAAAAATTGTCACGACCCGCACTCGGTGTGAGGCCACGAGTACGTGAACAATGCCTAGCCAACGTCGTAGCATCAGCAGTAGAATAATGTCTAGGTCAACAATACTATCTAAACATCTCACACAATATATATATATATATATATATATATATATATATATATATATATATATATATATATCATGCCCCAGTCCCAAAATATACGGGACCAGGCCACGTGGCATTGGCCAGCTAACACGACTCTGAAGGATATCCCAATTTAATGGACCCTAACAAAGCGTACTACGCTGTCCTAAAATACTAAAAAGTCTAATATGCTAACTTACAACAAGTAATGTCTAATCTCATCCACAAATATAAATAAGAAGTACTGAAATAAATATTGGAAAATAAGTGCAGAGTCTGAATGAAATAGTATAATCCAAATATGTTTGATGGGAACAAATCTACTATAATAATGAAATAAGAGTACGAAAGGATAGATAAGAGAGTACAACTAGAGCATCGGCTAACTAGATAAGGATGCTCCAGCCCTAGACGGAAGGCCTACCAGTGATCAAGAAAACTCTGATAGTAGCACCTCAAGCTCCTCCTCGGACGCGTACCTCGTCTCCTGTCCGGGCCCGTACACTATAGGATAATATGCCTCGTCTGTAAGCCCCCTGATTTATTTTTAAATTTTTTAATTTGGAGTTTTCATAATTTTCTGTAATTTTCTGGGATTTTTATGTAATTAAAACCTAGGTATTTTGAAGTTAAATAATTTTTAATTACTGTTAATTAATATTAAAATATTATGAAAATAATATTTTATGGTGTAAAATGGAAAACCGAACATAGGATAATTTTCTGGGAATTTATTGGACTCCGGAAGCATTTTAAAAGCCCTAAAAACCAATATAGAAATAGACCGAATTAAACCCCTAAAATAAACCCAGTTCAATTGAACCAAACCAACCCAAACTAACCCAGACCCGGTTCAGTTGAACCGAACCCAGACTTATCGGATTGGGTCGGATCTAAACCCGACCCAAAACCCGACGACCCGTACCCGCACCTAAGTTAGGTGGATCGGGTCGGATCCGCCGCCCGACCCGCTGGCCCGGACCCATACCCGATAGGACCAAACCCTAATCCTAATTCAGCTCTGATTCTGACCGATGGCTGCCCTATTTAACCCCTCTTTCGCCGAAAACCTAACCCAGAACCACCGAGAACCCGATCAGAGCCACCGCCGCCTCCGGCTGCTCTGCCTCGCTCCGATCCTCCGCCGCCCTCGTCTCAGTCGACCAACCCTTCCCCGCCTTCTCCTCGCCACCTGACCCCGAGCCCATCGCCGTCACCCTATCGAACCCACTCCCCGCTCCGCCTTGCTCGACAACGACCTCCCTCCGACTGTAACCCACTGCCACAGCCCCCGACCAGACTTCTCTTTCCCCGACTTCGACTGGCCAGAACGACCCCTCGCCTGAACGATGCCAGAACCCCGTCGAGACCCCCAACGCCTCCGCCTCCCTCCTCTGTCGCCTCCGTCGACCATGATCCGAGCCTCGACGATGACCCCGCCGCCTCCAGCAAAGCCCCAGCCGCAGCACGTAGCCCTAACCCTAGGCTGTGTTGTACAGGAACCCGGACACATCAGTACAGTGTCCCCGTATCAAGTCGACTCCCGGATACGAAAATCCCTGTTTCACGGAGCTATGTTCAGGTAACTCGTTCTCCCTCCTCGCTGCCCTATTTTTAGTTTCGTTTGTTGCAACGCGTATACTGTGTAACACTCTCGATGCTTGTGTAACCCGCTCGGTGTGTCGCGTCTTGTGGTGATCGCAAACCGTGATCCAAAAATAGAAAAAATCAATGCCCTGTTTCACCCCGGAACTGAGTGCGCTCCGCCAAACGGGATGACTTGGTCACACACGGTCTTTTCCGAAACGTGCGCATCATTGATACGGACGTGTGGGATTTTACAGAAGTTGATTTGGATGTGCGTGCACACCGGAATCAACGCGTATCCGCCGACAATTTCCCGTATCTGCCTATTCTGGAATACATCGTAACTTTGTGTACACTCGTCGGATCGAGACAAAACTTATGCCATCGGACTCGTAGTAATATGCTGGTCCTGTGACCCAAGTTTGGTTCGATTCTGAGAACGTTGACAAAATCGCGTTTCGTGGGCCCCACCGGCTCCACTTGACGGGCGATTTTGTGATCGGCTAATCAGAATCCAATTCTGAAAGTTCTGTTGAGTTCGTATCATCGTTTCTGACTTGTTGACACTAAGTTTGACAAATTTGGAGACATTTGACCCTGACACGCTTTTCGGTACAAAGTGGCCCACAGGTGGACCCCGCTTTGACCAAAAACTGTCATTTTTGCCCCTGTGTCCAAATTGGACTTAAGGACAGGCATTTCTAGCTATTTGATATTTTTTGAGACTGTTGGTGATATTTATTACAGCTTTTGGAGGAGTACCTGTAGGATCCACTGATACAGGGACAACTGTTGGTATTGAAATCCCAGGCAAGTGTACCTTGCCAAACTTTGCAGTCTTGTTACATATTTTTCTTGATTCTTTTACATTGTTGTGCATACTTAACCTAGGACCGTGTGACTTACTTAGCGTCCGATTATAGTCGGGTGCCAACACCGTACGCGGTGTTGTGTATTGTCATCTAGAGATAGACATTCGTGACCCTTTACATCCTCGTACTTATCTTATCAAGTACATTATACCCAGGACACTTGACACTATTCATGAGATAGAATCTTTCTGAGATATTCATGGTGATTCTGTATAGGATACAGGTTTATGACATACATAATTTATATGCTAAGATTATATCCTGACTTGTTGTATTAGTTTTGATCTTGCGTGTCATGGACATGAGACGTGAGATTACATTGGGTGGGGAGAGATTTACCATACAAAAGGCTGATTATATTATATATATTGTCATCTGGATGTGTCTGAGTTTCTGATATAGAGCTTTGGCACCAGTTCTGGCCCTTCGAGAGTGTAAACCCCCTCGACCAGATTCCAGCATTTTAGGATTTATGGCAATATTTTAATTTATTTTGCTTACATATCCTATTGATTTGTGCACCTGTCCATCCCCGAATTATTTGGAGCTTTACCTTGACTATTATCCCCAAACGAAGTTCCCATACCTATCCTAGACATGCTAGTCTATTATTCTGCACTTTGTGCAACTCCCAGATACTTTACTTTGAGCCTCGTATGAGACGCACAAATATCATTACAAACGTACGTATTTAAATCCCTAGACCTGTACCCATCCCTGTTCTAACAGACATTAGAGGCCCAACATGTACCTGTTTTTCCCAGACAAAAAATACATTAATATTTTACACTGAGTATACTACATTTAGTATATTGACACCGTATTAAAATTATGACCCTACCTGCCTCTAAATAATTAGTGAACGTCGTGCGCAGTATTTATTAATTAATAAATATGATGGCCCGTATCACCCAAGAAAACCAGGCCCAGTCCCTGCCCAGACTCACCCCATCCCCCCCAGAGCCCTCACACAGCTTTTCCCTTCAATTCTGTGAATTTTAGTATTTTCAAGAATCGGGTGTTTTTTCCAGACAATTTCGTAATTGCATAATTTCCTAAAATAGGACCTTTGTGCAATTTATAAAATTACAGCGACTTATCTGCAAATTACAGTGCGAGGTGTCACCCCCTCATTGGCCGGTGAACCTGCACCGTCCATTTGGAGACGGGACCCACCCAAAAATATCCTAAAAATATCTACAAAATATCTTGTAAAATATCTCTAGATATTTTACTTATTAAAATAATAAAATTTTCTATAAAAGAAAACAAAAGAAAATAAAAATAAAAATAAAAACAAAAACCCTAACCCAATCCCTAACCCCAGCTCGGCCGCAGCCGACCCCCCTCCCCCCCCCCGTCGCCGGAGCGACGAGCCCCCCCTCGCCGGAGCAGACCCCCCCACCCCGCGGCAAGCCCCCCCCGCTGAGCCCGCCACCACCATCCCCCTCTTCTCTTTCCCGATCTCCTCCTCTTCTTCTCGTTCTTCCCCCCCCCCCCCGAGCCCCTTCCCGACCCCGACCTCGCCGGAGCGGCGAGCCGACCCTCTCCCAGCCCCTCCTCCTCTTTTCCTCCACCCAGAGCCATCTCCCCTTCTCCGCCCTTCCTCCCTACCCTGTTCGACTCCGCCCTCCGCCACCCGTCGGCCCCGACCTCCCCTCCTCCCCGAGCTCCGCCCTCTGCCACCCGACCCTCTCCCAGTCCCAGCTCCTCCTCCTCCACTCCGGCTGCCACCACCACCATCCATCATCAGCATCTTCTCCTCCTCCTCTTCTCCTTCTCGACCTCCTCCTGTTCACCTCCTTCTCCCCAAGTTGAACTCGTCGGAGTCCAGTCTCGCCGGAGACTCCTCGACCAGCTCCCCTGACCCGCATCGTCTGCCACCACCCCCCACCAGAGACACTCCTCCGCCTCCCCATAACCGGAACCGACCTCCACGACGACCCAGCTCCTCCGTCGACGATCCGACGACCCCGGAGACCTGGCCGCAGCAGCTCCGGACCACCCTGCGATGACCCCGACTCGAGCAGAACTGGACACAGCAGCATTTCAGAGCCTGGACTCAGCCCGAACACGATCAGTGTCGTGTCAAATCTCTTCCCGGACATGGGAATTTCAAATCCACGGAGCCCTGTTCAGGTAACCCATTCTATCTCCTCGTAATTCTATTTTTAATTATGTCAGTTGTGACACGTAGGCTATGTGACTCTCTCGGAGCCCGTGCAACCCGCTCGGTGCATCGCGTCCTGTGGCGATCGCGACACGCGATCCAAAAACAGGAAAAACAACGACCCGATTTACCCCGGAACTGAGTACGTCCCGCCAAACGGGATAACTTGGTCGCACGTGGTCTTTACCGAAATGTGCGCGCCGTTGATACGGACGTGCAGAATTTTGCAGAAGTTGATTTGGATGTTCGTGCACACCGAAATCAACGCGTATCCGCCGACAACGTTCCGTATCTGCCTGTTCTGGAATATGCTGTAACTTTGTGTACACACGTCAGATCGAAACGAAACTTGCGCCATCGGACTCGTAGCAATACACTGGTCCTGTGATCTAAGTTTGGTTCGATTCTGAGAACGTTGACAAAATCCCGTATCGTGGGCCCCACAGGCTCCACTTGACGGGCGATTTTGTGATCGGCACATCGGAATCCAGTTCTGGACATTCCGTTGGGTTCGTATCGACGTTCTGGACTTGTTAACACAAGTTTGGCGAATTTGGAGACCTTTGACCCTGACACATTTTTCGGTGCAAAGTGGCCCATATGTGGATCCCGCTTTGACCGAAAACTGTCATTTTTACCCCTGTGTCCAAATTGGACTTAAGGACAGGCATTTCTAGCTATTTGATATTTTCTGAGACTGTTAGTGATGTTTATTTCAGCTTCCGGAGACGTTCATACTGAGGCCATAGTTCTGACACTTGGTATTTGACATCTGGATATTACATTTACAGCTCTCTTGCCAGGCAAGTATACCTTGCCTTGTTGTACTGTTTAAATTCAGTTATTGTTAGTTACATGTTTATCTATTTTAAATATAAATGTGCGCGTCCGAGAAAACTCGGGTGGAGTCAACGAAGGCGTTGACGTTAGGACTTGTGTCTGACCTAGTGTCTAGTAGACCCACCTAAAAGTTGTAAAGTTATTAATATAACTTCCCAGGCCTTGACACGTATCATTACACGTCACAGAGTGAGTTCATGTAGGGACGCGTGCCTCATGCGCGACTGGCCATCAGTGTGAGCAACACGTGTAACGGTATATAGCTTAGTTATTTATTTTATTGAGACTTGCATCATAGTAGGAGATGTCCACGTCATTTTTACGACTTGTACATCTATATTGGGCGGGAAAGATACTAGTAGACGTATGGGACACCCCCTCCTTGAGTCTTTTATCCTTCGTACCATGCTCCTCGGAGATGGTCGATTGCAGAGCTACCCGTGTGTCCGGGGGCATATGACACATATACTAGCCGGTCATGACGATTGGTAAATTACGTCAGCATATGTCAAGCTTACACATTCTCATGCGTACTACCAGGTCTTTAAATTGCATTCACTTAGATGGTTAGCACACCCCATTTATTTATTCAGTATTTACATACATGGCATGTTATTTTTCTGTATCTTGCTATGTCCCTCTGTGGACCTGGTCCCTTGCCAGGTGTAGATGTTCATGAGTATTCGCAGGAGCGCAGATCCGGACATGTTACGTATATTCTGAGGAGGTCTTCTATTCGGGCCTCGTGATTGTCAGATGTTGTTCTTATATGGTGTGTATCTGGTTCCTTTTTATATTCTATTTCGGTAGTAGATTTGTTTCCATCTGACTGTCATTCTTAGATATCTGTATTGAGATCTAGTTACATGGTTATTGGTTATTCATATGTTTATGTGATTTCTGTGGATGAGATTTAGATATTACCCTGTGACTTGTGATCAGTTTTACCACTTATGAATTATTGTTCATTATACAACGTACGCTCGTATATATGGTTTTCATACATTGGAGTTGCCATATATACAGGCGGCTGGCATGCTTACGTGTCCTAGTCCTACGTATTTTGGGACTGGGGCGTGACATTGTTTATAGTGGTGGCCCATACAGGTCAGAGCATATTGTCTCGGTTACGTTACTGTACCGAGCAAGCCTGCACTTAGGATTAGAGCATAGGATCTCATCCATAATTGACTATGACTTATCTTCCTTCCAGTTTGTCCTACTTACAAAATTGCATCATGCTTGATTCATGTGCTTCCCTGATAATTCCTTAGGTATAGCCCCTGCTATAATATAGGAATCCCTGTTGATAGGATAATAATTAGGGTAGTATTCCTAATAAGAACACAACTAGGGCTTTGACACCTCACTAAGTGAGGATACTAAATGAACCCTAGTCTTCCATATTACCTAATGAACCCTAGCATCACTACCTAAAGCTTAACTTACCATTGTCCCTTGACGTATTTATGTATGACTTGAGAGTAGTATAAACACTACTAGGATTAGTTAGAGAACTGACCATAGTGTTGACCCTAGTCTTAAGGAACCAATAGAAATCCAAGGTTGAATACTAGGACTGAAACCTCATCCTATGTTTGGATAAACCCAATTTTACGCCAGAGACCCTTTACCCTAGTTGGCGTAAAACCCATTTTACTATTGTTGGCATAAGAACCAAATAACTGCCTAGTTGGCGTAAAAGCCAAATGACTTTCTTGTTGGCGTAAAAACCAAATTATGCAGGAGATTGTCTCATTTACGCTACAGTTATGACAACTGCTACCCACATTCCCTTAGTATTCCTTATCCTGCGTATGACACGTCCTGGAAGCAACGTAGGTAACTGCCCTGCGTAAACCAGATTCATGAATAATAGATAACCAGCGTAGAGTAACCTGATTAGGCGTAGAAAATAAGGGTAGAATGTGAGTGTATTGTTACAGCCTTAGCTTTCCCCAGCCATGACCAAATCTTGTGTATTAAATGAGATACGCCTCGGCCCTGTGCAAAAAGAAATAGCTTTTGACGGGACATCTGATTTTGTCTCACCTCGAGCGTAAAAATGACTTGTATCCAATAAAGTCACTAAAAGACAACCTGGAACTCCGTACAAAATCATCATCAAATCGTCCACTCGATCGTTGTGCAAGTACTTTTGACATATGTCAGGATTTACTAATCTGACTGACAAACTCATGAGTTTCTCGTACAACTTTACGCACGCTAGTTTTATGCGCAGATTTTAGCGCAAAATTTTTACGCTCAGACTTTCACCCAGACTCTTACGCACAGATTTCTACGCACAGACTTATTACGCGGACAGCTCTGAAGCTCTACCTTACGCTTCTCTGCTTTACGCGGATAACTCTGAAGCTATGCGTTGCGCCAAATTATTAAATTTCTGTTTTACGCAGACAACCTCGAACCCCTACTTTACGCGGACTTTCTTGGAATCTCTGTTTTAGACAGACAACCTATAGTGTATATTAAGATTTTAGAACTTAGAAGGCTAGACCTCTTTTAGGTCAACTAGCGACTTAGACAAGGACTTAGAATAATAACTGTAGAGATTGTAGAGTCTTGTCTTTTTATGAATTTGAATTGTTTTGTATTTCTCATATCATAATCTAGCGTACTCATATACTACCTTGACTTATACTGCTATTATAGCCTAGTTTTGCAAGCTTATTCTTTATCAAGCTTGTTCATGATATATGTATTATTGGAGTACTACACTAATACATTTCAGAATCAGTGTATTACGGTCTGATCAACCATAGTGCACTTGATTCTCCCTTCGCATAACTACTTTACGTGGATTGAGATATATAGTGATTAGTAGACAAATGTACTTATCCTCTAGATATGTCTGAGCATATCGTATCAGCGACATAACTGTGCTAATACGAATATATGAATAGGGATTACCAGAATAGGATTTTAATCCACAACTGCCATGACAATTTTCATTAGAATTCTTTAAACGCCTTGATCCCCACACTTCTAATCTATTACCTCCCCCTTGAACTCTTGATTACTGTTTTTCGTCTTCCCTTATTTCGGAAGGACGAAACCTCATACTTAGTATAAATACAAAAAGTATATTGTTTCTGTAGCCATTTCTGTTTGTTTCTTGGGTAATTACCAAACCTTATTATTAGATTAGATTGCAGTTTAAAACTGTGCTATCCTTAGAATGACCTTCGCTACCTACCTACTTTCCTGGTACGTGCATTACTTTGGCAGCATGAAATTTTAATTTTTGCCTCGTAACTCGGGTCAAGTTCAGAACTCAAGTGTTACGATGAAGAAGGTATCATTTTGTTGTCAGGGGTCTAAATAGATTTTACCTGGATAAACAATTGACTGACTCCTGAATGGATAGCAGTACCTATGACTAGGTTGACTTATAAGGATTGAGAATTCCTATGGACCAACGAGTGTCAAGCCGCTTTCGAGGAGTTGAAGAAACGACTAACCACAGCATCCGTATTAACTATTCTATCCAGACCAGGCGGTTATGTGATCTACAGATGCATCAGGAAAAAGTTTGTGATGCGTATTAATACATGATGGCAAGGTAATGGCATATACATCTAGACAATTATGAGAATATGAGAAGAATTTGGAACTTGCAACCGTCGTAATTACTCTGAAGCTATGGAGACATTATTAATAGGAGACAAATCGTAAGATTGTACGGCATACCAGTCAGCATTTTACCAGACAAGGATTCGCGTGACCAGAATTGGTGGTCAACACCGTAGAGACAGTTAAGTAAATGCAAGGATACTTCCAAGCAGTGCAAGACAGATAGAAGTAATGGGCAGACCATCATCATCCCTTGAAGTTCAAAGAGGACGATCATGTCATCTTGGAAATATTACCTACTAGAGGCACCATTCGATTCGGACGACACATCAAGTTGAGTCCAAGGTATGTTGGACCATTGACGTGCTAGAAAGAGTGGGAGTAGTGGCATATCAACTTGCGCTACCACTTTCACTTGAGGAGAGTACTTGATGTATTCCACGTATCGCAACTCAGGCGATATATGACTGACAGCAGTCATGTTTCCAACCATTCGGAGATCACCATTAGGCCGAGCTTGTCGTATCATGAGCAATCCATGGAAATCCTTGATCATCGAGAAAAAGTATTGAGGAATCAGCCTATTTCACTTGGTCCGCGTGGCATGGAAGCATGGCACGTCAGGAGAATCTACGTGGAAGCATGTGGACGACATGCGTAAACGTTTTCGAACCTATTCGTAACCAAGATATAAATTACTTTGTTAAATTATATCTTATGCCGTCTTTGACTTCTACCGTGGCCTAGTTTTAATTTCGAGGACAAAATTTTTATAAGTTGGGTAGATTGTAAACCCCCTCGACCAGATTCCAGCATTTTAGTATTTATGGCAATATTTTAATTTATTTTGCTTATATATCCTATTGATTTGTGCACCTGTCCATCCCCGAATTATTTGGAGCTTTACCTTGACTGTTATCCCCAAACGAAGTTCCAATACCTGTCCTAGACATGCTAGTCTATTATTCTGTACTTTGTGCAACTCCTAGATACTTTACTTTGAGCCTCGTATGAGACGCACAAATATCATTACAAACGTACGTATTTAAATCCCTAGACCTGTACCCATCCCTGTTCCAACAGACATTAGAGGCCCAACATGCACCTGTTTTGCCCAGACAAAAAATACGTTAATATTCTACACTGAGTATACTATATTTAGTATATTGACACCGTATTAAAATTATGACCCTACCTGCCTCTAAATAATTAGTGAACGCCGTGCGCAGTATTTATTAATTAATAAATATGATGACCCGTATCACCCAAGAAAACCAGGCCTAGTCCTTGCCCAGACTCACCCCCATCCCCCCCAGAGCCCTCACACAGATTTTTCCTTCAATTCTGTGAATTTTAGTATTATCAAGAATCGGGTGTTTTTCCCAGACAATTTCGTAATTGCGCAATTTCCCAAAATAGGACCTTTGTGCAATTTGTAAAATTACAGTGACTTATCTGCAAATTACAGTGCGAGGTGTCACCCCCTCATTGGCCGGTGAACCTGCACCGTCCATTTGGAGATGGGACCCACCCAAAAATATCCCAAAAATATCTACAAAATATCTTGTAAAATATCTCTAGATATTTTACTTATTAAAATAATAAAATTTTCTATAAAAGAAAACAAAAGAAAAATAAAAATAAAAATAAAAATAAAAACAAAAACAAAAACAAAAACCCTAACCCAATCCCTAACCCCAGCTCGGCCGCAGCTGAACCCCCCCCGGTCGCCGGAGCGGCGAGCCCCCCCTCGCCGGAGCAGACCCCCCCACCCCGCGGCAAGCCCCCCCCGCTGAGCCCGCCACCACCATCCCCCTCTTCTCCTTCCCGATCTCCTCCTCCTCTTCTCGTTCTTCCCCCCCCCCCCGAGCCCCTTCCCGACCCCGACCTCGCCGGAGCGGTGAGCCGACCCTCTCCCAGCCCCTCCTCCTCTTCTCCTCCACCCCGAGCCATCTCCCCTCCTCCGCCCTTCCTCCCCACCCTGGTCGACTCCGCCCTCCGCCACCCGTCGGCCGCGACCTCCCCTCCTCCCCGAGCTCCGCCCTCTGCCACCCGACCCTCTCCCAGTCCCAGCTCCTCCTCCTCCACTCCGGCTGCCACCACTACCATCCATCATCAGCATCTTCTTCTCCTCCTCCTCTTCTCCTTCTCGACCTCCTCCTGTTCACCTCCTTCTCCCCAAGCTGACCTCGCCGGAGTCCAGTCTCACTGGAGACTCCTCGACCAGCTCCCCTGACCCGCATCGTCTGCCACCACCCCCCACCCGAGACACTCCTCCGCCTCCCCATGACCGGAACCGACCTCCACGACGACCCAGCTCCTCCGTCGACGAGCCAACGACCCCGGAGCCCTGGCCGCAGCAGCTCCGGACCACCCCGGGACGACCCTGACTCGAGCAGAACCGGACAAAGCAGCATTTCAGAGCCCGGACTCATCCCGGACATGATCAGCGTCGTGTCGAATCTCTTCCCGGACACGAGAATTTCAAATCCACGTAGCCCTGTTCAGGTAACCCATTCTATCTCCTCGTAATTCCGTTTTTAATTCCGTCAGTTGTGACACGTAGGCTATGTGACCCTCTCGGTGCCCGTGCAACCCGTTCGGTGCATCGCATCCTGTGGCGATCGCAGCACGCGATCCAAAAACAGGAAAAACAACGACCCAATTTACCCCGGAACTGAGTACGCCCCGCCAAACGGGATGACTTGGTCGTACGATCTTTACCGAAACGTGTGCGCCGTTGATACGGACGTGCTGGATTTTACAGAAGTTGATTTGGATGTGCGTGCACACCGGAATCAACGCGTATCCGCCGACAACGTTCCGTATCCGCCTGTTCTGGAATACGCTGTAACTTTGTGTACACACGTCGGATCGAAACGAAACTTGAGCCATCGGACTCGTAGCAATACGCTGGTCCTGTGATCGAAGTTTGGTTCGATTCTGAGAACGTTGACAAAATTCCGTATCGTGGGCCCCACAGGCTCCACTTGACGGGCGATTTTGTGATCGGCACATCGGAATCCAGTTTTGGACATTCTGTTGGGTTTGTATCGACGTTCTGGACTTTTTGATACTATGTTTGGCGAATTTGGAGATCTTTGACCCTGACACATTTTTCGGTGCAAAGTGGCCCACATGTGGACCCCGTTTTGACCGAAAACTGTCATTTTTGCCCCTGTGTCCAAATTGGACTTAAGGACAGGCATTTCTAGCTATTTGATATTTTCTGAGACTATTAGTGATGTTTATTTCAGCATTCGAAGACGTTCATACTGAGGCCATAGTTCTGACACTTGGTATTTGACATATGGATATTACATTTACAGCTCTCTTGCCAGGCAAGTATACCTTGCCTTGTTGTACTATTTAAATTCAGTTATTGTTAGTTACATGTTTATCTATTTTAAATATAAATGTGCGCGTCCGAGAAAACTCGGGTGCAGTCAACGAAGGCGTTGACGTTAGGACTTGTGTCTGACCTAGTGTTTAGTAGACCCACCTAAAAGTTATGAAGTTATTGATATAACTTCCCAGGCCTTGACACGTATCATTACACGTCACAGAGTGAGTTCATGTAGGGACGCGTGCCTCATGCGTGACTGGCCATCAGTGTGAGCAACACGTGTAACGGTATGTAGCTTAGTTATTTATTTTATTGAGACTTGCATCATAGTAGGAGATATCCATGTCGTTTTTACGACTTGTAAATCTATATTGGGCGGGGAAGATACTAGTAGACGTATGGGACACCCCCTCCTTGAGTCTTTTATCCTTCGTACCATGCTCCTCGGCGATGGTCGATTGCAGAGCTACCCATGTGTCCGGGGGCATATGACACATATACTAGCCGATCATGACGATTGGTGAATTACGTCAGCATATGTCAAGCTTACACATTCCCATGCGTACTACCAGGTCTTTAAATTGTATTCACTTAGATGGTTAGCATACCCCATTTATTTATTCAGTATTTACATACATGGCATGTTGTTTTTCTGTATCTTGCTATGTCCCTCTGAGGACCTGGTCCCTTGCCAGGTGTAGATGTTCATGAGTATTCGCATGAGCGCAGATCCGGACATGTTACGTATATTCCGAGGAGGTCTTCTCTTCGGACCTCGTGATTGTCAGATGTTGTTCTTATATGGTGTGTATCTGGTTCCTTTTTATATTCTATTTCGGTAGTAGATTTGTTTCCATCTGACTGTTATTCTTAGATATCTGTATTGAGATCTAGTTACATGGTTATTGGTTATTCATATGTTTATGTGATTTCTGTGAATGAGATTTAGATATTACCCTGTGACTTGTGATCAGTTTTACCACTTATGAATTATTGTTCATTATACAGCGTACGCTCGTATATATGGTTTCCATATATTGGAGTTGCCATATATACAGGCGGCTGGCATGCTTACGTGTCCTAGTCCTACGTATTTTGGGACTGGGGCGTGACAGAGAGAATACTGCTATGGGTTTCTTCGACACTGATCCTGTAGTAGTCTCAGCCCGAGTATGACTAAAACTCTCACTTGCACATCACTTTGCTGATTATATAGTTACCCTATTGATTCATTTATTTCTGTACTGCATTTATTTTGGCTTGTATTATCTGTACCTTATTATGTCCCCTGAGGACCTGGATCCGGATTATGTCCCCAGGATTAGCAGACAAGATCTATCCCGAGGTATACGGAGCAGGAGCATTATCAGGAGCAGGCACTGGAGCAGTACCAGATCCAGTAAACGAGTGATCCCTGAGGGTATCTTTTGAGTATATACTATTTTCCTACTCAGTATTTATAGTGGTTATCTTTATTCTTGTATCTTGACAGATGTATCAGACTCATTACCGGGTTATTCCCCGAGTTTATGTTATATTGAGATTGATCTTGCTTTATGATTATGATATTATTGTATTCATTTCTGTGGATGAGATTAGTATATCTAGACCCTTATTATTGTATTACAGCTTAAGTATGCCCCGATGGATCCATTAAATTGGGTTTGTCCATCGGTGTGTGCTGTTGGCCATTGCCACGTGTCTAGTCCCTCGATATTTTGGGACTGGGGCGTGACATGGTTTTTGTGGTGGCCCATACAGGTCAACGACTAAATTGTTCGGTTTCAACTTAGATACCGAGCAAGCCTGCAATAAGAATAGGATAAGTTTTTAAATCTCATCCACTTGCTTGAATCGTTCTTAACATCTATATCGGATTCGAATTAATCTCTTGACTTGCATCATGCCTTGACTCCTGTGCGCCTCTTATTGTTTATTTTGGTTGTTACTCTAAATTTTGCTGTGTGATTGGTAATTATAACTTGACAGTTTAAGTTATTATTCTAGATTATGACCTAATGATTACCCCTTAGCTTTAAGTCACGTAATTAGTACCCCCACCTCGATACAAGTTAGATCCTTTACCCTTGACGGCCAGTAACTCTTCTATCCTCACTATCGACACTTGTCCTATAAGCACTACGACTGAGACTTGAGACGACCATGACCTATGTAATATAGGAGGATACCCTAATAGGTACCAATACCCCTTCTCGTAGACTTTAACAAGAGTTTCCACGGTATTCTTAAGATGATTTCAGTATTAGTTTATTGTTTAAGTTGGGTAGTATGCCTCACAACATAATACCACCTAGCCCTATTGACCCATTGATGAAGTAAACTAGGATGACACAACTTTAGACTTGTATAAGAAGCTAGTGGTTATTCAGACAATAAAATTTAGAGGTCCTTGCCCCTATTTGGTCGACTAGCGACTTAGACAAGGAGGTTGTATGATAACTGTAGAGATTGTAGAGTCTGTTATTATTATGGTTGCTTGTTTATTTTTGTTTGTGAACTTGATTAATTTGTACCTCCTTTCATCATCATCTAGCATACTTAAATTTGTTGTACTTGACTTATGCTGCTATTCTATAGCCTAGTTTTGCAAGCTTATTCTTTATCAAACTTGTTTATGACATATGTATTAGTGGACATGTATACTAATACATTTTAGAATCAGTATACTACGGTCTGATCAACCATAGTGCACTTGGTTCGCCCTTCGTACAACTAATTTACGTGGATTGAGATATATAGTAATTAGTAGACGAATGTACTTGCCCTCTAGATATGTCTGAGCCTATCGTATCCGTTACATAACTATACCGATGCGAGCAGGTTAATAAGAATTGCCCAAAATAGGATTTCAGTCCACAACTGCCATAACAATTCCCATTTGAATTCTTTATAACGCCTTGATCCCCATACTTCTAATCTGTTACCTCTCATTGAACTCTTTATTATTGTTTTCCGTCTTCCCTAGTTTCGGGAAGATGAAACCTCGTGCCTAGCATAAGTTGATACTCGGATAGTAGTAGAGGTACCCTATGGATTGATGAATATTTTGTAACCAAGGGCATATCATAGATGATATGTTTGGTGTTAAAAAAAAAACTTTGAGGATTCAATAGCATGATTAAATAATTTGGGGCATAGCTTTCTTAGATGTATAGCCTTAGATGATAGATGGATAAATTCTAAGTTGGGTAGATATCGCAATATTCACTTGAGAGGAATTCTTTAGACCCTACCCTAGTTTAATTTCAAGGACGAAATTTTTATAAGTTGGGTAGATTGTAAGCCCCATGATTTTTTTTAAAAATTTTTAATTTGGAGTTTTCATAATTTTCTGTAATTTTTTGGGATTTTTCTGTAATTAAAACCTAGGTATTTTGAAGTTAAATAATTTTTAATTGCTGTTAATGAATATTAAAATATTATAAAAATAATATTTTATGGTGTAAAATGGAAAATCGGACATAGGATAATTTTCCAAAAATTTATTGGACTCCGGAAGCATTTTAAAAGCCCTAAAAACCAATGTAGAAATAGACCGAATTAAACCCCTAAAATAAACCCGGTTCAATTGAACCAAACCAACCCAAACCAACCCAGACCCGGTTCAGCTGAACCGAACCCAGACTTATCGGATCGGGTCGGATCTAAACCTGACCCGAAACCCGACAACCCGTACCCGCACCTAAGTTAGGTGGATCGGGTCGGATCCGCCGCCCGACCCGCTGACCCGAACCCATACCCGATAGGACCAAACCCTAATCCTAATTCAGCTCCGATTTCGACCGACGACTGCCATATTTAACCCATCTTCCGTCGGAACCCTAACCCAGAACCACCGAAAACCCGATCAGAGCCACCGCCGCCTCCGGCTGCTCTGCCTCGCTCCGATCCTCCGCCGCCCTCGTCTCAGTCGACCAACCCTTTCCCTCCTTCTCCTCGCCATCTGACCCCGAGCCCCTCGCCGTCACCCCGTCGAACCCACTCCCCGTCCTGTCTTGCTCGACAGCGACCTCCCTCTAACTGTAACCCACTGCCACAGCCCCCGACCAGACTCCTCCTTCCCCGACTTCGACTGGCCGGAACGACCCCTCGCCTGAACGATGCCAAAACCCCGTCGAGACCCCAGCGCCTCCGCCTCCCTCCTCTGTCGCCTCTACCGACCACGATCCGAGCCTCGACGACGACAGCGCCGCCTTCGGCGGCCCGCCAAGCGGGCGGCAGGAGCTGCGGGCAAAGCCCCAGCCGCAGCACGTAGCCCTAACCCTAGGATGTGTTGTACAAGAACCCGGACACATCAGTACAGTGTCCCCATGTCAAGTCGACTCCCGGATACAAAAATCTCTATTTCACGGAGCCATGTTCAGGTAACTCGTTCTCCCTCCTCGCTGCCCCATTTTCAGTTTCGTTTGTTGCAACGCGTAGACGGTGTAACCCTCTCGATGCTCGTGCAACCCGCTCGGTGTGTCGTGTCCTGTGGTGATCGTAAACCGCGATCCAAAAACAGGAAATCCAATGCTTCGGGCGAAACCCATTTCCAGGGTATGACGGGCAGTGTGTACAGGGCTCGGGTGTCCAGGTAGCTCATCACACCTAAACAAGAGCTGAGGGCAGCTAACCAACGCCCTATTTCACCCCGGAACTGAGTGTGCCCCACCAAACGGGATGACTTGGTCGCACACGGCTTTTCCGAAATATGCGCGTCGTTGATACGGACGTGTGAAATTTCGCAGAAGTTGATTTGGATGTGCGTGCACACCAGAATCAACGCGTATCCGCCGACAACGTCCCGTATTTGCCCATTCTAGAATACATCATAACTTTGTGTACACACTTCGGATCGAGACGAAACTTGCGCCATCGGACTCGTAGCAATATGCTGGTCCTGTGACCCAAGTTTGGTTCGATTCTGAGAACGTTGACAAAATCACGTACCGTGGGCCCCACCGGCTCCACTTGACGGGCGATTTTGTGATTGGCTCATCAGAATCCAATTTTGGAAGTTTTGTTGGGTTCGTATCATCGTTCCTGACTTAATGACACTAAGTTTGATAAATTTGGAGACCTTTGATCCTGACACGCTTTTCGGTGCAAAGTGACCCACATGTGAACCCCGTTTTGACCAGAAACTGTCATTTTTGCCCCTGTATCCAAATTGGACTTAAGTACAGGCGTTTCTAGCTATTTAATATTTTTTGAGACTGTTGGTGATATTTATTAGAGCTTTTGGAGGAGTACCTGCATGATCCACTGATACAGGGACAATTGTTGGTATTGAAACCCCAGGCAAGTGTACCTTGCCAAACTTTGCAGTCTTGTTACATATTTTTCTTGATTCTTTTACATTGTTGTGCATGCTTAACCTAGGACCGTGTGACTTACTTAGCGTTCGATTATAGTCGGGTGCCAACACCGTACGTGGTGTTGTGTATTGTCATCTAGAGATGGACATTCGTGACCCTTTACATCCTCGTACTTATCTTATCAAGTACATTATACCCAGGACACTTGACACTATTCATGAGACATAATCTTCCTAAGATATTCATGGTGATTCTGTATAGGATACAGGTTTATGACATACACAGTTTACATGCTTAGATTATATCCTGACTTGTTGCATTAGTTTTGATCCTGCGTGTCATGGACATGAGACGTGAGATTACATTGGGTGGGAAAAGATTTACCATACAAAAGGCTAATTATATTATATATATTGTTATCTGGATGTGTCTAAGTTTTTGATATAGAGCTTTGGCACCAGTTCTGGCCCTTCGAGAGAATACTGTTATGGGTTTCTTCGACACTGATCCTGTAGTAGTCTCAACCCGAGTATGACTAAAACTCTCACTTGCATATCACTTAGCTGGTTATATAGTTACCCTATTGATTCATTTATTTCTGCACTGCATTTATTTTGGCTTGTATTATCTGTACCTTGTTATGTCCCCTGAGGACCTGGATCCGGATTATGTCCCCAGGATTAGCAGACAAGATCTATCACGAGGTATACGGAGCAGGAGCATTATCAGGAGCAGGCACTGGAGCAGTACCAGATCCAGTAGACGGGTGATCCCTGAGGGTATCTTCTGAGTATATACTGTTTCCCTACTCAGTATTTGCAGTGGTTATCTTTATTCTTGTATCTTGACAGATGTATCAGACTCATTACCGGGTTATTCCCCGAGTTTATGTTATATTGAGATTGATCTTGCTTTATGATTCTGATATTGTTGTATTCATTTCTGTGGATGAGATTAGTATATCTAGACCCTTATTGTTGTATTACAGCATAAGTACGTCCCGATGGATCCATTAAATTGGGTTTATCCATCGGTGTGTGCTGTTGGCCATTGCCACGTGTCTAGTCCCTCAATATTTCGGGACTGGGGCGTAACATCGTCCAAATCTGGAAGGGAACCAGGTCCACAGAGGGACATAACAAGATACAAAAATATATGCCAAATATAAATACTGAATAAATAAAGGGGGTGTGTTATCTATCTAAGTGAATGTAATATGAGGACAACCTTGGTACGTATGGATAGGTGTAGGCATAACGTCCAACACTCAGAAGAGTGTGGTATCTGTACATGTAACATCCATCGTTCCGAAGAATAAGGTATCTGTAAATATATACGTCTGTATCGCTCCGAAGAACGCAATATCTGAATAAAGAAAGTCATTGGATCCGTAGCTCCTCTGGATACTACGGATTCTAATGTGTGTATCCCATATGCCTACTAGTTGTCCTCCTCGCCCAATGCAAATATATAAGTCAAAAACACGACGTACATAATATGTAAATAGCATGCCAGGTCTCAATTAACTATATTAACCTGACTGCGCACTAAACCGTGATGTACGTCACATGCACCGATAGCTAGTTGGGTACGCCAATACGCATCCCAACATGAGTTTGTCATCGTGATGAGTGTAACAGTGTCAGGGTCTTAGAAGATATCAGAATATCCTTACAGCAGTAGGTGAGTCTGCTAGTGACTAAGTCAATACACTACACATCGACGCATTTGTCGACTACACCTGGGTCATTCTCGGACGTGCACAGTTATATATAATATATTACAACAATATTCATGCAATATTTAATAATTTAATTTAAACAGTAAATAAGGCAAGGTATACTTGTCTGGATCCTCAAGCTGTGAGTACCACAATCCTGCTCCCGAAGTCCCGTCCGAATAGTCCAACGACCTTATATTTATAATATAATATAATATAATATAATAATCAGCAGTCATTACACTAGTACACACAGGAAATACAACTATACTGAACTTAGACACTTATGCAATGAGGGGTCATAGCCGGTCAACTAGTAGGGTCGAGGGTGCACGTAGCTAAAATGCACTAGTGTCATGTCCTCAAATATCATGCACAACAAGAAATTAACTACCAAAATATGGTACAATACCAAAAATCGTACAACCTAAACACAAGTCCTAGCTAGTGGGTTAGTGCGCATAATGTCGGTTTTAGTCTAAACACCTAGGTCAACACAATTATATTCCATACTAAATAACCAATATTTTATAAAATATATACTGACACTAAATACTATTTTAAAACATGTACACCTATACACATTATACTAGGTTCACAACTACACATAGGTTCATGCAATAACACATGAAGGAAGAGAGCAATATGTGTAAACCTAAGCATGATCATACCCGGGGGGGTAATGTCCACCCGTTGCACGAGGGGGGCCGGTCTCCGACGATGCATAGTAGCAGCAGCAGCTACAGTAGCAGTAGCGGGGTGGTGCTCCGGCCAACCAGCAGTAATACTGGCAGTAGCAGCGGCAATGGCAGCAGCTCTTAGCAATGGCAGCAGCTGCGGCTTGGTAGTGCTGGTGATGATGGTATTGGTGATGATGGTGAGGTGGTGACGATGGTGATAAGAGTGGTAGAGATGGATGCAGTGGCGGAGTGATCGGAGGAGGTGTTTGGGATGATGATGATGGTGAGATGGTGACGATAGTGACGACGGTGATGGAAGTGGTGGAGATGGCTGTGGAAGGAGAAGGAGGAGGCGAGTGGTGGTGCTGTGGCGACGGGGTGGTGGCTGACCGGAGGAGGAAGTGGCCGGGGTGGTGATGGTGGTGTTCTGGTGATGGTGATGATGGTGAGGCGGTGATGATGGTGAGGTGGTGACTGTGGAGCTCGGGATGATGATGATAGTGGTAGGGACGATGGTGATGGAAGTGGTGGAGATGATTGTATTGGTGATGGTGGTATTGGCCGCTGTAGTGGTAGAAAGGAGACGGTCGGAGGAGGTGGGGGTCGAGGGAGATGGAGAGATCGGGGAAGAAGGAGTCGGGTTGGGAATGGCTGATGTGGTAGTGCTGAGGTGGTTGCTGGTGGTGGTTGGTGTCGGAGAGGAGGAAGGTCGGCGGAGGAAGGTGGCTGATGGTGGCGGGTTGCTGACCGGGGTAGAAGATGGCCGGAGTAGGAGAGGAAGGTGGCAGGATGAAGAAGAAGGAGGTGTAGTTTTTAGGTTTCGGTTTGGAGTGAGGGTGATGGTTGTGGTTTATTTGGAGAGAGGAAGTAGGTGTTTATGTATGAGAGAGAGAAAGGGGGATGATGCATTAGGATTAGGGCCAGTTACAAGCATTTCTAGGGATGGGGGGTTCTACATTAAAGAATGGTTGGCTAGGATGATGTAGGTTTTGAATGGAGGGCTAGGATGATGTAGGAGAAAAAAGTTGTGTGTAGTACACTCCAAATGGAGGGAAAACTCATGGTGGACTGGTCAAAATGAAGAGGGGGTTTCTTCATGCTTGATTCCAATGAAAGGTGGACACCTCATTGCCTTTTTGGACAAAAGTTTCTAACAATTAGAAAATTGCACAAACAATGGGGTTTAGGATTGGATAAGGAAAAATATCATGTTTAGTATGATGTAGTGGGTTAAAATGGTGTGTGGTGTTTAATATGAATCTTGAGGGTGTAAGTGGGGGTTTGGGTTGGTATTGGGTCTAGTTTTGGGTTATGTTGGATCATTACACTAATTTAATTAAAATTAATGTACAAGGTGTTCTTTAATTAATTAGAAGTGCATAGGATTAAAATTGGGTAGGACACAAGTATCATGGACATAGTAGACTCAAAATAGAATATTATCATATATTGGGTTGTACAAAATGGGTCGAGATTGTGTCTCCAATTTCGATTGGAACGGACAAGGATGCAAAGTTGGATTTATTTGGGATTTAGTAACGAATATTGTGAGACTAAAATAAAGCACAAGAGGATATTTATGAGTTACACAAAGGTCAGAATGGAAGGCTGGCACGACTAGGAAAAGTGTATAAAATTTGTTTGACAGTAAATGCTAGTGTAGCGCTCCAAATATCGAAGCAACGATAAGGTGCACAAAGTGATACAAATATTGTACAATGATCTAAAATACTATATTCTAAATCTAAATGGCTCCAAACTAACCCTAGTCTCTCTATCTAAGCTAAGTAGATCAAAATCTGGTCGAGGGAGTTTACAATCTACCCTCCTTAGAGCATTTTGTCCTCAAAATTAAAACAGACATATGGTAAAAACTATTGACTGAAATTAAATGCTACTACATACCTAGGTCTTCAAAGAGGTGGGAAAAATGCTGCCGAATATCATCAGCGGTAGAACGCTGTCTAGGTCAATAATACTATCTAAACATCTCACACACAATATATATATATATATATATATATATATATATATATATATATATATATATATATATATATAATGTACCTGTCATGATATCTAAGCTCCAAATGGAGGACAATATGATAATATGATAATCAAAACTCAATCACAATATAAAACTAGAGGAAGATAAAGACACGATATAGAATAGAAGAATAGAGTCACAAAGTCACAATACAATCTAAATCTAAGTATAAAGTCTAACTATAACACAATAGTCTCAAATATAATGTAACATGCCAAGATCTCTAAGCTGAAGATATATCCAGTACAATAAGAAATAACTAAGTCTCCTCGACAGCCGGCACTAGGTCATCTTGCTCTATGGGTGTAACCTTAGACGGCTTGCCATCCTGTGGCCCGTAGTAAGTGGGACACAAATCCTCTAATCAATCATCTGGAAAAAAAATATTCAGTCAGGATTGGAGCAAAGTATAAAACTCTAAAGCAGTTCCAAATACATGGTAGAGAATATATGACACGTAATAGAAAAGAATACAAGATGTACATGTAACTAGAGAATGAAAATATAACTGAGATAAGCATGCAAATGCTGGAAAGATAAATACAAGCAATATGGAATAAACTGCAAGTAAGAGAAACTAGAATACTAACTAAGTGCCTTAGAGTACAAGTTCATTATGTGATCGATTCAGGTTGAATACTTTTATTCTAAGGTAACTCTATTATACGTAAGGTGTATAATTGGCCTGAACACGAATACACTATAGGCTTTGATCACATAACCAACTCCTACCCCCCCTCCCCCGCCCCAACCAATACTCATGTATACGATCACGACATATTACGTACACGAATTTAATATAAGTACACGGAGTACATGAATGAACACGAGCACAAAGAATACCCGATGCACACAATAAAGTACATATGGAAGGAGTATCCGGAGTACACGATAAGGGATAACATCTCCTAAAAGGATCCATATAGTGCCAGTCCATGTAACAACGTGTCAAAATCATGTATAAAGTTCAAGAATATGTGATATATATACTATAATAAAATAAAAACTAACAAAGAGATATACTCGCCTGTGATCTGCAGAAAATAGTATAACTCGGTGTCCGAACTGGTGTCACACAGACTTATATATGAAATGTTATATCATTTGGGTGTAATAAAGGGATAAATATGCTAAATGAGTCAAAATATAATTTTTAGGCCATTTCTAGGTTATACTAGGTCAAACTAGGTCAAACTAGGCCAAACTAGGCCAATACCTTAATTTTAGGTCTATACCTAGCTTCTAAGTTGATTACAAGTCTAAACTAGTTGATACTCGGTGATACTAGCCCATAACTAGGTTTCTAGGTTCATACCTTGAGGTAATAGCCAAACTAGCTAATAAACAATACCTTCTTTTAGAATATCTTAGTTATATATATACATACATAACCCGACACTTAATATTGATATCACTACTCATCTTAGACTCACCATACTAACCTTGGTATCACAATACCTTGGTATTCTAGATACTAAAGTAATCACTATATATATATACCTTTCCTGTGATATTAGGTATCTAATATACCTATTAGATACATATATACATATATAAATACTAGATACCAAATATACTAATTAGATATCTATATAACTTATATCAGTATCTCTACTGCTTAGTATTTACCTTTTACTTGGGATACCTTATCATAGTATCTAATACTAACTTCTAACTTCTAACACTAGTCCTTTGGTACCCATATCTTGATACTAACCTCATATCTCACTTATATCCAATATCTCAATATCTAATTCTACTCAAATACTAATACTAACATTTACTCTAACTCCTGCACTTATACACCCTTGTGTATATCACACACACCAACACCAACTTTACTACCAACACTAACACCACCAGCTGCACTCCCTCTTTCCTTTGCCACTGCCTACAACAGCCCAAAGTAACTATTGTCACTAGTACTACTGCGGTTGCTTCTTTATTTCCAGATCTTCCCTCAACCACCTACTGCAGCTAACACACACACACACACACACACACACACACACACACACACACACACACATATATATATATATATATATATATATATATATATATATATATATATATATATATATATATATATATATATATATATATATATATCATGGTTCATCATAATATTCATCAATACAACACATGCACAATACCCCCCTTGCTATCAACTCTATGCACTTGCTAACCAATTCTCACTGATTTCCTAACTTCTATTGCAATTCCAAAGCAGTAAACTGCTCGAGCACACATTTGTGTTTTACTGCACATAGATGCATACCATCAGGTCTATACTGCAAAGCAGTGTAAACTGCCTGTACTACTCCAAATAACAGTCTCCCTCTATCACCAAACTGCCTGCAACCAACTATGATGGTGCTCGAGTATTATTGCACATATTTCTATAACTTGGCACTGCATAATATAATTCTCCCCACAACTCTGATACCCTCTCTACCTCATATACATACACACCCAGTGATGAAAATCACTATAACTGCACCCATACTACAAGCACACTAGTGGCCATACTCTAGTACTCACACTTAACACAGTGCATCCACACTCCCACACTACCCATTGCACCTGTCATGCCCCGCTTCCAGAATACTGGATAAATACGAGGACTGACATAGCTAACCATACCTTGCAAAATACCGAAGTAAGCCATAATGTGCTAAGGTTGTCAAGAAGATAAATGGGTGGACTCTAGCATGCTATGACGTCAGTCCTAAGGCCAATAATTTCTAGTATCTCAATCCATCAACAATAATTTTAAGAGTATATCATACATGAAAGTAAAGAGGAGTCCCAAATTATATGTCACATATGATCATGAAGTCAGTAAATATAAAATTCTGCACTAGCAGAGTATAAATACATAATTAAATATACCAGCCATGGTCTCTCTCTCTCTCTCTATATATATATATATATATATATATATATATATATATATATATATATATATATATATTATGTTGACCGTAGTCTCAAAAATATAAGAAGCTAACTTTGCCCCCGGCTGGCACCACAAATCGAGAAATCAAAATAAGGGGTGGAAGAAGAAAACTCACTCGCGAGCTTTGGCCGCTTCCTATGAGTGCGAGCCATCTTGTTGGAAGTACGGAGGATCCTGGTTGGCTAAGCAAAATTAGTGGGGTCAGAACCCCAAGCAACAAGTACCACAAAGGAGCTCAAGGTGTTAACCAAAACCATAATTAGCAGAAATAAGAGACAAACGAATAACTAAGTAAATATGGGTCGAGCTTTGTACGGTACCAATGTACTTGTCTCGATAAAATAACTATAAAGACTGGTTCACTGATAACAAACTAACTATAAAGAAAGATAAGGCAACGAGCGATAAGAGGACATAGGAACTACTCTGGATCAGGACCACAACCCTTAAACCAAACAAAGACCGGAGTTGCAGACCTTCACTCGAGCAGAACTTTGTACTCTAACCACACGCCAAAAGAAAATAGAATATAGCAGAGCAAGCTAATCTGACAAGCAAACAATATATCACGGCCAACATGCCTACGGCTTGCTATAATTAACTAACTAGGGTTATCACAAACATATTTACTAACAAATGCATGTTTTGAAGAATATTGCTACCACCGCCACTGCAGTCAACCCGGATGGCCAAGGGTACACTTGAAATTGAACTAGTCATATACACAAACATAACTTGTAACTTGTCACAGATAAACATAAACTGGTTTTATAAACATAACTTATCTGTAAATTGTCATGTAACATAAACTGAAACTGAAACATAACTGGATCATATATTAGAATGCATATACTGAAATAGATAATGTTATGAACCGCGGCTCAATAACAGTAACTTGTAGTGCCGTAGCACATCACAGATCTTGTAACCAAATTATGCAACAAATCATATAACTACAATGGTACATCACAAAGTCGTATATGTACCGTGGCATATGTAAACTTGGTAGGTCATGGGACCCTTGCATAGTAGGGTTGGTCTATGCCTCATGGGACCCTTGGAGATCGGGGTAGCCGCTAGCGCAATATTCTTTCTTCCAATGATCTAGTCAAATTTTATGTTGTTTAATCATTATTTCAAGTTCTTGAGTCGTGGACACTCTAGAACTTCCTATAATGACGAATTACGAGTACGAGCTATTCACGAGTTATCACTAGAGAACTTATCATATCCGTGACATGCGATACATTGGGCAATACTCATACTCGATTGCCCGATGCCAAATATAATAGGTTCATCATACACAATAATTTCCACGGTGTCTTGAGGGTCAGAACATGTGTTAAATTATAAGAGCAAAACATCCAACTATATAATACACAAAGAAATATCCCAAGCAAAATGGAAGAAAAGTATGATAAAACCAGGCGCACAAACTCACAGAAACTAGGTTAGCGCACAAACTCACAGAAACAAGGTTGGTGCACTTTGTCATGTTAAGCAACGTGACGTACTTGACAAAAGTGCGCGGCCAAGAATAAGGGGTGCTTTCAAAGAAAGTACGCGAGCAAGCTAGCTAAAAGATAAAACACATAATCCGCGGTCAAAGCTTGACAGTCAAAAAACTCATAAGTCGAGGGGCACACAAATCAATAATACAGAAATCGAGAAATCAACCAATGCTTCGTCCATAAGAAAATGAAGTGGAAATTAAGTGCACGAGCAAACCAAACGTAAGAAAAGTACGCCGGCTGACGAAATATAGTAAAAGTCTGCCAGATTGTTAAACGCAAAGAAAGTGTTATGACTGACTGTGGCGCACTTTCTCTTGATTTTCCAGAGAGAACTTTTATTGAATACACACCAAAGTGTGCCAACTAGGTTTCCTTTCGAAAGTGCGCCACTGACTCAAGGAGTGTGACTGGCACACTTTTGCTAGGAGACTGAGTGCAGTATGATTAGTACACTTGAAGAGTTGGGATATCACACCAATGCGTCCAAAGTGAAACATACGTATTTCTACACCAAAGGGGTTCTCTTGCATACTCTTCATAGAGCACTATTCTTCTTCTCCAGTCAGCTATTTTGGTATACGTATTGCATCAAGTTTCAGCACTGAACTTAGTTGGACTCGAAATCAAGCACGACCAAAAGTAAAGTTACATAAAATATGATGATCTACTCTATGATCTAATTAGTTTTGTAAAACACAAATTTTTGGGTGATCAAACCTCAGGAAAACAAAAGTTAATCCATAGACCCAAACTCAGGTCCATGCAATTCCAACCAAGAAAATCAAGAACAACAAGTATTGAAGATGAAGGGGTGCTCGATATTAACAATATGAGCTAAAACTAAACATAAAATATTAAGATCTAAAAGCATGCATAAATCCACGGTTTTCTCTTGTACAAGATGTACTTGCTTGGAGTGGCTTCTTACTCTCTACCTCTCACGGTCCAAGTAACAACAACTTCTCCCTAGGGTTAGGGTTTGAGGGAAAGGGCAAAGGAAGGAGAAAGAAAAAAGAAAGTAAAAAGAGTGAAATAAAGAATAAAAGGGATGAGAGAAAATACTCATATATATATATATATATATATATATATATATATATATATATATATATATATATAAGGGGAGAGGGGGTTGGTTTAGCCATGGGTTCAATCGAGATGAACCAAACCAGGTGTCCAGTCTAAATGTGGGTCCTAAACCGGATCTACGGCAATGCCAATTGGTATTCTACTGGTCTCGGGTAGTCTTTCTAGATAAAAATATAAATGACATGAACCATCATGTAAATACAGTAGAAATACAATATCAGGAAAATAAATTTAAATATTAAAAATTTTAAAAATACCAAATCTGGGAACATGTGTGACATCTCTGCCCTCCTTAGAAAATTTTTGTCCTCGAAATTTTACTAAGGCTAGTCGAGCTGAAAAACACACTAGAATGCTCAGAAAATCACAAATAACTTATCAAAAAATAAATCACATCAAGAAAATAACTAAAATATAAGAGACAACTAAAAATAAATAAATAATTACATATATTCACATACAGGAAAATGGAGGCATATGGATACATATACCCCTAAGTCAGTCAAATAGGAATTCGTTCTCGCTTGCCTATACTGACTCACATAAATGGACAAGAGCCAAGCCTTGAGATAAGTCGATACCAATAACTATATCAAGGACATGACTCTAATCTAGGATATACCTTCGCATTCGGGGCACATGATGGATATCACGTGCCACGAGATATGGAGACAGGAGAGCGGGACGAGAAACTCATCTTCACTTGTCGAATAAGTCGAGCTAACTGTTGTACTCCAGACATAGTGGAATACAAGGCCATCGATAAGAACCCAAGATGTACTGCCACTACCTGATCTATTACTGAAATATAAAATTGGAACAACTCAGGAAGATGGTACCTGCGACCATCGAGGTACTGCCCTTTGGCTGACTAGGATACTGAAACTATATCTGGTACTAAGCATGTAACCGTTCTCTATGCTGCCTGACCCTCTAAACTTGAGATAGGGGAGGATGTCGTGCCAATGGCTGTTCTACTAGTATTGGCTCATCTTGGTCTACCTCTACGGGATTTAATCATCGTGGTGACTGAAATGTCTGAGATGGCATACCGGACGTAGTTGGTCTTGAGGCGACAATTGCAGATAATTTCTAATTGTATAACCTATAGCTAAACAGTGAGAACATCGCCCATTAGCCTTCCAACAACCTGATCTAAAATTCTCCATCTTTCCACAGTAAGTACATCCTTCTGTGTCGGGCGCTGTTGTGGGTGACATTCTGGTATCGAGGTCTGGGGAACTGCTCAATGTTTGGGTGATAGTTGTGGGAATGAAACAATCATATGATCGGGTGCTCCACATAGAAGACATATATGATTAGCCCTCCGACATGTTATACTGGTGTATCCTACCTTCCCGTAGAAGGAACATACGATTAGGGCCTCCGGGCACTGATACGAATGACTACAAGCTGATACTAGTGAGGGATGATAAAATGAAGAGCCCAATGGAGATGCAAGATTCCTCTTATGACCCTCAATTGTTGATGTGGTCCCCCTGACTATATACTCATGTCCTTGCGATGATTCTATGGTAGACCGGGCAGGTCAGGATGACTCACTGAACGACTGGTACTATCCTTCTTCAATCCCTAGTCCATCTGGATGCAAGTCTTTGGTTTGGAATTTTCTTGACAAACTCTGCCTATTGAGTTCTAACAACATCTGAAGACTTTATTGGATGGTATAATTGTGCATTAGCTGGGACTCCTGGTATAGCTGAAATACTTGTTGCTGAAGCTGAAGTTGTTATTGTTGTTGTTGTTGCTGCTGTGCCACCATCATGGTCCTGATCATCTCTAGCATAACCTGTGAGCTTAACTGCTCCGGTTGTGCTAAGAAAACTAGTAAAACTGGCTGGCCCGGAATGACGGGCATAACTGACTGATGCTGAGAGGTTGCTGGCTCTTGTTTATGACTCGACAACAAAGTCTGGTTTCGGACTACTACTGGAACTGTTGGAACTACTGGAACAATGGAACCCTCAGAAGGAGGAGTAGGTGGGATACCCCTGAAGGATAAGGACACAAGGCAAATAATAAGGGACGAGAATGGAACAATCATGTCAAGCAAGTTTTTAGTTCAAGGGAAACGGGAAGGTGCAGGTTCAAGTGGAGTTCAATCGAAGATAAGTAAATGATTGAGATTATAACAAGATGAGTCCCCCCAAAAGTCTAAAAAATAGACCTGAATGGGCCATATTCACCATTAAATTTGAAAGTCTAAAAGAGCTTGATTTAATCAACAAACTAAATAAATTACAAAGAGGTCCTAGACAGACAATTTAAGTACAATTTTTTGATCTGGGTAGTGACGATGGACAAAGAGCGTTGTGGCGGCTCCTTTACTCTGTTGACGGTCCGATGAGAGAATACGGATGCTCTTCTTTCTTCTCTCTCCCGAGCTTGTGTGCGCGTATGTAGCTGGCTGAGGGGGGTATGCTCTCTCTCTTTCTGAAACAGAAGAAAAAAGGCCGACATTTGGAACGTCCAAGTTTCTCCTATTTATTGCCATCATGCCGATGGGTTATAGGTGCCATATGTGCCTCTGTTTGGTGGCCGTATATGTCTCCTTCAATAGAATGCTGTTGCAACTGTGGGCGCATAGTGTGGGTTGAATCAAGGGCAAGCTGTAATGTGGATGTTTTGTTGGGATTTTGCTGTTGCTCAAGATCCTGGCGGTTCTTGTCTTTTGTGTGCATGACTTGGTTAGCTTGACACGTGGTCCACAGTTCACTTGTAACAGCAAGATTTTGTCTTCATGGAGTCTGGGACACATGTGGCCAGAGATACATGGGATGCATGGAGTCTGGGGCACATGGGGCCAGAGACGCATGAAACGCATAAAACACATAAAGTCTGGGACGTATGGGGCCAGAGACGCATGGAACACATGGAGTCTAGGGAGCATGGGGCCAGAGATGCATGGGATCTTTGTTATGTTGTATACGTGGTGCTGGACACCCATCAAGAGTAAAGTTTATGTTATCATGAGACTTCTGTCATTTAGCGTGTTCACCTCCGTCGAGGCGTTCAGAAAATACTTTTGGTCAAAAATCTGTGTCAGATATGATCCTGTTGTCAGGATGCTATGCCATGTCAGGTCCATCTGCGCCAAAGCATCTTTTGCTAATTGGGATGTATGGATATCATTTTTATGGGCCACATGGTGACTCTGCAGCCTGATCTCTTCTGTGCTTTACTTTAGGGCGCATGGATCCATATTTTTTATGCTTCTATAAGACCCCCTTCAAAGTTTTTAAATTGTCAAGTTTAAAATACTTTGAATGAGAAGCATGGAGGAGATATTTTTGGGCCACATAGAAAGCGTGTCGCATGGTCGAGTCTTTGCCAAACTGTCAAATTTCCATTTAATGTAGGATTTGGATCAATCCTTGAGCAGATTTCCAACCGTCTTTTGTGGGCGGATCAACCTTTTCGGAAGTTCAAACGTCGATCGCATCCCTCGAGGTTCATCATTCGATGTTTTTCTGAATCATTTCGGTCATGCGAACCGTAGTTCTCGTACATATATATATATATATATACTGCTGTCGGGGTTCCTTTGTGAAACTTCCCCATATAATCCCAGAATGGTTCTACTTGGGAGCCCTGGCCACCAGCCTTACTTCTTCGACGCTCTACTCTGTCTCAATGTTTGGTTACCAGAAGGCCTGGTATCGGTGAGTCTTATGAGGGATGAGCCATCGGGGCTCCTCCGGCTATCGTGGCATCTCTTCTTGTAGGGAGAGCACGAGACGAGTATGAGTTTACTGCTGTTGAAAAATTTGTGTCCGCGCTGGGGTTAATTTTGGAGGCTCTTGCTAGGCCTCTAGAGCCTACTCTGAAATTTGCCTTGCTGCCCCTAACTCCAGAGGAGAGGGAGGCGTTGGAATGGAAGGAATGCGCCGCCAGTTCATCAAGCGGGCATATGTTCGCTCGAGGAGGTTACAGTTGTGCTTCGTAAGGCTCGTGGCTCGTCTGACTGATCGCGTTTTTCTCTTTCTGTTTTTATTTTGTATGTGCCTTAATGGCTGGAGATTGTAGCCTTGTAAAACCTCATATTTTTAAATATTTTATTTATTTTATTAATGTGTTATTTAATTTATTATGTAGTTATTTAGATAATAAATACGTAGCAATTTAAGTACCTAGATAATTAAACATTTAGAATTGTTGTACAAAAATGATTATTTTGATTTTAGGAATACTCGTGGGAGAGTGATAGATTTTTAGAGTCTATATTAGGTACTAATGTATTTTTATATACCTTAATTATAAATAGCGTAATAATAATAATAATAATAATAATATATTATTATTATTATTATTATTATTATTATTATTATTATTATTATTAGTAGTAATAATAATAGAAAAAGAAAAGAGAAATAAAATGAAAGAGAAAAGAAAAGAAAAATAAAAGAGAAATAAAAAGAAATAGAAAAGAATAAGAAAAAGAAAGAAAAAGGAAAAAGAAAAAGAAAATTAACTAATCCTAAATCCCTACCCGCCCCAGAACCTAAACCCAAACCTAACAGTACTACCCTCCCCCGCGGATCCCATCTCCCATCCCTGCTCTCTCTCCCTCTATATATATTAGATTAACCCTAACCCTAAACCGCCATCTTACCTGCACCGACCCCCATGACCAGCGGCGCCCCGACCGCTGGAGCAACTGCCGGCCGGCCGCACAACTCGCCAAACACCGTGCACGCGACAGAGAATACACAGCGACGAACCTCCCTTCCCGTGCTGATTCCTACGCCATCGCTCGACCAAACTCGACCCCGTCTTCGCCGGTATGATCCCCACCTATCCCTCTCTAAATTCCGTAGATTAGTTTCCATCATGCAGCGTGCAAACCTAGGTAAAAGTCGACGCCAAGTCGAGAAAAAATTACGATATTTAATCTCAGAAAATCTGTTGCAACCACCCCTATTTACGGACTCGTATCTCCCACCACAGAGATCCAAATTTAGTTTTTCCTTTTGATATGCGAAGACCACCTAACCTATATTATTTTCTGTCAATTATATTATTTTATTTGATGCTGTATGCAGAATTAAATTAGGTTGAAAATCAATAAAAATCTATTTTCTGAAAAATAAAAATTTGTGATACTGAGCACGCCCCGCCAAACGGGACCACCCCGTCGTGCACCAAGTGTACCGAAAGGTGTGTTCGGTATACCCAGATGTGTGGGCTTTTGTAAAAATTGGTTTGGACGCGTGTGCGCGTCAGAATCAGCCCGTATCCGCGAAAAGGCCCCGTGTCGCGACTTTTGTAAAACACCACGCCATTTAGTGTACGCTCGTCAGAACGCGATGAAACTTACGCCATTGAATTCATGGTATCGCGCTAGTCCTGTGACCCAAGTTTCATGCGATCTGAGACAGTGACCAAGTCACCTATTGGCGGGCCCCACGATTGAATTTTTAGGCAAATTTGTGTTCGACTCATCGGAATTCAAAATTGGAAGTACCATTGAGTTCGTATTGACGTTTAGAATTGGTTTGACCTATAATTTGTCCTATTTAGAGACCTTTACCCCCTAATACGCTTTTCGGTGCAAAATGGCCCACACGTGGAGCCCGCTTTGACCCGAAATTATCGTTTTGTCCCTGTGTCCAAATTGGATGAAAGGATTGTGTTTTCTAGCTATTTCGCTTATTCTGAGAACGTTGGTGATGTTTATTTCAGCATCCGGAGACGTTCATTCTGAGGCCGTAGCTTCTGATCCTGTGTGCTTGACTCCTGGACGCTATACCTTGTAACTTTCTTACCAGGCAAGATACCTTGCCAAATTACTTACAGTACTTTGCATACTTATTATATTTCTGTATATTCATTATATTTTTGTATATTCATTGCATGTGTAGTTTCTTTCAGTCATTATTATATATTAGATATGTTGACACACACATGACACTTAGTATCATGAGAGGACAGTCAGTAGGCGTATGGGCTTTAACCACTCTGGTAAACCGTAGTATATAGCTCGTACTACGGGCGTGTGTCGTGCTGGTCACTACCCCCGAGGTATGACGATTTTTGATGTCCCCTGACGGGTGTGTGAGCTGTGAGGCTTAGATCGAGTAGCCTACCCTTGCACATAGGTCAAAAAGTTGTCCTTATTTGCATTCATATAGATTATCTTGTACAGCGTACTTATATATTTTCAAACATTATACATGTTTACTGTATTCAAATTGGCTTGCTTCTATGTATCTTGTTACATCCCTCTGGGGACCTGGTCCCTTTCCAGGTGTAGATGTTTATGACTATTCGTAGGAGCCCGGATCAGGACTTACCACTTATCTCTTCCGAGGAGGCCTTACCTTCTGAGCATCCTTGATTATCTCTAGCAATGGATCTCCTTAGCTGATACCTTTATATCATTATCTTGTTTTATATTAGAGATCTTATACTCCTCTCTCATTTTTGTATTGATATAGTCATTGGTAGTGGATTTGTCTCCACCCGACTATTATTTTTGGATGATTCAAACCCATTATTCTAGTTTAGATATTTCTTTTCTATGACTTGTTGTGTGGATGAGATTAATATTGTCACGACCCGGTATAGGGGTGCGAGTGCGTGGGTACGTCCAGCCTACGCCGCAGTATCAGTGGTAGAACGCTGTCTAGGTCATAATGCTATCTAATCATTCTCACACGAGCATCCAACTCCATAAGGAGTCACATATAGCACAATATCATATGAACAATACTCAATCACATAGCTAAAGCACGATAAGATATCGAAGAAAAAAATAAACCAAATTTGCAACACAAGTCTAAATAGAATAATCTAACTCAACAATAATATCCAAGTCTCAACAAAGTATGCCGGAGACAAATCCGGTACCATAAACTGCTAATGGAAACTAACTAAATAACTATTGATCCCGGCTAGATCTCCCGGAATCACACCTGGCTACAAGGTCAAAGTCAGCAGCTACTCTCCCTGTGGTCCCTAAAATGTCGGACACCCGTCATCTAAGGCGTAGTCTAGAAAAATATTTTCAGTCAGGATGGAGCAAAGTATATCTCTAACAGCAGTTCTACATCAATGACATAAACTATATAGCAGTAAATAGATAGAAATATACAAGATGCATATATATGTACGAGAGATATACAATAAAGGAAATACTGTAAATAAATACGGGAAGGAATAATATGTCAATGAAGAAGAATACTATGACTAAGTGTGTGAGTACTAGCTTTAACATATGACCGGCTTGGGAAATTGTATACGAGTACGGGCCTGGCTAGTCATACATGCGGTGTATGACCAACACTAACATGAGAACAAGACTTGTACATGAATGGTATGATCACATATTTACACTAAAATACTCCCCACCCCGACTGGTATAGTAGATCCAACCATGGTACGCTATGGCACGGGATTCTCTAGGAAGGTAGCAAGTCTCCCCAAGAATCAGTGTCTGTATATGCACAAGATAAATAATAAAACAAGACTTGTACACGATACACCATATGCAAGGAATAACATCTCATTACGAGATCCGGATATACCAATCCGTGTAACCATCGTGTCAAAAAATATGGATATTTATACTAAATACAATGAACGATATCATAGATAAGAACTATCAGAGAATGTACTCGCCTGTGATCTTTTGCTGGTATGAATCAGAAACCAAGTCACAGTCCAAATAGCCTATGTATTACAATTTTACCATGTCAAAATATATTTTATTTTATTTTATTTTATTCTGGAATAATTACTCTAAAATATTATTTTAATCTTATTATTCTGATTTTTATGTCAAAACCTAATTTTGCCCAAAAGAACCTAAATTTTTATCGACTCGAGACTCGTGACACGCAAATCGAGGCGATCTATTGACCAAAAAGTCAGCCGACACAAACTCAACTTTCATGCATGATTTCCTGTATATTTCATCATCAAAAATATGCTAGAATTTATGGCACGTCCAAATTCAAATTCGTTTGGGAATTATGGCAAATACAAATTTGGTATCGTGTACCGATGGTTAAATTCTAACGTAGAAGTTCTACAGAATTAACAGTATATAAATACTACGAATTAAATTCTAGGAAAAACATATGTCAATGATCTCGACATTAGCTTTCCGAACTTTAAACGGTTCAAGATTCTGATTCCTGGTTCTCCCGGAATCGCAAAAACATCAAAACACGTCTATTTTCGGACATGCTATGCTCTACAAATTTTTCAAAATTTAATACTCATAATTTAGTAAAAAAATTTATATATTCAGAAATGTAACCTCCATATCATTCTAACGCAAGAAACTGGGCCTCGTTTGGAGTCCGGAGCTATGTGCAATGGCTTCTGGAAGATGAAGGAACCCTAGATGGCAATTCTCCAAAATTCGGCTCAAAGAAAAAACCCTAGAATTTAATAACTTAAACTATTATATATATAGAGGAGAGAGAAAGCAGCCGCGGCTCGGAGAGCACCATATGGCAGCCATCCGACACTGCCCGCTCAGATCAAATGGTCAGGGTTCGATGCGGCTCGGCTCAGCTCAGTCCGACTCGGACTATGACGCGGCTCGGCTCGCGGTCGGCTCGACTCACCCACACCCACCCCGCGGTCGCTAACAGGCGGACCCTGTACTGTTGGCTACGGGAGGCTGACGAGTGGGCCCCTGTTGGCTGACTGGGCAGAAATAATTATTTTTTGGGTTTTCTTTTTTAGAAATTAGTTTTTAATTCAGTTTTCCCTAATTAACTAAAAATAAATGCTAAAAATAATCAGAAAATTCCCAAAAAATTCTAGAAAATATATTTGATTATTTTGAACCTAAAATAAAAGTTTGGGATATTTTTAATTAATTTTGGACCTAAAATAAATTCTTGAAAGTCCTAGAAAACTAGTGTTACTAGTTTTTAATTAACTAAAAATTATGGAAAAATTCCACTAGCCCCAAATTAACCTAAAAATAACATTTAAGCTAGAATTTTGGGATACGGAGGTTACAAGTCTACCCACCATAAAAAATTTTGTCCTCAAAATTTAAAATCCTCAATTTTTTTATTTTTTTATTTATTACCATCAAAATTAAATTCATCAAACCAAATAATCATGAAGTAAAACCACATTGTTATTTCACAAAATTTTCAAAATATCATATTCCTGAAAATCCTCGAAATAAAAATCAAATTCCATTCTTATTACAATCTCCTTCAAAATTTTAAGTTAATAATTAAATACTCAAAAAATTAATATCCAATCCTCTAATTTAAATCCAATCGGTGTATATTTATAAAATCTAAGGTCTCATCCCAAAATTTGAATTCAAACACTAATCTATTAATGATTTACTCCTCTACTTTTTTTCCATACAACACTCATCAATGTAATACTTATAAAATATTCAAATACCGCATTCAATTTACATCTTAAATTTATATCTTGCAGTCAAATAAATACAATGATAATCTTCTTAAATTCCTCATATTTTAATGACAGTTTCAATCATATCCTAATCTTCATAAAATCTATGATTTTAACAAATCGTTAATTTTGCCATATTAAGTTCCCAACTCTTCATTAATGTTTATCCTCAAAATTTAAGGTACCTTGTCTCTCTTTATCAAGTCATAACCTCTTTACTACTCTTCACTACGGTCAAACCCCCAACAATAAGAGTCTTAGGAAAAATCCTACGTACAATATGCAATCTAGAAAAATATATATATGGTTTATGGTCTGTTTTATCATGGTATTGTAGTCTCTGTCAGGGTGTATTACTAACTACATTCTAGCAAAAATCACTTATATAAGTTATGATACTAAGAAATCAATCAATCAAAGGACGAGAAAAGGAACAGAAGGAAGGGATAACAAGACAGATAGATTAAAAATATTCCTAGTTGTGATTGAGTATCCGCTCTCATCCTAGAATACTATATCCTAGATCCTATCGTAGGCACGCAGTAGTACAACTAAGTTGTCGCACTACCACGATATCGCACAACTTGCGAAGTCTGACCTGCATGGGCCACTACTAAAAACGTGTCACGATCCGCACCCGGTATAGGGGCACGAGTACGTGGGTACGTCCAGCCTACGCCGCAGCATCAGCGGTAGAACGCTGTCTAGGTCATAATGCTATCTAATCATTCTCACACGAGCATCCAACTCCATAAGGAGTCACAGATAGTACAATATCATATGAACAACACTCAATCACATAGCTAAAGCACGATAAGATATCGAAGAAATAAATAAACCAAATTTGTAATACAAGTCTAAATAGAATAATCTAACTCAACAATAATATCCAAGTCTCAACAAAGTATGCCGGAGACAAATTCGGTACCATAAACTGCTAATAGAAACTAACTAAATAACTATTGATCACGGCTAGACCTCCCGGAATCACACCTAGCTACAAGGTCCAAGTCAGCAGCTACTCTCCCTATGGTCCATAAAATATCGGACACCCGTCCTCTAAGGCGTAGTCTGGAAAAATATTTTCAGTCATGATGGAGCAAAGTACATCTCTAACAGCAGTTCTATATCAATAATATAAACTATGTAGCAGTAAATAGATAGAAATATACAAGATGCATATATATGTACGAGAGATATACAATAAAGAAAATACTGGAAATACTGTAAATAAATGCGGGAAGGAACAATATGTCAATGAAGAAGAATACTATGACTAAGTGTGTGAGTACTAGCTTTAACATGTGACCGGCTTGGGAACTTGTACACGAGTACGGGCCTGGCTAGTCATACGTGCGGTGTATGACCAACACTAACATGAGAACAAAACTTGTACATGAAGGGTATGATCACATATCTACACTAAAATACTCTCCACTCCGACTGGTATAGTAGATCCAGCCATGGTACGCTATGGCACGGGATTCTCTAGGAAGGTAGAAAGTCTCCCCGAGAATCAGTGTCTGTATAGGCACAAGATAAACAATAAAACAAGACTTGTACACGATATACCATATGCAAGGAATAACATCTCATGACGAGTTCCGGATATACCAATCCATGTAACCATCGTATCAAGAAATATGGATATTTACACTAAATACAATGAACATAGAGGATATCATAGATAAGAAACTATCAGAGAATGTACTCGCCTGTGGTCCATTGCTGGTATGAATCAGAATCCAAGTCACAGTCCAAATAGCCTATGTATTACAATTTTACCATGTCAAAATATAATTTATTTTATTTTGTTTAATTCTGAAATAATTACTCTAAAATCTTATTTTAATCTTATTATTCTAATTTTTATGTCAAAACCTAATTTTGCCCAAAAGAACCTAAATTTTTATCGACTCGAGACTCATGGCACGCAAATCGAGGCAATCTGTTGACCAAAAAGTCAACCGACACAAACTCGACTTTCATGCATGATTTCCTATAGATTTCATCATCAAAAATATGCTAGAATTTATGGCTCATCCGAATTCAAATTTTTTTGGGAATTATGGCACATACAAATTTTGTATCGTGCACCGATGGTTAAATTCTAACCTAGAAGTTCTACAGAATTAACAGTATAAAAATAATTCGAACTAAATTCTGGGAAAAACATATGTCAATGATCTCGACATTACCTTTCCAAAACTTTAAACGGTTCATGATTCTGATTCCTGGTTCTCCCAAAATTGTGAAAACATCAAAACACGTCTATTTTCGGATATGCTATGCTCTACGAATTTTCCAGAATTTAATACTCTTAATTTCATAAAACAATTTATATATTCAGAAAGCTAACCTAAATATCGTTCTAACACAAGAAACTGGGCCTCGTTTGGAGTCTGGAGCTATGCATAATAGCTTCTGGAAAATGAAGGAACCCTAGATGGCAATTCTCCAAAATTTGGCTCAAAGAAAAAACCCTAGAATTTAATAACTTAAACTATTATATATATAGAGGAAAGAGAGAGCAGCCATGGCTCGGAGAGCGCCATGTGGCAGCCATTCGACGCTGCCCGCTCAGATCGAACGGTCAGGGTTTGATGCGGCTCGGCTCAGCTCAGTCCGACTCGGACTAGGACGCGGCTCGGCTCGGCTCGGCTCGCGGTCGACTCGGCGCACCCCCACGCACCCGCGGTCGCTGACAGGCGGGCCCCGTACTGTTTCTGCGGGAGGCTGACAGGTGGGCCCATGTTGGCTGACTGGGCAGAAATAATTACTTTTTGGGTTTTCTTTTTCAGAAATTAGTTTTTAATTCAATTTTTCCTAATTAACTAAAAATAAATGCTAAAAATAGTCAAAAAATTCCTAAAAAAATCTAAAAAATATATTTGATTATTTAGAACCTAAAATAAAAGTTTAGGATATTTTTAATTAAGTTTGGATCTAAAATAAATTCTTAAAAGTCCTAGAAAATTAGTATTACTAGTTTTTAATTAACTAAAAATTATGGAAAAATCCCACTAGCCCCAAATTAACCTAAAAATAACATTTAAGCTAGAATTTTAGGATACTGAGGTTACAAGTATATCTGTGACTTGTGACACTATTTATACCATATGTGAGTTTATATTCATATTACAGCATACGTGTGTATTATGGTATCCATATATTGGATTTGCCATATACATACGGCTAGCATGCTTACGTGTTCCTAGTCCTACATATTTTTGGAACTGGAGCGTGACATGTTTTTGTGGTGGCCCATGCAGGTCGAGAACATATTGACTCGGTTACGTTACTATACCGAGCAAGCCTGCGCATAGGATTAGAATATAGGATCTCATCCACTTATTTATCTCCTCCCTTGATTTTGTTTTACATTCTCATTTGATTGCTTGTATTGCATCTTGCGTGATCCCTTCTCTACATCAATCTTATCTTATCCTTCGTGCTTGATAGGGGTTATGAAGATGATTTATACTAAGAATATATACTCTAGTATGCAATAACACTATTAGTTAAATTATTGTAAGTTGGGTAGTATGCCTCATCACCTAGTAACACATAGACCTATTGCCCCATTAATAAAGTGTAATTGAATGACACCAACTATAGACTTGCATAAAAAAATAGTGTTTACCCAGACTATAGAACTTAGAGGCCCATACACCCATTTGGTCGACTAGAGACCTTGACAAGGAGTTATTATGAAAACTGTAGAGGCACAACACCGATCTTCTTGGTGAACTTAAGTTATTCTGTACCTTCCTCCATCATAATCAAGCGTACCTATATTTTTGTACTAACTCAACTTATGCTGCTATTATAGCCTAGTTTTGTAAGCTTATTCTTTTAATGAGCTTGTTCATGACAGATGTATTATTGAGGGCCCACACTAATACATTATCTAAATCAGAATCGGTGTATTATGGTCTGGTCAACTATAGTGCACTTGGTTCGCTCTTTGTATGACTACTTTATGTGGATTGAGATATAGTTGACTCAACTTGTTAGACAAATATACTTGCCCTCTAGACTGGTCAGAGCATATCATGTCAAGTACATAACTGTTATGATATGAATATGCGAATAGGAATTTACCAAAATAAGGTTTCAATCCACAACTGCCTTGGCAACTCTTTTTCGAATTCTCTAATCCCTTTTGATTCCGTACTTGTATCCTATCACCTCCTTCTTGAACTCTTTATTTTTGTTCTTTTTCTTTCCCTATTTCAGAAAGACGAACGTTCGTGCTTAGTATAAGTTGATACACGAATAGTACTAGATATACCCCATAGGCCAGGCACTCATGATGACAAATAAGGAGCGCAGGCACAGGAAGTCGTAGATACAGGTACGATCTTAGTTATATGTGTTATTTCATACTCATGATCCCCTTTATGACACGAGATCTTAGGTGCATAGTAGACGTAGAATTATATATATGGTAGTTTAGCAGTTATGAGGATATGTTGATATCCTAACTAGAAGGCATATCCACGAAGTCAATAGATGACGCGAGTAGCAGTAGTAGTATTTTCTTCCTATCACCATCTCGCCCCCTTGGGTGGCATCTTCTCTTTTATATCTATTCCTTATCTCTTGCTTAACTCTTCCTATCATAGTCGTATCCAAATAGAATTAGATATGATACTTGTAAACCCCCTCACCCAAAATTAGGTCTACTTTGCTTATATAGAGAAATTATGTCTAATTAGAATCCAAATAGAATTAGAACACGGTATTTATTTAATTTTGTTATTTATGACACGTAGCGCACCTTACCGTTGCTTCGATAATTGGAGCACCTCACTAGCCATTGCCTTCCTACAAATTTTACATCCTTATTCTAGACATACCCGCCTTCCATTCTGACCCTTGCGTAACTTATAATTGTGCTCTTTTGTGTTACATTTTAGTCGCACAATAAATGTCGCGGAGGTTATTTCCTAATTCTAAATAAATTCCAACTTTGTACTCTAGTATGTTCCAATCGGAATTGGAGACACAA
This sequence comes from Iris macrosiphon, assembly GCA_036927795.1. Taxonomy (NCBI): domain Eukaryota; kingdom Viridiplantae; phylum Streptophyta; class Magnoliopsida; order Asparagales; family Iridaceae; genus Iris; species Iris macrosiphon. Next base: position 95,536,243 of record JAYESA010000016.1, on the reverse strand, counting down.
TCCTGACCGTTTTGGGCAACCCGAATTTATGATAATTTTCTACACTGTATCCTCTACGTCCCTGACACTTGTGTCCCACCTAATTTTAATCCCATGTACTTCTAATTAATTCCAGAATATCGTGCGCACTAATTTTAATTTATTAAAATCCAATTTCCATCTTTGTGCAATTTTCCCAATTGTTGGGCACTTTTATGAAAAAATTTATTGAGGTGTCCACCCCATTGGACAATACATGAAGAAATCCAACTTTTTCCTTCATAGGAATTTTCCTATAATTTTTGGGATGTACAGTGCGCAATATTGCCCCGTATATTAAACCTATCCTTGCATTTAAATAATGCAATTATGGCCCTCCAAACATCCTCATGTGAGCCCAAGGCCCAACTCCAAGGAGGTGTTGACCAAGCCCACTCCTAAGTCAACAAAACCCTAGCTCACATGTATAAATATACAACATTATTCCTTTTTCCTTTCTTTTTTCTATTTTACATCAAAACAAACCCAAACCTAAAATCAGCCGACCAAACTCCCCTTTCCTGTTCATCTTCCTCCTCCCGCCGGAGACCACGCCGGAGTTCACGCCGGAGCTACCAGCACCACTTCTCCGTCTTCTCCTCCTCCTCCCAATTATCCTCCTGCAGCCGTCACCACCACTGGCCATCGAGTCCTCCTCTCCATAACAGCCAAGTCCAGTTGCACCTGGCTCCAACACCCCTTGGCCATCCACCAGTCTCCTCGACTGCCGGACTCTCCGACTCGACTATCGTCCCTCCCTCAGCCATCACTACCACACTACCAGCAATACCTCCAGCAATACCGCCGCCACCCGAGCCTCCTTTCCCTACCACTGGACGACCCCGAGCCTTCATCCTCCCTCCGCCGTGCCCGTCTGGCTCTGCCTCCGTTGCCTCTTCTACGGCCTGTACTCCCCCTCCGTCTCCTTTTTCCTGTCAGCAGATCTCACCACCACCATCCTAATCCCCATGACAGTCCCGCCTGAGCACGATTACCCGACCACCCGCCAGAACCCGACACCATTGCCACACCACCATCACTTCACCATCACCCCTCCCTTCTCAGCCCGGCCTCCTCTCTCCACCACCACTCCTCCCTGTGTCCCTGCTCCTCCTCCTCGATCACATCTCCCTCCATAATCGGACCTCCCCCTGGCCGAACCTCCCTTCCCCATTGGCCGGAGTATCAACCCTACCACCATCAAAAGTAAACACCATCACCATCATCATCTTATTTACACCATCACCATCATCATCTTATTTTCACCATCACCATCATCATATCATCAACACCCATCATCATCATCACCATCGCCATCGTCGTCTTTGCCATCACCTTAACTATCATTATCATCATCGTTATCATCATCATCTCACCTTAATCATTATCGTATCATCATCCATCATCATCAACATCACTCCATCATTTACATCATCTTCCTAGTCATTACCATCATCCACATCATCCTCCTCCTCATTATCATCATGTAACCCATATCATGATCATCACCATCATCCTTACCATGAGCATCACCATCATCCACATCAATCACCACATCACCACCCCCTTCACTATTATTATCTATATCCTCACCATCGTCCCAGTCATCATCTATGTCACCACCATTATCATAAATTCTATTATTATTTTATCATCATCACCATTTTAATCATTATCACCATTATAATCCCTCATCATCAATATAACCACCAGTATAGGCCTAATAATCACCTTAACCATAACATAATCATCTCATCATCACTGTCATCCTCGTTATCATGGACCGTCACCCTTGCCAGACGACCTGTAGCAGTCACCCCCTATTTTCGTGGCTATGCACGCTGACCCCGAGGACATATTGGATTAATCTGCACAATGTAACCTCTGATTTTCAAATTTCTGAAATAATTAGATTTTTAATCTTTATATCAAGATTATAGCATATTTTCTCCTTGAAATTGTAGTATTAGATTTTGAGCAATGTTTGATTTTTGTAGGTGATTTGAAATCTTTTATAAAATTCATTTTTCCTGAATGTCGATTTTTTTATAAAATAAATAGATAAATAATGATGTAAATATAATACAATAGCTTCAAATATTTTTGGCGTGAAATCATAAAATTATTTGTTTAATAAAAATTTATTGAAGGACTAGTTGTTCATAATAAATTTTCAAATCCATTTGGGATAGTAAATAAATGCATTTCATATTTTCTAGGGTTTTCAAATATAGGTTTGTTTAGTAGCTAATTTAATCAGTTAGCCTTGGAAGCCCTTAAAAATATTTCTTATATTATAATATTTTCTATTAATTTTATAAGTTTACCATCTTCCTTTTTCACCCTCATTTTTCCCACATGGAAAGTCCGTTTATTTATTATCTGGGCCATTCATTATTTGGGCCAATCCTCACCCTCTCTCCCTATTTAAGTCCCTCATCACCATTCCCAAGAAACCCTAATCTCCAATTTATTAGCTAGCCCCCACAATTCCCAAAGCCAAAGCCACCACCATTTTTGTGTGCTCGTGTCCGTGTGTCCAGCATCACCGTGTCAGCCGTGATGGCCTCGGGTCCGACCCCGGGTGTCCCACCGTATCCATTCATTTTTTCTGTGTCCAGTTATTACAATATTACATTTTCATGTCCGACACACCCGGACACAACCCCACACCACAGTACATTCAAACCTGTGTCCAACACCCCGGACACGTCCACCCAATACCAGTACACCACCCTCGTGTCCAGCCCGGACACATCTACAGTACAGCAACCCAACGTGTCCTGCCCCGGACACGATCCACAGACACGATCCACCCAGAAATCCCAAAACCTAACCCTAACCTAGATCTACCGCCGGTGGCCACGCCTCACCCGCGTCGAGCCCTCGTCGAGTCGTCGACCGCCGCGTCGAGTCGAGATCCACCGCCGCTCTCCTCACCGGAGTCGTTGTCACCGCCGTCCTGTTGATGCTGGGTCAGATCCGCCGTCACGAAGCCGCCGCGAGACCGAGCTTCGCTGCCGCCGCCGCCTCAGATCCAGTCGACGCCGCCGCTCTTGAGCCTCGAAGCCGCCGATCGCCTCCCCGAGACGAACACCGACCGCCGCCGCCTCCTCGAACCGGACGCAGCCGTCTCGAACCCAGATCTGCCGCCGCCTCGAGCCGAGCACTCGCCGCCGCCGAGCTTCGCTGCCACCGCCACAGCAGATCCCGTCGCCTCCTCGACGGATCCCCCACCTCGTGACCTCGCCGGAGAACCCTCCCCGATCGTGAGCCCCTTCTCTTTCCTTCTTTCCCTTTTCTTATTTCTGTGATTAAGGGTTAAGTTAATTAGTTATCTATTAATTAGTTAATTAATAGATAATTAGTATTAGTTAATATCTGATTAATCAGTTAATTAATTTTTATCAGTTAATTATTTTTTCAGTTAATTAATTTTTAATCAGTTAATTTTAATCAGTTAATTAATTTATTAATCAGTAGTTATTGTAATCAGTTAATTAATTTCATAAGCAATTAGTTAATTTCATGTAATTAGTTTAGTAAATAAAGTATAATTAGTTTCATTGTTTATAGTGTATAATTTAGTTCTGTATTATATATAGGGATTCGGTTATATTAATATGTAATTAAAAAGGGTTTTTGATTATGCAAAAATATAATAATTTTGGAGTTATATTATTAATTAAAAATATAGTTCAATAATAAAAATAAGATCAATTTGTTAATTGGGCTGGTGACCAATTTTACCATAGATATAAAATTATATTGGCTTTTTACATAAAATCTAATTTTTTATAAATAAACTTTTATTGTAATTATTGTTCAAAATAATTTCAAAATGATTTTTCATAAATTAAGGTGTTACCTTGATTACGAACAATCGACCATTTTCTCTTATTAGCTAACTTGTAAATCTTAACCTTAGCTAAACCCGGTAGGTTTCTCTATGTATTGAGGACTCGGTATCCTTATCTCGATTTTCGTGCCGAGCTCCGATCTTGGACTTCTTTATATAGTTTCTAGCTATTTGGACTGCTCCGGACCCGTTGGAACTAACTGCTAATTCATTTGGGATCACCTTGAGAAGTGTGGCATTATGTACATTCTTTGATTGTTAATATACATATATAGAAATATATTTGATTGATATATATATACAAATATGTATTTTGGTATAAAAATATATTATATACATCTATTAGTGTATATACTCAAATACGTATTTTGTACAATTACTAAGAGACTTATATATATATTATGTATGTTTTATTGGTATATACTCTGAGTGTAAATTTGTATTATATACGTATCCCTAATAGATGACCCTAGTTGACTAGTGCCATACCTGGCAGAGCCCCTGAGTTCATGTATTTGTGATGTGTTAGTGTAGCACCTGATGTAAATGTTGTATTTGATATATTTTTAGGAATGTTGGTTCCTCCAGACGATACTCTGGGACAGGACATAATTACCAGCTAAGGACCCAAGGCGAGTACATTCTCTGATTAGTTTCTAATTTATGATATTTCCTATGTTCACTGTATCTAGTGTAAATATCCATGTTCTTGACACGTTGGTTACACGGATTGGTATATACAGATCTCGTCATGAGATGTTATTCCTTATTCATGGTGTAGCTTGTACAAGACTTGTTTTCCTTGTTATCTTGTGCATGTACAGACACTGATTCCCGGGGAGATTTGCTACCTTCCTAGGGAATCTAGTGCCATAGCGTACCATGATTGGATCTACTATACCAGTCGGGGGTGGGGAGTATTTTAGTGTAGATATGTGATCATACCCAACTTTATATGCACCATAGCTCACCCCACATCTCACGTCGGGTGCGGCCTGACCATCTCCATGCTTCATAGCTGTTACGTGTGATTAGCCTGACCTCTCCATGCATCATAGCTAACCAACGGTTAGCCTGACCTTCGTGAATCATAGCTAATCACATGTAACCAGCCTGATCAAGTTCCCAAGCCGATCACATGTTAAAGCTAGTACTCACACACTTAGTCATAGGTTCTTGCTCATGGACATATTGTTTCTTTTCCTGCAGTTACTTACAGTATTTCCAGTATTTCTTTCATTGTACATATCTTGTACCTATACATGCATCTGGTATATTTCCATCTAGAACTGCTACATAGTTTGTCATTTATATAGAACTGCTATTTAGAGATGTACTTTGCTCCTTCCTGACTGGAAAATATTTTTTCCAGACTGTGACCTTAGTGGACTTGTTTCTGACATATGGGGATTGGATGTTACTGACTGCAGGTATGATTATTTTATCGTTAGACTTGTCTTGTATTTCTTAATTGCCTTGATATCTCATCGTGCTTTAGTTTATGTGATTGAGTATTTCTAGCATTATTTTATGATATCCACGTCTCCTTATGGAGTTGGATATTCACGTGAGTTTGATTAGATAGTTACATGACCTAGACAGCGTTCTACCGCCGATGCTGCGGCGTAGGCTGGACGTACCCACGCACTTGTGCCCCTAAACCGGGTGCGGGTCGTGACATGTTTTAGTGGTGGCCCATGCAGGTCAGACTTCGCAAGTTGTGCGATGTCGTGGTAGTGCGACGTATTAGTTGTACTACTGCGTGCCTGCTATAGAATATAGGACATAGGATACTAGGATGAGAGAAGGATACTCAATCACAAATTCTTGAGAGATTCCTGGGACGACCCCTTGAGAATCTTATTATAATTTCCAATTTAAATCTTTTTTTCTTGTTTCCGTCCGCTCTTGCTTGTTGTTATTGAACTTGATTCTTGTTGATCAGAAATTAAATTAAAATCTTGGTATCATTGTTGAGTTTGATTCTTGTTGACCAGTTGTTAACTTTAATTCCTGGTATCGTTGTTGAGTTGATTTCATATTGAGATGAATTTTACGGACTAGAATTTATGGTATCATCTGATGACATATATTGATGAGGACAGTGAGAAAGGTAAAACGTCTACTTTGGTTATGGAACCTAGAGTTTATCGCAGCCATATTAGCTGTCGTGATGAGAACGTAGGGACCTAACTTGGATGTACATACTTTAGTTATGAGATTTAGAGTTTCTCGCAGCCATACCGGTTGGCGTGGCGAGGATTCTAGATGACATGATTATAGGGTTGTATACCTTAGTTACGGAACCTGTCGTTTATCGCATCTATGCTTACTGGCGTGGCGAGGATTCTGTGTGTCATGATTTCTGGCAGACGTGTATGATTATCAGGTTGTATCTTAAATTGGTTCTTAAAGTATCATCTCAAGACTTATCTATTTATGTTATTCCAGGACTTTGTTCCATCGCTTCTTTTCTTTACTAGCAGTAAAGATACCTTCCGTCCTTGATCCAGTTCCTTTTTGAGCTTTTATTCTTTGAGGATTCCTTGTTAAGTATGATAATTAGTGACTTGATATTTTGTTTGTGTCTTGTATTAGTTTGACTGAGTGTGACTTGTGAGTTTGTAAGTGTTTCTTAGTTGAACATGTGAGCAGTAGACTTTAATCTAGAGTTAACCATAGCATAATACCTTGTAGCAATGGTTCTAGGATAAGTGTCATTAGAGACTATGATTAGAAGGAGAGTATAGAGTATCAGTGATAGTTCAAGAGTTAGTATCAGAGCCAACATACCCGTCCTGGATAATCATGATTTTGTAATTGGATGATCTACGTGAACAATTAGGTATCAAGAAATTGTGTTAAGAATTAATGGATCATGATTCAATTTGATGATTGATATCAGATATGTTAAAAGTAAAGAAGGATATATGCATAAAGAGTTGCAATGAGGTGTCATGATTGGATAAATATCGGAATTGGTAATGAAAATGGTGAGGCGTATCATGGATTAGTTTAACAGGCTATAAAAGGTTAAAGGGAAATACATATACATCAATTGAGATGAGAACCATATACTTGCCCATGAGAATAAGAAAAAAAAATGAGTGTTATAAAAGGTACAGCTAATCATGAGTTCTAATGAGCTTGATGAGATGATGCATTAATGAAACTAGTGATATAATACCAAGAGTGCTAATGATTCTATATCGAGGATTAGTCGAGAATAACGTTAATAACAGTAAGCACTCTGTGTGATGATAATTAAATGATATACCAGTTGACATAAATTGAAATCATGAAGGAAAATATAGGTGATGATAACTTTGATCATTGGAGGTAATAGTATAAGTGATTCAGGCAGTACAATTTTAGTACCCAGTTGGCAGTTGTAGGCAATAGAGGTATTGAGTGCACCTCGAGTATCAGAGACCGTGAACATTTATAAATGTGTACTTGTGGATTTAATTTTCTCGTTTCAAGAATGGAAATGAAATAAGATTTTGAGAATTTTAAGGAGTTGAGATTTTATGTTGTTAAAATATTGAGGATTTAAATTTGATTCAATAAACATAGTCAAGCTACAAAGATTTTAGAAATGATTAAAATTTTATTTCGATATTGAGTATCTGACTTCGAGGAAGTGTATACAATTTATTTTTAAGATTGATCGAGAAGTAAAACCTTGATGATTATTTTTGAGGATAAATTTTATGGTAGATGAGAAATATGAATATTAATATATGAGTAGATGATATACACGTGTAAGGATCTGGTGACTTGGGCAGGATTGAGATGACACTGAAAACAGACTTGGGTGTCCATCTAGAGTTGTATTAGAAAAGGGCTTAGCACTCAGTGTGGTGTTGCATTTGACGTGTATTTGAGTGATAAGAACAACTAGTATGAACAATTGTAGTAGGAACGGGAACTGACAGAGGGTATGGTACTAAAGAGATAGAGGTATCAACTTGGATGCATTATTGAACCATGGCAATATTAGAGGTTCTTAGTATCAGATTTGGTATTAATAAACAGATGTGTGCCATAGGGAGATATTCATGGATCTTGTGGATTAAGATTAGTTGATATGGGTACCAGTGTACAGGAATAGGAATTAGTAGTGAATATGCTAGAGTTAAGTGTTTGTTAGAGATAGGAGATACCGCAAGAAATATGTTAGCAGGTTCTTTTTCTAATGTTCCCGTCTCTTGATTGATTGATTTCCCTAAGTGCTGTAGTTCATATTCATGATTTTCTTGTTAGGATGTAGCTAGTAGTACACCTTAACAGAGACTGAAATACCATGACAAAAGATACATGACTTATATATTTTCTTAAATTGCATGGCTGTAGGTAAAATTTTCTTAAACCATGATCATTGGGGTTTTGACCATAGCAAAGATCTATGACGAAGTTATGACTGACAAAAAGAGACAAGAGGATTAAATTTGTGGATGAGCATTAATTTAAATAAAGAATTTAGGGGTTGTTATAACGGAGTTGAGGGATCATTGATTTTATAAAAATCGAGGTTTGATTGAAATTCGAGGATAAGCATTAACTTAAATAGAGAGTTAAGAAATTCACAGGGCAAAATTGAGGATTTATTAATTTTAGGAAGGTCTTGACATGATTAAAGTGATTGTTAAAATTTGAGAAAATTTGAGAGATTATCATTTTTTCTATTTGATTGCAAGATGGAAATTTTATAGTTTATATTATGAATGTTGCATTGAAGATTCTGAAAGTATCGTATCGTTGAGTAATTGAGGAAAAAGAAAAATCAGGAAATAAATCGTTAATGGAATAGTGTCAAATTCAATTCTCGGGAGGAGGATTTATATTTTGAATAAGCATCAATTGAATTTGGGGTAGAGGAATAAGATGATTGATGGATTAGTGTTTAAAATTTAAATTTTGGGATACAGATTTTTAAATGTTATAAATATACATTGATTGAAATTCAATTGGAGGATTGGATATTAAAATCCTGGAGTATTTAGATACGAACTTAAAATTTTTGGAGGAGATTATGACAAAAAGGGGATTTGATTTTTAAACTTGAAGATTTTCCGGAATATGATGATATAGAATTTTGAAAGGTTGTAAAATAACGATATGGAATTACTTCATGATTATTTGGTTGAAATTTAAATTTTGAAAGAAATAATATGATGAGTAAAAGCAATTATTGAGAATCCTAAATTTCGAGGACGAAAATTTTCTAAGGTGGGTAGACTTGTAACCTCCGATTTTCAAATTTCCGAAATAATTAGATTTTTAATCTTTATATCAAGATTATAGCATATTTTCTCCTTGAAATTGTAGTATTAGATTTTGAGCAATGTTTGATTTTTGTAGGTGATTTGAAATCTTTTATAAAATTCATTTTTCCTGAATGTCGATTTTCTTATAAAATAAATAGATAAATAATGATGTAAATATAATACAATAGCTTCAAATATTTTTGGCGTGAAATCATAAAATTATTTGTTTAATAAAAATTTATTGAAGGACTAGTTGTTCATAATAAATTTTCAAATCCATTTGGGATAGTAAATAAATGCATTTCATATTTTCTAGGGTTTTCAAATATAGGTTTGTTTAGTAGCTAATTTAATCAGTTAGCCTTGGAAGCCCTTAAAAATATTTCTTATATTATAATATTTTCTATTAATTTTATAAGTTTACCATCTTCCTTTTTCACCCTCATTTTTCCCACATGGAAAGCCCGTTTATTTATTATCTGGGCCATTCATTATTTGGGCCAATCCTCACCCTCTCTCCCTATTTAAGTCCCTCATCACCATTCCCAAGAAACCCTAATCTCCAATTTATTAGCTAGCCTCCACAATTCCCAAAGCCAAAGCCACCACCATTTTTGTGTGCTCGTGTCCGTGTGTCCAGCATCACCGTGTCAGCCGTGATGGCCTCGGGTCCGACCCCGGGTGTCCCACCGTATCCATTCATTTTTTCTGTGTCCAGTTATTACAATATTACATTTTCGTGTCCGACACACCCGGACACAACCCCACACCACAGTACATTCAAACCTGTGTCCAACACCCCGGACACGTCCACCCAATACCAGTACACCACCCTCGTGTCCAGCCCGGACACATCCACAGTACAGCAACCCAACGTGTCCTGCCCCGGACACGATCCACAGACACGATCCACCCAGAAATCCCAAAACCTAACCCTAACCTAGATCTACCGCCGGTAGCCACGCCTCACCCGCGTCGAGCCCTCGTCGAGTCGTCGACCGCCGCGTCGAGTCGAGATCCACCGCCGCTCTCCTCACCGGAGTCGTTGTCGTCGCTGTCCTGTTGATGCTGGGTCAGATCCGCCGCCACGAAGCCGCCGCGAGACCGAGCTTCGCTGTCGCCGCCGCCTCAGATCCAGTCGACGCCGCCGCTCTTGAGCCTCGAAGCCGCCGATCGCCTCCCCGAGACGAACACCGACCGCCGCCGCCTCCTCGAACCGGACGCAGCCGCCTCGAACCCAGATCTGCCGCCGCCTCGAGCCGAGCACTCGCCGCCGCCGAGCTTCGCTGCCACCGCCACAGCAGATCCCGTCGCCTCCTCGACGGATCCCCCACCGCGTGACCTCGCCGGAGAACCCTCCCCGATCGTGAGCCCCTTCTCTTTCCTTCTTTCCCTTTTCTTATTTCTGTGATTAAGGGTTAAGTTAATTAGTTATCTATTAATTAGTTAATTAATAGATAATTAGTATTAGTTAATATCTGATTAATCAGTTAATAAATTTTTATCAGTTAATTATTTTTTCAGTTAATTAATTTTTAATCAGTTAATTTTAATCAGTTAATTAATTTATTAATCAGTAGTTATTGTAATCAGTTAATTAATTTCATAAGCAATTAGTTAATTTCATGTAATTAGTTTAGTAAATAAAGTATAATTAGTTTCATTGTTTATAGTGTATAATTTAGTTCTGTATTATATATAGGGATTCGGTTATATTAATATGTAATTAAAAAGGGTTTTTGATTATGCAAAAATATAATAATTTTGGAGTTATATTATTAATTAAAAATATAGTTCAATAATAAAAATAAGATCAATTTGTTAATTGGGCTGGTGACCAATTTTACCATAGATATAAAATTATATTGGCTTTTTACATAAAATCTAATTTTTTATAAATAAACTTTTATTGTAATTATTGTTCAAAATAATTTCAAAATGATTTTTCATAAATTAAGGTGTTACCTTGATTACGAACAATCGACCATTTTCTCTTATTAGCTAACTTGTAAATCTTAACCTTAGCTAAACCCGGTAGGTTTCTCTATGTATTGAGGACTCGGTATCCTTATCTCGATTTTCGTGCCGAGCTCCGATCTTGGACTTCTTTATATAGTTTCTAGCTATTTGGACTGCTCCGGACCCGTTGGAACTAACTGCTAATTCATTTGGGATCACCTTGAGAAGTGTGGCATTATGTACATTCTTTGATTGTTAATATACATATATAGAAATATATTTGATTGATATATATATACAAATATGTATTTTGGTATAAAAATATATTATATACATCTATTAGTGTATATACTCAAATACGTATTTTGTACAATTACTAAGAGACTTATATATATATTATGTATGTTTTATTGGTATATACTCTGAGTGTAAATTTGTATTATATACGTATCCCTAATAGATGACCCTAGTTGACTAGTGCCATACCTGGCAGAGCCCCTGAGTTCATGTATTTGTGATGTGTTAGTGTAGCACCTGATGTAAATGTTGTATTTGATATATTTTTAGGAATGTTGGTTCCTCCAGACGATACTCTGGGACAGGACATAATTACCAGCTAAGGACCCAAGGCGAGTACATTCTCTGATTAGTTTCTAATTTATGATATTTCCTATGTTCACTGTATCTAGTGTAAATATCCATGTTCTTGACACGTTGGTTACACGGATTGGTATATACGGATCTCGTCATGAGATGTTATTCCTTATTCATGGTGTAGCTTGTACAAGACTTGTTTTCCTTGTTATCTTGTGCATGTACAGACACTGATTCCCGGGGAGATTTGCTACCTTCCTAGGGAATCTAGTGCCATAGCGTACCATGATTGGATCTACTATACCAGTCGGGGGTGGGGAGTATTTTAGTATAGATATGTGATCATACCCAACTTTATATGCACCATAGCTCACCCCACATCTCACGTCGGGTGCGGCCTGACCATCTCCATGCTTCATAGCTGTTACGTGTGATTAACCTGACCTCTCCATGCATCATAGCTAACCAACGGTTAGCCTGACCTTCGTGAATCATAGCTAATCACATGTAACCAGCCTGATCAAGTTCCCAAGCCGATCACATGTTAAAGCTAGTACTCACACACTTAGTCATAGGTTCTTGCTCATGGACATATTGTTTCTTTTCCTGCAGTTACTTACAGTATTTCCAGTATTTCTTTCATTGTACATATCTTGTACCTATACATGCATCTGGTATATTTCCATCTAGAACTGCTACATAGTTTATGTCATTTATATAGAACTACTATTTAGAGATGTACTTTGCTCCTTCCTGACTGGAAAATATTTTTTCCAGACTGTGACCTTAGTGGACTTGTTTCTGACATATGGGGATTGGATGTTACTGACTGCAGGTATGATTATTTTGTCGTTAGACTTGTCTTGTATTTCTTAATTGCCTTGATATCTCATCGTGCTTTAGTTTATGTGATTGAGTATTTCTAGCATTATTTTATGATATCCACGTCTCCTTATGGAGTTGGGTATTCACGTGAGTTTGATTAGATAGTTACATGACCTAGACAGCGTTCTACCGCCGATGCTGCGGCGTAGGCTGGACGTACCCACGCACTTGTGCCCCTAAACCGGGTGCGGGTCGTGACACACAACGTCTTGAACAGGTTATTGGCACTCGCAGCTTGAGGACCCAGGCAAGTATACCTTGCCTTGTTGTACTGTTTAAATTCTGTATTATTAGCTGCATGTTTATTATTTTAATTGTGCGCATCAGAGAGACTCGGGTGCAGTCAACGAAGGCGTTGACGTTAGAACTTGTGTCTGACTTAGAGTCTAGTGGACCCACCTAAAGTTGCAGAATTATTGGTATGACTCCCCAGGCCTTGACATATTTCTTACACGTATTGTGAGTCTCATGTAGGGCACAGACTTGCGTATGCGGTTGGCCACCTGTAAGTATAAGTCATGCGACGGATATGGTATAACTGCTAATAGTGATGCATGTTAGAGACTTAGCAGTTATTAGTAGTCGGAGCATAGACTATTGTAGTACGAAGGTTCAATCCGTGTCCTTGTTTGGTTGTGAGGTTGGACTATTGTTCTAACAATAGACTATGAGCCAGAGTTACGATACCGATACTTGCACTCCGTCTCGATGTAGTAGCTACTGCGTGTTATGGATACAACATGCATAGATCATTGGGCGAAAAAGACAATTAGTAGGCGTATGGGACAGACAATTTGGTTGCCGTAGTTTCAGAGTAAACTGCGAGGCCGTGAGCCTCAGTATTACCCGGTTATGAGCCAGTATTACCCGGTTATGGGCCAGTGTTGCCCGGTTATGGGAGTATATGCTTGTCGATACATCCGGCAGAGGTTACTAGCTGCGCGCTATCATGATTGGTGATGTAGTCAGCATATACATCTGGCATCCAGTTTACAGCTAATGCCAGATACTTAGCCTCTGGCTTAACGCTATGCTTTATACCTTTCACCTACCCATACATGCCAAGGTTGTCTTCAAAGTGCATTTTACTTAGCTGGTTAGGTCACCCTTAAGTTTTTACAGTATTTACTTTATGACATGCTTTTATGTATCTTGTTATGTCCCTCTGAGGACCTGGCCCTTTCCAGGTGTATTGTTCATGAGTATTCACAGGAGCGTAGATCCGGACTTTCTACATATATTGTGATGAGGACTTCTCTTCGAGCCCGTGATTGTTAGTTGATATTCTTATATTGCATTTATTGTGTTTATCTTATATTCTAGTTCGGTAGTGGATTTGTTTCCATCCGACTACCATTATTAGATACTTTATATTAAGATCTAGATACATAGCTATTGGTTATTTATGTCTATTTGATTATGTGGATGAGATTTAGATTATGCCTGTGACTTGAGATATTTTATACCACTTGTGAATTATTGTTCATGATACAGCGTACGCATGTGTTATGGTTTTCATATATTGGAGTTGCCAGATACATGCGACTGGCATGCTTACGTGTCCTAGTCCTACGTATTTTGGGACTGGGGCATGACATATTTTAGTGGTGGCCCATGCAGGTCGAGAGCATATTGTCTCGATTACGTTACTGTACCGAGCAAGCCTGCACCTAGGATTATAGTATAGGATCTCATCCACAATTGACTATGATTCAATTTCCTTCCAATCTACTCTATTTGAATAATTACATCATGCTTGATTCATGTGCTTCCCAAATAGTTTCTTGAGGATAGCCTTCTCCTAGAATATAGGAACACCTATTGTTAGGATGATAATTATGGTGACTTTCCTATTAAGAATATAACTAGAATACTGACACATCACTAAGTTTAGAATATTTAGTAAACCCTAGCATCCCTTATCTATAGAATGGCATACCATTATTCCTTGATCTGTTTATGAATGACTTGAGAGTAGTACAGACGCTACTAGGATTAGTTTGAAATTTGACCATAGTGTTTGACCTTAGTATTGAGGAACCAGTAGAAATCCAAGGTTGAACATTAGGAATAAACCTAACCTTTATAATGAGATAGTATTATAGAACTATAAATTTAGATTCTTGAGATTAGCATACAGTACTTTAGAAAGCCAAAAACAATGCATAGAATATTTTCTTGATCATACCTCAAACACAGAGATTAGCATAGCATCTTCCCTTAGGAAATCATGACATTATCAATATCTTTTTTATTTTATTTCATGTCTAGTTCCTCTGAAACCTTAACGCTTGCTAGTTGTGCGATAACTAAATTATAACCTTCTATTCTTCATCTTTTAATTCGTGCCATCTGATCCTTCTGATTGTAGGCCAAGTGATTTTATTTGGTTTTAAGGACATATAGTCGCTAGGATTATAGTTGTTAATGTTAAATCTTGAATTTCTATGCTTGGTAGATAGAACTTGATAGTTGAGTACTCCTCTAGATTATAATTTTATGATTATTCTTAGTTTTAAATCACGTAACATGTACCCCCACCTCGATTCGAGTTATATCCTCTTTCCCCTTGAAGGCCAGCAACTTTTCCGTTCATACTCTTGACACTTGTTCTATGAGCACTATGACTAAGACTTAGGATGACCATGACCTAGTATCACATAGTCCGCTTGACACACTAATGAAGTGTAATTGAATAACATTAACTGTATACTAGCATAAGACGATAGTATTTATTCAAAATGTAGAACTTAGAGGCCCATACCCCCATTTTGTCAACTAGCAACTTAGACAAGAAGTTAGTATGACAACTGTAGAGACTGTAGATTCTTATCTTTTTGTGACATTGAATTATTTTGTACCTTCTCTCATCATAATCCAGCGTATTTATATTTTTCTAAATTACCTCGATTTATGCTGCTATTTTATAGCCTAGTTTTGCAAGCTTATTCTTTTATCGAGCTTGTTCATGACATATGTGTTATTGGGGACGCCTACTAATACATTGTCGAAATCAGAATCAGTGTATTGGGGTCTGGACAACCTTGGTGCACTTGGTTCGCTCTTCGCCTGACTATTTACGTGGATTGAGATATATAGTTGACTAGTAGACGAATATACCTGCCTCTAGACATGTCTGAGCATATCGTATCGGTTACATAAATGTTCCAATATGAACATGCGAATAGGAATTTACCAAAATAGGATTTCAATCCACAACTGTCCTGACAACTTTCTTTTTGAATTCTTTAATCTCCTTGAACCTCGTACTTGTATTCTATCACCTTCAACTTGAACTCTTTATTATTGCTTTTCGTCTTCCCTTATTCCGTAAAGACGAACGCTCGTGCCAGGTATAAGTTGATACACTGATAGTACTAGATATACCCCATAGGATAATCACATGACTTGGTGACTCCCTTTTATAATTGATAAGGGGCATATCATAGATGATAGGTTTGGTGTTAAAAATTTGAGGATTAAATAACATGATTAAATAATTGGAAGAATAGCTTTCTTAGATGTATAGCCTTAGGTGATAGGTGGGTAAATTCTAAGTTGGGTAGAAACTGCATTGTTAAAACTTGAGGTGAATTATTTTAGACTGTGACCAAGTGATATTAGATAGAGAGAAACCATGCCTTATTTTAATTTCGAGGACAAAATTATTTTAAGTTGGATAGATTATAAATCCCCTCACCCAAAATTAGGTATACTTTGCTTAGATAGAGAAATTAGGTCTAATTAGAATCTAAATAGAATTAGAACACGGTATTTATTTAATTTTGTATTATTTATGACACGTAGCGCACCTTACCGTTGCTTCGATAATTGGAGCACCTTATTAGCCATTGCCTTCCTACAAATTTTATATCATTATTCTAGACATACCCGCCTTCCATTCTGATCCTTGCGTAACTTATAATTGTGTTCTCTTATGCTACATTTTAGTCACAAAATAAACGTTGCGGACGTTATTTACTAATTCTAAATAAATTCTAACTTTGTACTCTTGTGCGTTTCAATCGGAATTGGAGACACAATCCAGACCATTTTGGGCAACCCGAATTTATGATAATATTCTACACTGTATCCTCTATATCCCTGACACTTGTATCCCACCTAATTTTAATCCCATGTACTTATAATTAATTCTAGAACATCTTGCGCACTAATTTAATTTATTAAAACCCAATTTCTATCTTTGTGCAATTTTTCTAATTGTTGGGCGCTTTTATGCAAAATTTCATTGAGGTGTCCACCCCATTGGACAATACATGAAGAAATCCAACTTTCCCCTTTACAGGAATTTTTCCATAATTTTCGGGATGTACAGCGCGCAACATCGCCCTCGTATATTAAACATATCATTGTATTTAAACAATACAATTATGGCCCTCCAAACATCCTCATGTGAGCCCAAGGCCCAACTCCAATGAGGTGTTGACCAAGCCCACTCCTAGATCAACAAAACCCTAGCTCACATGTATAAATATACAATATCATTCCTTTTTCCTTTCCTTTTTCTATTTTACATCAAAACAAACCCAAACCTAAAATCAGCCGACCAAACTCCCCTTCCTTGTTCATCTTCCTCCTCCCGCCGGAGACCAAACTAGAGTTCATGCCAGAGCTACCAACACCACTTCTTCGCCTTCTCCTCCTCCTCCAAATCATCCTCCTGTAGTCGTCACCACCACTGGCCGTCGAGTCCTCCCCTCCACAACAGTCGAGTCCAGTTGCACCGGGCTCCAATACCCCGCGGCCATCCACCAGTCTCCTCGATCGCCGGACTCTCCGACTCGACCACCGTCCCTCCCTCAGCCGTCACCATCACACTACCAGCAACACCTCCAGTAATACCACCGCCACCCGAGCCTCCTTCCCCTACCATTGGACGACCCTGAGCCTTCATCCTCCCTCCGACGTGCCCGTCTGACTCCGCCCCCGCTGCCACTTCTTCGGCCTATACTTTCCCTCCGTCTCCTTCTCCCCGTCAGCAGATCTCACCACCACCACCCTAATACCCAAGACAGTCCCGCCTGAGCACGATTACCCGACCACCCGTCAGAACCCGACACCATTGCCACACCACCAGCATTTCACCACCACCCCTCCCTTCTCAGCCTGGCCTCCTCTCTCCACCACCACTCCTCCCTGTGTCCCTACTCCTCCTCCTCGACCATGGCCCCCTCCATAATCGGACCTCTCCCTAGCCGGACCTCCCTCCCCCACTGGCCGGAGTATCAAACCCACCACCATCAAAAGTAAACACCATCACCATAATCATCTTATTTATACCATCACCATCATCATCTTATTTACACCATCACCATCATCATATCATCAACACCCATCATCATCATCATCATCGTCATCGTCGTCTTTGCCATCACCTTAATTATTATTATCATCATCGTTATCATCATTATCTCACTTTAATCATCGTCGTATCATCATCCATCATCATCAACATCACCCCATCATTTACATCATCTTCCTAGTCATTACCATCGGCCATATCATCATCCTCGTCATCATCATCATGTATCCCTCATCATGATCATCACCATCATCCTCACCATGAGCATCACCATTATCCACATCAATCACCATATCACCACCCCCTTCACTATTATCATCTACATCCTCACCATCGTCCCAGTCATCATCCATGTCACCACCATTATCATAAATTCTATCATTATTCTATCATCATTACCATTTTAATCATCATCACCATTATAACCCCCCATCATCAACATAACCACCAGCATAGGCCTAATAATCACCTTAACCATAACCTAATCATCTCATCATCACTGTCATCCTCGTTATCATGGACCGTCACCCTTGCCAGACGACCTGTAGCAATCACACCCAATTTCTGTGGCTGTGCACGCTGACCCCGAGGACATATTGGATTGATCTGCACGACTTCTGGAACAGGTTATTGGCACTCGCAGCTTGAGGACCTAGGCAAGTATACCTTGCATTGTTGTACTGTTTAAATTCTGTATTATTAGCTGCATGTTTATTATTTTAATTGTGCGCATCAGGGAGACTCGGGTGCAGTCAACGAAGGCGTTGACGTTAGAACTTGTGTCTGACTTAGAGTCTAGTGGACCCACCTAAAGTTGCAAAGTTATCGGTATGACTCTCCAGGCCTTGACACATTTCTTACACGTATTGTGAGTCTCATGTAGGGCACGAACTTGCGTATGCGGTTGGCCACCTGTATGTGTAAGTCGTGCGACAGATAGGGTATAACTGCTAATAGTGATGCATGTTAGAGACTTAGCAGTTATTAGTAGTCGGAGCATAGACTATTGTAGTATGAAGGTCCAATCCTTGTCCTTGTTTGGTTGTGAGGTTGGACTATTATTCTAACAATAGACTATGAGCCAGAGTTACGACACCGATACTTGTACTCCATCTCGGTGTAGCAGCTACTGCATGTTGTGGATACAACATGCATAGATCATTGGGCGGGAAAAATAATTAGTAGGCGTATGGGACAGACAATTTGGTTGCCGTAGTTTCAGAGTAAACTGCGGGACTGTGAGCCTCAGTGTTACCCGGTTATGGGCCAGTGTTACCCGGTTATGGGCCAGTATTACCTAGTTATGGTCCAATGTTACCCGGTTATAGGATCAGTGTTGCCCAATTTTGGGAGTATATGCTTGTCGATACATCCGACAGAGGTTACTAGCTGCGCGCTATCATGATCAGTGATGTAGTCAGCATATACATCTGGCATCCAGTTTACAGTTAATGCCAGATACTTAGCCTCTGGCTCGACGCTATGCTTTATACCTTTCACCTACCCATACGTGCCAAGGTTGTCTTCAAAGTGTATTTCACTTAGCTGGTTAGGTCACCCTTGAGTTTTCACAGTATTTACTTTATGGCATGCTTTTATGTATCTTATTATGTCCTTCTGAGGACCTGGCCCTTTCCAATGTATTATTCATGAGTATTCGCAGGAGCGTAGATCCGGACTTGCTACGTATATTGCGATGAGGACTTCTCTTCGAGCCCGTGATTGTTAGTTGATATTCTTATATTGTATTTATTGTGTTTATCTTATATTCTAGTTTGGTAGTGGATTTGTTTCCATTCGACTACCATTATTAGATACTTTATATTGAGATCTAGATACATAGCTATTGGTTATTTATGTCTATTTGATTCTGTGGATGAGATTTAGATTATGCCTTTGACTTGGATATTTTATATCACTTATGAATTATTGTTCATGATACAGCGTACGCATGTGTTATGGTTTTCATATATTAGAGTTGCCAGATACATGCGGCTGGCATGCTTACATGTCCTAGTCCTACGTATTTTGGGACTGGGGTGTGACAATACTTGACGGTTACAAAGAAAAATCACGGTTGTGAGATTCAAGACAAGTACCCCAAGATTCTCGACCCAATAAATATATTTACCTTACAACTTAGACAATAGTTTCAAAAGACTGTGACTACTCGTAGAATTCTTGTAAGTTGGGTAGTGTAGGTGAGTTAGAGGATGATAGAATAGTGTATGGACAATAAATGAGAAGTATTAGAATGACAGACCATGACTTTTTAGGAAGCTTTGCTAGATAGCAATGTAGTGTAATAAGCTATAGTGATTATTATGAATATGGGTTAGTGTCAATTTCGAGAACAAAATTTTTCTAAGTTGGGTAGAATATAAAACCCCATATTTTTAAATATTTTATTTATTTAATTAATGAATTATTTAATTTATTATGTAGTTATTTAGATAATTAATACGTAGTGATTTAAATACCTAGATAATTAAACATTTAGAATTGTTGTACAAAAATGATTATTTTGATTTTAGGAATACTCGTGGGAGAGTGATAGATTTTTAGAGTCTATATTAGGTACTAATGTATTTTTATATACCTTAATTATAAATAGCATAATAATAATAATAATAATAATAATAATATTATTATTATAATAATTATTATTATTATTATTATTAGTAGTAATAATAAAAGAAAAAGAAAAGAGAAATAAAATGAAATAGAAAAGAAAAGAAAAGAAAAATAAAAGAGAAATAAAAAAATAGAAAAGAATAAGAAAAAGAAAGAAAAAGGAAAAAAGAAAAAAAAATTTAACTAATCCTAAAGCCCTACCCGCCCCAGAACCTAAACCCAAACCTAACAGTACTACCCCCCCCCCACGAGGAGAAACCGCGGCCCGACCCGCTCCCCCGCGGATCCCATCTCCCATCCCTGCTCTCTCTCCCTCTATATATATTAGATTAACCCTAACCCTAAACTGCCACCTTACTTGCGCCGACCCCCACGACCAGCGGGGCCCCGACCGCCGGAGCAACCGCCGGTCGGTCGCACAACCCTCCAAACGTCTCGTACGCGACAGAGAATACATAGCGACGAACCTCCCTTCCCGTGCTGATTCCCGTGCCATCGCTCGACCAAACTCGACCCCGTCTTCGTTGGTATGATCCCTACATATCCCTCTCTAAATTCCGTATATTAGTTTCCATTGTGCAGTGCACAAACCTAGGTAAAAATTGATGCCAAGTCGAGAAAAAACTACGACATTTAATCTCAGAAAATTTGTTGCAACTACCCCTGTTTACGGACTTGTATCTCCCACCACAGAGATCCGAATATAGTTTTTCCTTTTGATATGCGAAGACCACCTAACCTAGATTATTTTTTGTCAATTATATTATTTTATTTGATGTTGTATGCAGAATTAAATTAGGTTAAAAATCCATAAAAATCTATTTTTTGAAGCATAAAAATTTGTGATACGGAGCGCGCCCCGCCAAACGGGATCACCCCATCGTGCACCAAGTGCACCGAAAGGTGCGCACTGTATACCCAGACGTGTGGGCTTTCACGAAAACTGGTTTGGACGCGTGTGCGAGTCAGAATCAGCCCGTATCCGCAAAAAGGTCCCGTATCACGACTTTTGGAAAACACCATGCCATTTAGTGTACGCTCATCAGAACGCAATGAAACTTACGTCATTAGATTCGTGGTATCGCGCTGGTCCTGTGAACCAAGTTTCACGCAATTCTAAGATAGTTGACCAAGTCACCTATTGGCGGGCCCTATAGTTGACTTTTTGGGCGAATTTGTGTTCGGCTCACCGAAATCCAAAATTGGAAGTACCATTGAGTTCGTATTGATGTTTAGAATTGGTTTGACCTATAATTTATCCTATTTAGAGACCTTTACCCCCTGATACGCTTTTTGGTGCAAAATGGCCCACACGTGGAGCCCGCTTTGACCCGAAATTACCGTTTTGTCCATGTGTCCAAATTGGATGAAAGGATTGTGTTTTCTAGCTATTTTGCTTATTTTGGGAACGTTGGTGATGTTTATTTCAGCATCCGGAGACGTTCATTCTGAGGCCGTAGCTTCTGATCCTATGTGCTTGATTCCTGGACGCTATATCTTGCAACTTTCTTACCAGGCAAGATACCTTGCCAAATTGCTTACAGTACTTTGCATACTTATTATATTTCTGTATATTCATTATATTTTTGTATATTCATTGCATGTGTAATTTCTTTCAGTCATTATTATATATTATATATGTTGACACACACATGACACTTAGTATCATGAGAGGACAGTCAGTAGGCGTATAGGCTTTAACCACTCTGGTAAACCGTAGTATATAGCTCGCACTACAGGCGTGTGTCGTGCTGGTCGCTACCCCCGAGGTATATCAATTTTTGTAGAGTCACGCTGGTCGCTACCCCCGAGGTATGACGATTTCTGATGTCCCCTGACGGTTGTGTGAGCTGTGAGGCTTAGATCGAGTAGCCTACCCTTGCCCATACGTCAAAAAGTTGTCCTCATTTACATTTATATAGATTTTTTTGTACATCATACTTATATATTTTTAAACATTATGCATGTTTACTGTATTCAAATTGGCTTGCTTCTATGTATCTTGTTACGTCCCTCTGAGGACCTGGTCCCTTTCCAGGTGTAGATGTTCATGACTATTCGCAGGAGCCCAGATCAGGACTTACCACTTATCTCTTCCGAGGAGGCCTTACCTTCTGAGCATCCTTGATTATCTCTAGCAATGGATCTCCTTAGCTGATACCTTTATATCATTATCTTATTTTATATTGGAGATCTTATACTCCTCTCTCATTTTTGTATTGGTATAGTCATTGGTAGTGGATTTGTCTCCACCCGACTATTATTTTGGATGATTCAGACCCATTATTCTAATTTATATATTTTTTTTCTGTGACTTATTGTGTGGATGAGATTAGTATATTTGTGACTTGTGACACTATTTATACTACATGTGAGTTTATATTCATATTACAGCGTACATGTGTATTATGGTATCCATATATTGGAGTTGCCATATACATACGGCTGGCATGCTTACGTGTTTCTAGTCCTACGTATTTTTTGGACTGGGGCGTGACAAGCCTCCTTTGGGTTTAGTAATAAACTTTTTGTTTTGATCAACCTTTATCATCTGGTACCCGGGCCTAGCACTGTTTTGCATGCGACGTGGATGTCTCTTTAAACCAAAATATGTCATCCCAAATCAAATGTCATATTTCCTAAGTATCCTTGAGAAGTACGCAGGGGTGTGAAATCTTACTGTCCTGATCGAACCCTGAATCATAGGGTTCATTTTTGTTTAACCCATTTTTAGAGATGATGTGTATTATTTAGCCTCAGGTTCTGTATGCACTCCACCATTCACTTGAATAATTTTCTAGGATCACATATGGGGATTTGAACCACCATTTTTTTTGATAAGTAGCCATGCTTGTCCAGTTGATCAACTGTTTGAATCGTTTAGACGCCTGTGTCCCGCACATTTTTGCCATGTTTGTAGACAACCTGGAAGACTCTGATTCTTCTGCTCTTGAGTGCTTCAATTATTGTTTGTAATATTTTGTACGAGTATTTTATCTATAGAGCAGAATTTGTGGCTTTCCTACTTGTTTATTGCGCATTTGAATGCAAGTGATTAGTTCAAAACAGGCCTTGCCAGAGGTGGTATGAGCGTGGCAAGCTTGGTAGACTTAACACCGCTGGTGTACTTAAATTTAAGTATGGATGATAAGTTTAGATGACGACTGATGATAGTCATAGGGAAAGGCTTGCTCAGAGGTAATAAAGACATGGCAAACCCTACTGGGGAGGATGTGAGAAAGATAGCTCTGAGGTTGCGCAGACGTGAGCTGGTCGATAGTCGTACTAGGAGGTTAGGTATGATCCCGATATTTTTGGTGGAAAAAAAAAAGAAAGTGAGCTAGAGGTACTATGGACGTGGCTGTTTGCTACCATTGAGGATATCCTACTGAGGGATTTTTGGTGGACCTATTACTTCTTGTGCATGAGAGTGCAAGTAATAAGTTCGAGATGAAACCTTATCAGAGATAATATGGACATGATAGATTTTGTGGACTTAGCACCACTTGCGTACTAAGGGTTAAGTATGGGTGATAAGTTGATATGACAACCGATATCAGGGGTAATATGGACGTGATAATCGATAGCCAAACTCAGAAGGTATTCTCAGAGGTAATATGGACATGGAAAATATGGTCGGGAGAAATAATATGATGATAGTTCAAAGGTAGTATTGACGTGAACCAATGTCCAAAAAATTTACTGAGGAGTGATTTGTTGATTGTGGTTTATTCGGAAATATAGATAGACTTGAGGGTTGCTCCACTAGGGAGATCGTTAGGATGATAGCTCAGAGGTAATATGAACTTGGCTAGTGCCTAAAGAGATTGGTTTGAGTAGTCACTACGGGAGTATGCAAGTGGACCTGAGGACTGCTCCGCTGGAGAACTTTTTGAGGATCCATTATCCATTGCATATCCAGGACTCCTGAATACCGATAATGGCTTCTACATTGATTTGTATAGAAAGGGCAAGACCGTACATAGGCACTTGCTGGAGACAAAGAACTAAGAGTGTAAATACTGTACATCTTGGTTATCTTTGATGTTGATAAGGAAGTACCAGCCTAGCCTTAGATGTAGTACTTTTTTAGGAACTTATCATTGATGGGTATCAAGAGTAAGTCACCATTGGACTTCTCCAGTCGATTTGGAAAATACTGATTCTACGACAAACGGGCCTTCCTATTTGGGTTAAAACTTGTCGGCCATCTTATGGGTGATAACCATCGACCTCCTTACTGTTAGGATGAGGTCACCTAATGGGTAAGTCCTCTTCTTTACCCATTTGTTGAAGGCTCCCAAGAAATGCGCTTGGTACAACTCAATGCACTATTGAGATAAGAGACATTTCTCGCCGAGTGCTTCTAACTCTTGTAGCCGTCGGCGGTGATTATCGTCGACGGTTAGCCGGTTGGAGAGAGCTACTCGTAGCGAAGGAATTTGGACCTCGATGGGGAGGATTACTTCACTCCCGTAGACAAAGAAGAATGGCCTGCTACCAGTTGGCTTCTGGACTGTTGTGCGGTAGGCCTAGAGACATTCACCCAGCATCTCATTCCAATCATATTTGTTGGATGATACGAACTTCTTGAGTAGCTATATGATGGTATTGTTGAAGGCTTCTGCCAGACCATTTGCTGCTGGATTGTAGGCAGTCGAGGCTACATTCTGAATTCAGTTCTTGTCACAGAATCGATAAAAAACATGACTTATAAATTGTGGACCATTGTCATGGATGATCCTTTGTGGTAAGCCGAAGCAGTATATGATGTAATGCTTGACGAAGCTGATCATGTTTGATGTCTTGACTTCGGCGAGTGGTACATCTTTCGTCCACTTGGAGAAGTAGTCGGTAATATCGAGGATAAACCGATGTCCCTTAGACAAAGATGGACTAATCTGCCCTATGATATCCATTCCCTTTGAATGGCCAGAACGCAACAGTCAGGTGTAGAAACTCTGAGGGTTGGTGGATGAAGTTCGCGTAGATTTGGCACGCTTGGCACTTTCTTACGTAGTCAATGGCGTCTACTACCATTGTCGGCAAATTATAACCTATTCTCAAGAGACGGTCCTGTAGCTTAGGATCTGGATGATGGGAACCGTAAACCTAGTCGTGGGCCTCGTGGAGAGCCTGCTTCGCTTCTGCATTCGATAGACATCATAGCAGAAGACCGTCATAGAAGAGGTGATATAATATTTTGGTAGCTGTATCATAATAGAACCGGAGGGAACATCTTCTGATGGAAGTGGCTTCCTTTGGGTTCTCAGATAGAATTCTATAGACTGCGTAGTCGATGAATGGGAGTCTTGTCACGACTCGTACCCGGATATTCGGACACGAGTACGTGGGTATGTCCAGCCTATGCCACAACATCGGCGGTAGAACACTGTCTGGGTCGACTCTGACTAACTAAATATCTCAACAATATATATATGATATATGTCAATCATCTCAACTCTAAACGGAAAAATAATATGGTATCTCATAAATGTAAACTATACTCAATCATAATGCAAACTAAGGAAGATAGAGCACGAATAGAATAATGAAGAAAAAGAATCACAATACATCCACAAGACTAAAATAATATATACATGCCAACAACCTCAATAAAAGTCTAATATAAGTCTACACAAAATCTAAACCTCCTCAGGCTCTGGTACTAAGTCCTCCTGGTCTACAGGAGTATCCTCTAATGGTATGACCTCCTACGGTCCGTAGTATGTGGGATACTGGTCTAGGAGCCAATCATCTGAAAAATATATCCAATCAGGATTGGAGCAAAGTACATACCTCTGAAAACAGTTTCAAATACATAATCGAGCATATATAACAGATAATAGAAAAGAATACAAGATAACTAAACAACAGAATAAAATGAACTAGAGTGAACAGGTAATGTTCTGGAATGAAAAATATGCAATAGAATATCTGCCATATAATGAAAATAACTGAAATCTAACTAATGTCTCATGAATGCAAGTTTATTATGTGATCGGTTTAGGTTGAACACGAATACTATATAGTAACTCGATTACAAGTATGGTATATAATCGACATATATACGAATACACTGGGGCTTGATCACATAATCAACTCCTACTCCCCCATCCCCAACTAATACCAATATATCCAATCATGACACATTACGAATACGAATATAGGCACACTAAACACGAGCAGTGTGTGTACACAAATATAAGCACACTGAATACGAGCAGTGTATGAACACGAAGTACACTAAATCAATACCCGATACACACGATGAAATACATGTGAAGGAGTACCCACTGAACATGGTAAGAGATAACATATAAACACGAAGTACACTAAATTAATACCTGATACACACGATAAAATATATGTAAAGTAGTACCCACTGAACACGGTAAGAGATAACATCTTCTAACAGGATCCATGTAGTACCAGTCCGTGAAACTACTGTGTCAGAATCAAGTATACAGTTCTAAAATATGAGATATATATACTATTATAAAATAAAAACTAACAGATAAATGTACTCGTCTGAGGTCCTGAGCAAGGTATGTCTCTCGATGTCCAAGTTAGTGTCACACAGACCTATATATAGTATATTGCATCAATACAAGGTTTTGAAATAAAAATAAGTTAAACTAGTTTAATTCTAGGTCATAAAGCTATTTCTAAGTCAAAATAGTCAAACTAGGTCAACTATAGGTCAAACTAGTCAAACTTAGTCAAACTAGCTATTTCTAGGTTGTATGAGTCCATCTCTAGGATACTGGGTCCATACACTATGTAACTAGGCTATACTAGCTATGTTAGGATACTAGGATACCAACAAAATACCGTATCATAAGATACGTAAGTTATTAGATATGAAAATACTATAATATATATATATACAAGACAAAATATATAGTACTCCTAGCTAAAATAATGCTAAGTGGATACCTTGGCTTTGAACCAAATGCGGTATCACACCACCTATACACCCATCTTGATATACAAACTCAATACCTTGAGTAAAAACTAATATATTGACATTACCTTGGTATCACAAGGTAATCCAATATCTAACATATATCTAACTACCCATACACCTAACTATATGCTAACAGGCATTTAAACTTATAACAATACTATACTAAACTTAACGTACTAATATACCTCTTAATATTTAATACCCGTACCCAAGATACCTCAACTCTCATTACCTTGGTATCACAAGGTAAACAACTAAGAATAAAACTAACAAATGCTAACTAGTGCTTATATATATATAAATATATATATATATATATATATATATATATATATATATATATATATATATATATATATATAACTTACTAACTTATCAAAATAAACTAACTTAGCTTATTACTAGCTTATCTTAACTTATCTATAACTTACATATAAGCACTTGCTACTGCTGCTGTAGCTTACTGCAGTTGCTGCTTGCTGCTGCTTTCCGCTACTCACTGCTTCTGCTATGCTTCTATTCACTTTTTCTGCTGCTGCTTTCTTCTCACTACTTCTGCTGCTGCTTCTGTTTACTGCTTCTGCTACTGCTTCCCACTTTTTCTGCTGCTTACGGCTTCTGCTTTTCCGGTCTGCTTGCTGCTGCTTATTGTCTATAATTCTCCTTCTAGCTCACACGCACACATCTAATACACACATACACTTACTCACATAACTACATATATATATAAATATATTTATATCCATATATATATATATATATATATATATATATATATATATATATATATACTATTCTCCCATGACCACCAACACATCAAAATAAAATAAAGCACATACACATAATTATACATATACATATATATCACATAATAATTATAATTATAATATTCTAATAGTTATAACCTTGGCAAATTGAATTGAAATACAAGGAAACAAACATGTGGAGTACACCGCATCCGTATCACACTCAATTTATGATACGCTTGCGATACAGAACTATCACAACATCAAACGTATCCCAAAGGACACAAGCAAGTCTAAATTCATAACTAGAAGAAACACGAAGTGTTAGCTATTCGACTACGTGCCCGTGTTAAAATGTGATATGCTCAAACCCCCGTATCGAAAGAAAATACCTAAATCAACCTGTATCGCCAAATTATCATGATACGGCCTACACATATCCAATTATGGTACGACAGTAGTCACACATAATCAAACACATGTCAATTCGGTCTAATTGACATATTGACAAATATAAGATGTGTCAATCTCAGAATTCCCCTAAAATTGACACAAAATACCACATAACTTTTTCTATAGGCCTCCTATGAACATAATTCTAATTCCTTTGGGTAGCCTTAGTACATGGGAGGGTTCCTAATGATTAAATTATAGATTTAGAGTCTAATTAGAGAGAAAAAACTGAATTGTACCTATTGAGAGATGGATTTCCAATACAATTCTCCAAATGAGTGTCAATAGCCTTCAACTTGTAGATCATTGCTCCTCCTTGTAGATCCTTGCCTCCTCTTTACAGATCCTTACTTCGTTCTTGTTCTAATAGCCTCCAATAATAAATAGGGAAGGAATTGGAAAGAGTGTGTAGAAATTTGTGTAGGAATGAAGGGATTTGAAAGAGAGAAAATTTTAGATCTAGATTTGAAATAAAAAATAAAGAAAGAGAGAGTCTCTCCCCACTCCAATAGGTGGCCGGCCTCTACCCCCTCCTCCAAGCTACTATAAATGTTCACAATACCCCTTGGACTTGTTATGAAGAAATTAATTAAGGAGGAAAAGTTCTAGTCTAATTGGTTTAACTAATTAATTCATCCTCCTAATGAATGGACTTACTATTAGGCTCAATTCTAACTAAAATTAAATGGTCTATAGATCTAATCTAAACTAGTTAGGTCCACTAACACAAGTCCAAAATAAAAATCTAACATCTAACAATAAATAAATAATATAATAAATAATATTTATAACATGCACAATATTTAATATTATATTTCTTAAAATAAAATATCTATGCCAAATTACCAAACTATCACTAGTTGGAAAAGTGAGGGTGATAGTCTCTAGTCTTGGGAGTCGGTGCTCATCTCTACTGAGTAGCTCAGGCACTGATAGAGGTTGTTCTTCGGGCAGACCAGCTCCTGACCGATCACGGTGATCAGTTCGTGAGTATTGACCGGAACAACTAGAGAGGCTGCGAGACCGGCCAGGGTATCAGCCTCAATATTTTGCAGTCAGGAAGACATGCTCTATGAATAACCCCTCAAAGGTGGAGATTATTCCAAGCATGGCTTGGTAGTAGGGGAGTAAGTCTTTATTCCGGACTTCGTACTCGCCTCGGACTTGATTGACTATCAGCTTGAAATTGTCGTAGGCTTCTAGGTAGTCCACTCTTACTTGTTTGGCGAGTTGGAGCCCAATGACGAGGGCGTTATACTCTGCCAAATTATTGTAGCATGACTCAGTGAGTGAGTAGGCATGGTTGATATCCAGATCATGTGGGGAGATCAGTACTATCTTGACGCCAACGAAAATATCGCCTTTGGGCCCTGTTCTTGGAGCACCTCAAAGAATATTCGCCAAACGGCTTCTATGGTCGTGGTCAAGTTTGAGTCTGTAACCTCATCTGGGATATCCTCGTAGAGCTTCAAGGTTTTTGGTACCAGGTGGACTGTGAGAAAATTTGTCGATGCCTGACCTTTGACGGCCTTCTGTGGGACGAATACCATGTCATATGGTGACAACAGTATTGCCCATGTGGCTAGGCGAGAGTTGAACACTCCAGGTTTCATCATGAGGATACTGAGGGGATTAAATTATGAGATCACTTGGATAGTTTGTCCTGCCATTTGGATGGCGAAGACTAGAGCAAGGCACTCCTTCTCGATGGAGTTGTACCTGTACTCTGCGTCGGCCATCATCCTACTAAAATAGTAGATGGCCTGCTCGTGACCTGCGTCGCTTGTCTGGACTAGCAGAGTGCCAAGAGAGTGATCCATTGCTAGTACGTAGAGCAGAAAGGGTTTCCTATAATTGAGGCTACCAATACTGGAGGGCTCATGAGGTATTCTTTGATGTCGTCAAAAGCTCGTTGGAATTATTTGCTCCAGATAAAGGAGTCTTCCTTCTTCATAAGCTGAGTGAATGACTGACAATGTCCCAAGATGTTTGATATGAATCTCCTGATATAGGCCAGTCTTCCTTGAAGGCCACGAAGTTCTCTGAGGTTATTCGATGAGCGCATTTTAAGGATTGATTTAGTCTTGTCAGGGTCCACATGGATACCCTTCAAAGTTATGACAAAACCCAGAAATTTGCCGCTGGAGACTCCTAGAAAAGATTTGGTGGGATTCATCTTTAGCTGGTGCATACGCATGAGGTCGAACACAGTCTTTAAATCCTGGAGGTGATCATCTTTGGAGCAACTCTTGACAGTGATATTATCAATGTAACACTTGACCGTCTTATGTAGATGCTTATAAAAGATGGTGCTCATCGCTCGCTAGTATGTAGCACCGGCGTTCTTCAGACCGAAGGGCATGACTGTATAGCAGTATACTCCTATCGACGTTCGGAACAATGTATGCTTTCCATCATCAGGAGACATCTTGATTTGATTGTAGTCTGAGAATTCGTCCATGAAGGATATGCGCTTGAAGCCACATGTATTTTTGATCATTATGCCTGTGATCGGAAGGGGAAACTCGTCCTTAGGACATGCTAAATTTAGGTTGCAAAAGTCAATACTGATACGTGTCTTCCCGTTCTTTTTGACGATGGGCACGATGTTGGATACCTAATCTGGATGTTATTCTTCGCGGACGAAGCCACTATCTATCAATTTATTGACTTCAGCTTCAATGGTATTCATGATATTTGACCAGAACCGTTATTACTGTTGTTTGACAGGTTTAGCGTTCGGCAAAATGTTGAGTTTGTGGACCGCAATTTGGGAGTCCAGTCCCGGCATGTCTTCTTAACTCCAAGCAACGACATCAATGTATTCTCTGATGAGCTGTAGCAAGGATTCATGATCCTCATTCGTCAGACTCTTGTTGATGAAGATAGGTTTAGGGAAGGATTCTTTGCCATGATTGACTTGTATAACTTCGTCCTCAGTAGGAGGTTCTCGTTGTTTGAATTGCATTTTCCATTGTACATCTAAGCATTGGGCCCATAGTTCTGCTTCAAAGAGTTCTGGAGGATCCTCGTTGTCTTCCTCAAGGTCAGCTGATACTATGTTGGCAGACAATGTTTGTTTTAGCATCTTTTCGCTACTGATATCAGAGTTCAAAGAGGAAGACTCTGAAGAGTAAGATTGTAACTCATCTTCTCCATCCGAGCCTTCGGTGGTTGAGTGAGGCATGACATACCCTAAGCCATACTTGGTCTTATGGTAGTATTCCTCAGACCTACCTACCGGAACGGGGAGGCGCAAGGGCAGTCGTTGTCCTTTGCCATAATTCAGACCTTGGTTTCTTTTAAGATCATAATCCATATTCTGGATAAGGTGTTTGGCTTGACCACTGAACTGGTAGAGTTGTATTTTGTCGGTATCGATTTCTGAACCATGTTCCTCCGGAATAAAGGACCAGAGACATTTAACTC
This sequence comes from Iris macrosiphon, assembly GCA_036927795.1. Taxonomy (NCBI): domain Eukaryota; kingdom Viridiplantae; phylum Streptophyta; class Magnoliopsida; order Asparagales; family Iridaceae; genus Iris; species Iris macrosiphon. Next base: position 95,504,103 of record JAYESA010000016.1, on the reverse strand, counting down.
TGCCGAAGATGATGGGTTTGCCTTTCCTCCTCCTTGCTGAAACTGTGAAATAGTAACCTTGGCTAGGAAGGATCTGGTTTACTTCATAGGTAGTAGTAACCTATGTATGCAGTTGCAGGCATATTCCATGTTCTAGGGAGTATAATATGTTCAATTGAGTGATATCGGAGTAGTTCAAAGATAACCATTTATTTATAAAGTATAGGATCTTTTCCAGGGTAATTACATTATCTAGGGACAGAGTGTTAGCATGAGCCGCTACGTACTCTTCTAGTTCGTCTTCCTCGAGATTTGTCTCCAATATGAGTGAGGGGTTCGGAGGCCTCCTATGAAGCTTGACCACCAAGGGTTCGGAGGCAGAAGCTGGCACTGGATCTTTCTTCCGACTTGGCAGTCGTACCATCAGAGGTTGTAGTGCCTTCCTCTGTATCTTCACAATGAGGGGAGGGGTTGTGTCATGAGCATGTCCCTTGAGGTGGACTGTCAAAGGTTTTCCTGATATTATGCCAATTTCTGTTTAATCATCGGAGTCATTCCCTCCTTCGTCCTGGCGAACTTGCTTATACGGGAGTGAATCTGAGTAGTAAGCCTCTACCCCTTTGAAAGGATCCACGTCGGCAAATTCAGTCATGACGATGCGTGATCGTCTGCGTACTTCAAGCACTGGTGCAAGTTTGAAGGTACGATCATGTATTGATGTATCCATGGATATCCCAGGAGAACATTGTAGGATATGTCAATGTCTATGACGTAGCATGTGACCTCTGTTTTTAGATCACCGATTTGGCACTTCAAGCCAATCTTGCCCAGATGGTAGCTTCTTTCTGAGTTGAAGCCACTGAGGGCAGTGTTGGTCGCAGCCAGGCGATGCATCGGGATGCCCAAGGTCTAAAGCAGACTCTACGAGATGATGTTAATTGACGAACCTGGGTCGATGTGCATCCGATCCACCTTGATGGCACCAATATATCTTGTGTTATATAGAGGACGATTGTACCGATTGTTCTTTAGCAACATGTCTTGTTATGAGAACGTAATATTGAGTATCGCCTCCATCGTATTGTTCCAGTGGGGGCATGTAGCGGAATCCTCATTGTAAACTCCCTCAACCAAATTTCAGTAATTTAGGATTAGTTTAGACTAATTAGAATTATAGCAACTTTTTAAAATTTTATTTATTATATAATCTATTTGATTGTGCACCTGTTCATTACACAATTAATTAGGACATCCCACTAGCTGTTAAACCCTAAACAAATTTCATATACCTGCCCTAGACTTGTTAGACTACTTTTTCTGTATTTTGTGCAACTCCCAGAAACCTTGTTTGATGCTTCGTTTTAGTCGTCCAAATATCGTTACAAACGTACGTATTTATTTCCTATTTAAATTTCTGCTCTTTACCCATCTCTGAATCCCTAGAGATTTGAGGACCAGTAGGCACCTATTTTGCCCAAACAAAAATACGATAATATTCTACTCTAATTGTATTACAATTATCATATTGACACCGTAGAGAAATTATGACCCTAACTGTCTCAAAATAATTAGTGAACACCGTGCACAGTATTTATTAAATAATAAATACGAGGATCTGTGTCACCCAGAAATCAGACCCTGACTCTGCCCAGGATCACCCCACACTGTCCAAAATATTTTCCCCAGCTATTTCCCCCATTTTTATACAATTTAGTATTTCGGGGAATCAGTATTTAAAATCAGGTAAATTGCGTAATTGCGCAAAATACCAATTTTAGGAATTTTATGCAAATTATGGAATTACAATGGTTTTTATGCAAAATACATGTGAGGTGGCATAACCTCATTGGCTATTAACCCTAACACCTACATGTGGCATTAAGTATCCAAAAAAATCCTGCAAAAATATCCCAAAAATCGAATTTACAAAAATACCCCCAAACTTCCTTTTATTTACTAAACTGCCATTGGGCCAAACCCTATATAAACCGACCCCCCCTCTCTTCAAACTTACATCTCCTCCCTCAGCCACTTTCGGCCACCCCCTCCGGCCAAACTCAGGCGAAGCCTTTGCCACCTCCCTCCCTTCCCTCCGACCAAGCCCCACCGTCTGTACCACCCTGCTCCGCCGGCCACAGCCCCCGCAACCCCATCTCCCCAACACCACCACCCACAGACACCATCACCCGAACCACCCCCTACGCCGCCTCCGGCCACCGTGCACCGCCACCACCCTCAGCAATCGACTCGCCGTCCTCCCCTCCACCGGACCACCAACCCTCACCGCCCCACGACGCTTCCTCCGGCCGCCCTAGCCCCCGCAGCATCCTCCCCCACACCCGCAGAGCAACCCCTCCTTCACCTCCGACGGCCTCCAGCCACCGCCACTGCCGTCATGGACCACCGCCACCACCACCAAACTGACCGCCCCTCCTTCCTCCGTCGAACCCGCACCCTGCCCGGCCACCTCCGCCGCTCCTCCGCCGCCGGCAGCCCCCGCACTCTGCTGCTGCTGCTGCTGCTAACAGCTACTGCTGCTGTTCCCGCTCCTCCGGCCTCCTCCGGCCGACTCCGCCGCCGTCCACCGGCCGTCGACGACCCCTAGGGCCCACCTGTCAGAGGGTATAACCCTAAACCCTAATATATATGTAAATATATATATATTCCTATATGTATATGTATATGTATATATATATGTATATATATATGTATATTACTATGTATTTATATGTATATCTATATACATATATATTATATTATAATATATATGTATTATATACTGTTATTATACAGTATATTATACTGTATATACTATTATTATATATTTACTAAATATATGTATATATAACTATTATTCTATACATATATAATTATATATATTTATAAGTATATATGTATATGTATATGTATATTTATATATATACTATTATGAAATAATTATTAATGCATTTTTAATTCTATTTTTTTTCTTATATATATATATATATAATATATATAAATATATGTATACATATATTTATATATATGTTATGTATATGTATATATATAACATATTATATATATGTGTTATATTATTACTATTATTTATAGTATATATGTATGTATATATTCTATGCATTTTCTTTTATTTATTTATGTGCACTTATATACATATTGTTATTAATATTATAGTACTGGATATATAGTACATATATATTATGTATATATTATTCAGCTGGATAATACAGCTTACACATATTATATATGTATGCTTACATTTCTTACCCTGTCAATTCAATTTATATATATACTATACATAGTACTATATATTATGGTACATAGATATATATATTCTGTACTGTTTATTCAATTTACCTATATATATATACATCAGTGGATATACCCTGATAATATATATGTATTTACTTCTGCCCTGTCATTTTAATTTATTTAAATTATATATCAGTGGATATACCCTGATTATTATATTATTATAAATCAGAGGATACACCCTGATAATATTATATTATATTATTATATATATAGCAGTGGATATACCCTGCGACTATTTACTGCATTTTTTTTCTGTTCTTTATATACTATATATACTGCTATATATATTATATATATATCTATATATATATACATACTATATAAGTATATATATATATATATATATATATATATATATATATATATATATATATATACTTTATATTTCAATCATAATATTCACGAACCCTGTCTATTTTAACAGAAACCAACTACAGCACAGCCAGTGACCCCCTGTCACCAGCAACCTCAAACCTGACTGTGAGATCAGGTTATCAACACTATCAGGGAGTAGGCAAGTATACCTTGCCAAGTTAATGTTTAAATTCTCAAATACTGTTATATGCTTCTTGTTTCTGAAATTCATATACCAAGAGTACCTGAGACTGCCTCTGGTACAGTCAACTGATACGTTGACAATTAGTGTAAATAACTTAGTCTTACTGACTCACCAACACTGTGAGAGTATCCTGATATTCTCCTAGACCCTATCACGGAAATACGCAACATGGTTGCATTATATATATGGATGTGAGCTGCGTATTTGATTAGCTACCAGTACGTGTGACCCGCATCACGGATTTAGAATAACTCAAGAAATGTACGACTTGACATTTAGTTTCATTGGGATGGGAAAGATAACTAGTAGACGTATGGGACACCCCCTCCATATATGATTATACCTTCGTACCATGCTCCTCGGAGATGGTCGATTGCAGAGCTACCCGTGAGTCCGGGGGCATACAACACATATACTAGCCAGTCACCACGATTGGTGAATTACGTCAGCGTATGTCTAGCCACACATTCCCATGCGTACTACGAGATCTTTACTTGCATTTTCACTTAGAATGGTTAGCACCCTGTATTTATTTCCTTTATTCAGTATTACATACATGTCATATCATTTTCTGTATCTTGTTATGTCCCACTGAGGACATGGTTCCCTGCCAGATCTAGACGAGGCTTTCTACCCCACTGTGTACGGCCCTGATCAGGAGGCTAGATGTGCTACCGAGGAGGAGCTCGAGGAGACATCCTCAGAGTATGCTTGACCATAGAGGCCTGCCACCTGGAGATGGAGATATTTTTCTCAGATAGACACTGCTTAGTCTATCTGATTTTTCTGCGCTATTATCAGTTTTTGTAGTAGGCTTGTATTCTCACCAGTTGTGTACTGTATCAGACTCAGTTTTATATATATATTCAGCACTTGTTTTTCTGACATCTTGTTGTGGATGAGATAGATATACCTGTTTGTACTTGCAGTATTTTAGGACAGCGTAGCACGTTCCTTTGGGTCCATCAAAGTGGATTAAGCCCTTAGTGACGTGTCAGCTGGCCAGTGACACGTGGCCTAGATTCCTGACATTTTGGGACTGAGGCGTGACACGGTTTTAGTGGTGGCCCATGCAGGTCTAGTTTTATTGCTAGTGGAATGATGACATGCCCAGCAAGCCTGCAATAGGATAGGAATATTAGGTCTCATCCACACTGACACCATCTTTACAATTTCTATTATTGCATCTTGCTTGATTATCATTATTTATCTCCTTTGTATTTTCTAATTATCCTATTTTTCTCAGAAATATGGACATACCCGGGAAACCTGCGAATAATGGGGCTGACCAAGCAACAGATCCTTCGCCAAGTGCCCAAGGAACTCCGTCCAATCACCAGAATTCTGGTCAGGAGACGACACCAACACCGCAGGCGGAGACACCTTTGCCTCCACCTCCAGCCTTGCCTATCCTGATGCCACAACTTAAGGGTCAACCTCAAATATTACAGTTTCTCCAGACTATGTTGCAGAACCAGTGGCAACAGACTGAGGCCCTGAGACAGTCTCAGTGGCAGCAAACTGAAGCTCTGCGACAGACGTTGATGACGGCTTTGGAGAGAGCTACTACTCCGACACCAGCACCTGTCCAACCAGCGGGCATAGTTCGAGGCTTCCATCAAATGAGCCCGAGAGATTTCAAAGGCAACGAGACTCCTGAGGAGATCTCCGACTGGATCTCCAACACCGAAATGCTGCTAGAAGGATCGCAACTCACCCCCGACCTATGGATAACTGCTGTGAGGGGCCAACTTCTTGGCAATGCCCATCACTTGTGGGAATCCATAGAGCGCAGCGTCGACAAGTACTTCCCAGCGACAGTCCAGAATGCCCTATACTCCCAGTTCCTGCACCTGGAGCAGGGAAACATGACGGTAGATGCCTACGACGCGGAGTTTAGCAGACTAAGTCATTTCGGTGCTGATCTGATCCCGAACGAGCTGAAGAAGGCTAAAAGATTCCACCATGGCCTTAACTACGAGCTCCAGAGGTACACAACAATGCAGTCAAGAATCTCCTACAACGAGGTTCTTACCGAAGCCAGGGAACAAGAAGCAATTGGCCGAGGAGCAAGGCGCTCAAATTCAACCTTCCCGGCCAAGAATCAGCAAGGAGCAGGAGGACCTATACGACGTCCCCAATATCAGACTCAGCAGACGACGGGGCCTTACCAGAAGAAGAAGCTCCCGATTTGTCACTTTTGTGGCAAAAAGGGGCATTTTATGAGAGACTGCAGGAAGAAGAACGGATTATGCCTGCTATGTGGAGCTAGCCAACACATGGCCAAAGACTGCCCACAACGCAGAGATGCAGCACCTCAGCAAGGGCAGAAGCCAGGAACACAAGCCCAGAAGATGCTACCCTCCACATCAGGAGGATATCAGCGAGGAGCACCCTTGCTTACTCAGGAGGCCCAGTTCAAGGCCATACAATAACCTGGAGGGCAAAAGCAGGGACAAGTTTTGCGTTAGCTGCAGTTGCAGAAGAGCCTGAAGGGAAAACTATAACAGGTACCATTTTAGTTGCATCATTACCTGCAACTGTATTATTCGATTCTGGGGCTACTTTGTCTTTCATATCCAGTAGTTTCGTAGCCATGCACAAACTATCCACTTCCCCACTGCCTAAGTGTTGAAAAATACTTACTGGAGGAGGTATTGTTCCAGTTACCAACATTATTAAAACCTGCCCTATAGTTGTTTGTAGTAAAGGACTAAGGGCACGATTTTTGGTACTTCCAATGCCAAATTTTGATGTTGTCTTAGGCATGGACTGGTTAAGCCAGAATAATGCTGTCCTAGACTGCCGAAAGGGTAGTGTTATCTTTAAACCCCCAGATCACCCGGAGTTCGAATATGTCCGAGGAACCATCGAGCAAGGAGTAGGCCAGACTCCTAGAGCTTACATGGCGATGGAGACAACACTTCCATCAGTTGTAGCAGAGTTCACAGACGTATTTCCAGAAGAATTGCCAGGCCTACCGCCTGACAGAGAAGTGGAATTCATTATTGAGCTGATACCCGGAGCTGCACCAGTATCCTCCAATGTATACCGATTGGCGAAGAAGGAGCTTGACGAGCTGAAGCTTCAACTGGAGGAATTACAGATCAAGGGATTTGTTCATCCTAGTGCATCACCCTGGGGAGCACCAGTGCTGTTTGTACCAAAGAAGGACGGAATATATCGCATGTGCATTGATTACAGGGCCCTCAATGCTCTGACAATCAAAAACAAGTACCCCTTGCCGAGAATTGATGACCTGTTCGATCAACTAACAGGAGCCGTGGTATTCTCGAAGATAGACTTGAAATCAGGCTATCATCAGGTCAAGGTACGGAGAGAAGACATTCCAAAGACAGCATTCGGGACTCGTTATGGTCACTACGAGTTCCTGGTGATGCCATTTGGACTGACTAATGCACCTGCTATATTCATGAATCTGATAAACCGAGTCTTCCACCAATATCTGGACCAGTTTGTGGTAGTCTTCATCGACGACATTCTGGTATATTCGAAGAGCCACGTGGAGCATGAGGAGCACTTAAGACTAGTACTAGAGACGCTGAGACAGGAGAGCCTTTATGCTAAGATGAGCAAGTATGAATTTTTCCTTGATCGTATCGCCTTTCTGGGATACGTCATCACAGGAAAAGGTATCTCGGTGGACCCAGCAAAGATTTCATCTGTGGAGACATGGCCAACTCCGACCAATGTCTCAGAGGTGAGAAGCTTTCTAGGACTTGCCGGATATTACCGGAGGTTCGTAGAAAACTTTGCAAGAATCTCGGAGCTAATTACCCGTCTTACCCGCAAGGAGCAGGAGTTCATATGGACTGAAGAATGTCAGAAAGCTTTTGATGAATTGAAAAAGCGTCTAACTACAGCCCCCATTTTGACTATACCATCTGGATCCGGAGGTTTCGTCATCTATAGCGATGCATCCGGAAAAGGATTTGGTTGTGTCTTAATGCAACATGGGAAGGTTGTAGCTTATGCCTCAAGACAGCTGAGGACTCATGAGAAGAATTACCCCACTCACGACCTGGAGCTTGCCGCAGTCATCTTCGCCTTGAAGCTATGGAGACACTATCTATATGGCGAACGAGTAGAGATTTTCACCGATCACAAGAGCTTGAAATATGTCTACACTCAGAAAGACTTAAATCTGAGGCAAAGACGGTGGCTTGAAGTAATGACGGATTTCAAAATTAATCTACAGTACCATCCGGGGAAAGCTAATGTGGTGGCAGATGCTCTAAGCAGAAGACCCTCGGCATTCTTTATGATCACCCAACCAGGTCTTCTGAGAGATCTAGAAAATTTGGGAATAGAGGTCATTATGCCAGGACTTGACGGCCAATTATCAAACTATCAGCTGCAATCAACCTTGGTAGAAAGAATCAAAGCTGCTCTACCAACAGATGCAAGATTTCAGAGGCTTCGACAAAGAACAGAGGCTGGAATTCAGACAGGATATCGCATACACGAAGATGGGACTCTAAGATGTGGTGATCGTCTTTATGTTCCAAATGGAGAACTTCGTAATGAGTTGATGTCAGAAGCTCATAGCTCAACATACTCTATACATCCAGGAGGCACAAAGATGTACAGAGATCTGCGACAATATTACTGGTGGCATGGAATGAAGCGGGAGATAGCACACTTTGTGGCTAAATGCCTGGTGTGTCAGCAAGTCAAGGCTGAGCATCAAAGATCTGCCGGTCTACTTCAACCCCTTCCAATACCCGAGTGGAAATGGGAACACGTTACGATGGACTTTGTTACGGGCTTTCCAAGAAGTCCTAGTGGCCGTAATGCTGTATGGGTGATTGTAGACAGACTCACTAAGGCTGCTCATTTCCTACCTTTCAGAGTCGGACAATCTACCGAAGTCTTGGCGGATATGTACATGAAGGAGATAGTGCGTCTACATGGAGTACCAGTCAGTATAATATCTGACAGGGATACGAGATTTACATCTTACTTTTGGCGAAGTATGTAAGAGAGTCTTGGTACCCGCCTCAAGTTCAGCACCTCGTATCATCCGCAGACAGATGGCCAGTCAGAGCGCACCATCCAGACTCTAGAAGATATGCTGAGAGCCTGTATGCTTGATTTCAGCAGATCATGGGAAGATCACTTACATCTGGTGGAATTTTCCTACAACAACAGCTATCAAGCGAGCATTCAAATAGCTCCCTTTAAAGCTTTGTATGGAAGGAAATATCGTTCTCCAGTATGCTGGAGCGATGTTGGCGAGAGACAGATCTTGGGTCCAGAACTGATCATTCGTACGGTGGAGAAGGTAAAGAAGATCCAGGGACACCTACGAGCTGCACAAGACAAGCAGAAGCACTGGGCCAACATTCATCGCCGACCTCTCGAGTTCCAAGTAGGGGAGCATGTGTTCTTGAAGATCTCACCTACCAGAGGAACTATCAGATTTGGAGGAAGAGGAAAGCTAAGTCCAAGGTACATTGGACCCTTCGATGTGCTAGATCGCGTCGGAGAAGTTGCTTACAGGCTAGCTCTACCTCAGACCTTGGAGGGAGTACATGACGTCTTCTACGTATCTCAGCTAAGGAGGTACATTCCAGACCCGAGTCATGTGCTGGACTATTCAGAGATCACCATCGGGCCGAGCTTATCGTACCAGTAGGAGCCTGTAGAGATCCTGGACCGTAGCGAGAAAGTGTTGCGAGGCCAGACTATTCCTCTCGTTCGTGTTGCATGGAGACATCATGCACCAGGTGAATCTACCTGGGAACGAGAAGAGGATATTCGTCAGCGTTATCCCCATCTATTTCCAAACCAGGGTATGTCCAATATTTCAAATTCAATCTTTCTTAATCATCATATGTCCTTAATTAATTTTTTTTTATTCTCATTATATGTGTGTTTTTATTTCGAGGACAAAATATTCTAAGGAGGGTAGATTGTAAACTCTCTCAACCAGATTTCAGTAATTTAGGATTAGTTTAGACTAATTAGAATTATAGCAACTTTTTAAAAATTTATTTATTATATAATCTATTTGATTGTGCACCTGTTCATTACACAATTAATTAGGACATCCAACTAGCTGTTAACCCTAAACAAATTTCACATACCTACCCTAGACTTGTTAGACTACTTTTTCTGTATTTTGTGCAACTCCAAGAAACCTTGTTTGATGCTTCGTTTTAGTCGTCCAAATATCGTTACAAACGTACGTATTTATTTCCTATTTAAATTTCTGCTCTTTACCCATCTCTGAATCCCTAGAGATTTGAGGACCAGTAGGCACCTGTTTTGCCGAGCGCACCATCCAGACTCTAGAAGATATGCTGAGAGCCTGTATGCTTGATTTCAGCGGATCATGGGAAGATCACTTACATCTGGTGGAATTTTCCTACAACAACAGCTATCAAGCGAGCATTCAAATGGCTCCCTTTGAAGCTTTGTATGGAAGGAAATGTCGTTTCCCAGTATGCTAGAGCGATGTTGGCGAGAGACAGATCTTGGGTCCATAACTGATCATTCGTACGGTGGAGAAGGTAAAGAAGATCCAGGGACACCTACGAGCTGCACAAGACAGGCAGAAGCATTGGGCCAACATTCATCGCCGACCTCTCGAGTTCCAAGTAGGGGAGCATGTGTTCTTGAAGATCTCACCTACCAGAGGAACTATCAGATTTGGAGGAAGAGGGAAGCTAAGTCCAAGGTACATTGGACCCTTCGATGTGCTAGATCGCGTCGGAGAAGTTGCTTACAGGCTAGCTCTACCTCAGACCTTGGAGGGAGTACATGACGTCTTCCATGTATCTCAGCTAAGGAGGTACATTCCAGACCCGAGTCATGTCCTGGACTATTCAGAGATCACCATCGGGCCGAGCTTATCGTACCAGGAGGAGCCTGTAGAGATCCGGGACCGTAGCGAGAAAGTGTTGCGAGGCCAGACTATTCCTCTCATTCGTGTTGCATGGAGACATCATGCACCAGGTGAATCCACCTGGGAACGAGAAGAGGATATTCGTCAGTGTTATCCCCATCTATTTCCAAACCAGGGTTTGTCCAATATTTCAAATTCAATCTTTCTTAATCATCATATGTCCTTAATTAAATTTTTTTTTTTCATTCTCATTATATGTGTGTTTTTATTTCGAGGACGAAATATTCTAAGGAGGGTAGATTGTAAACTCCCTCAACCAGATTTCAGTAATTTAGGATTAGTTTAGACTAATTAGAATTATAGCAACTTTTTAAAAATTTATTTATTATATAATCTATTTGATTGTGCATCTGTTCATTACACAATTAATTAGGACATCCCACTAGCTGTTAAACCCTAAACAAATTTCACATACCTGCCATAGACTTGTTAGACTACTTTTTCTGTATTTTGTGCAACTCCCAGAAACCTTGTTTGATGCTTCGTTTTAGTCGTCCAAATATCGTTACAAACGTACGTATTTATTTCCTATTTAAATTTATGCTCTTTACCCATCTCTGAATCCCTAGAGATTTGAGGACCAGTAGGCACCTGTTTTGCCGAGCGCACCATCCAGACTCTAGAAGATATGCTGAGAGCCTGTATGCTTGATTTCAGCGGATCATGGGAAGATCACTTACATCTGGTGCAATTTTCCTACAACAACAGCTATCAAGTGAGCATTCAAATGGCTCCCTTTGAAGCTTTGTATGGAAGGAAATGTCGTTCCCCAGTATGCTGGAGCGATGTTGGCGAAAGACAGATCTTGGGTCCATAACTGATCATTCGTACGGTGGAGAAGGTAAAGAAGATCCAAGGACACCTACGAGCTGCACAAGACAGGCAGAAGCACTGGGCCAACATTCATCGCCGACCTCTCGAGTTCCAAGTAGGGGAGCATGTGTTCTTGAAGATCTCACCTACCAGAGGAACTATCAGATTTGGAGGAAGAGGGAAGCTAAGTCCAAGGTACATTGGACCCTTCGATGTGCTAGATCGCGTCGGAGAAGTTGCTTACAGGCTAGCTCTACCTCAGACCTTGGAGGGAGTACATGATGTCTTCCATGTATCTCAGCTAAGGAGGTACATTCCAGACCCGAGTCATGTGCTGGACTATTCAGAGATCACCATCGGGCCGAGCTTATCGTACCAGGAGGAGCCTGTAGAGATCCTGGACCGTAGCGAGAAAGTGTTGCGAGGCCAGACTATTCCTCTCGTTCGTGTTGCATGGAGACATCATGCACCAGGTGAATCCACCTGGGAACGAGAAGAGGATATTCGTCAGCGTTATCCCCATCTATTTCCAAACCAGGGTATGTCCAATATTTCAAATTCAATCTTTCTTAATCATCATATGTCCTTAATTAATTTTTTTTTTCATTCTCATTATATGTGTGTTTTTATTTCGAGGACGAAATATTCTAAGAAGGGTAGATTGTAAACTCCCTCAACCAGATTTTAGTAATTTAGGATTAGTTTAGACTAATTAGAATTAGAGCATCTTTTTAAAAATTTATTTATTATATAATCTATTTGATTGTGCACCTGTTCATTACACAATTAATTAGGACATCCCACTAGCTGCTAAACCCTAAACAAATTTCACATACCTGTCCTAGACTTGTTAGACTACTTTTTCTGTATTTTGTGCAACTCCCAGAAACCTTGTTTGATGCTTCGTTTTAGTCGTCCAAATATCGTTACAAACGTACGTATTTATTTCCTATTTAAATTTCTGCTCTTTACCCATCTCTGAATTCCTAGAGATTTGAGGACCAGTAGGCACCTGTTTTGCCCAAACAAAAATACGATAATATTCTACTCTAATTGTATTACAATTATCGTATTGACATCGTAGAGAAATTATGATCCTAACTGCCTCAAAATAATTAGTGAACACCATGCACAGTATTTATTAAATAATAAATACGAGGATCTGTATCACCCAGAAATCAGACCCTAACTCTGCCCAGGATCACCCCACACTGTCCAAAACATTTCCCCAGCTATTTCCCCCATTTTTGTACAATTTAGTATTTCGGGGAATCAGTATTTAAAATCAGGTAAATTGCATAATTGCGCAAAATACCAATTTTAGGATTTTTATGCAAATTATGGAATTACAAGGGTTTTTATGCAAAATGCATATGAGGTGGCATAACCTCATTGGCTATTAACCCTAACACCTACATGTGGCATTAAGTATCCAGAAAAATCCTGCAAAAATATCCCAAAAATCAAATTTACCAAAATACCCCCAAAGTTCCCTTTATTTACTAAACTGCCATTGGGCCAAACCCTATATAAACCGACCCCCCCTCTCTTCAAACTTACATCTCCTCCCTCAGCCACTTCCGGCCACCCCCTCCGGCCAAACTCAGGCGAAGCCTTCGCCACCTCCCTCCCTTCCCTCCGGCCAAGCCCCACCGCCTGCACCACCCTGCTCCGCCGGCCACAGCCCCCGCAACCCCATCTCCCCAACACCACCACCCACAGCCACCATCACCCGAACCACCCCCTACGCTGCCTCCGGCCACCGTGCACCGCCATCACCCTCACCAATCGACTCGCCGTCCTCCCCACCACCGGACCACCAACCCTCACTGCCCCACGACGCTTCCTCCCGCCGGCCTAGCCCCCGCAGCATCCTCCCCCACACCCGCACAGCAACCCCTCCTTCACCTCCGACGGCCTCCAGCCACCGCCACTGCCGTCGTGGACCACCGCCACCACCACCAAACTGACCGCCCCTCCTTCCTCCGTCGAACCCGCACCCTGCCCGGCCACCTCCGCCGCTCCTCCGCCGCCGGCAGCCCCCGCACTCTGCTGCTGCTGCTGCTGCTAACAGCTACTACTGCTGTTCCCGCTCCTCCGGCCGCCTCCGGCCGACTCCGCCGCCGTCCACCGGCCGTCGACGACCCCTAGGGCCCACCTGTCAGAGGGTATAACCCTAAACCCTAATATATATGTAAATATATATATATTCCTATATGTATATGTATATGTATATATATATGTATATATATATGTATATTACTATGTATTTATATGTATATCTATATACATATATATTATATTATAATATATATGTATTATATACTGTTATTATACAGTATATTATACTGTATATACTATTATTATATATTTACTAAATATATGTATATATAACTATTATTCTATACATATATAATTATATATATTTATAAGTATATATGTATATGTATATGTATATGTATATTTATATATATACTATTATGTAATAATTATTAATGCATTTTTAATTCTATTTTTTTTTCTTATATATATATATATATATATATATATATAATATATATAAATATATGTATACATATATTTATATATATGTTATGTATATGTATATATATAACATATTATATATATGTGTTATATTATTACTATTATTTATAGTATATATGTATGTATATATTCTATGCATTTTCTTTTATTTATTTATGTGCACTTATATACATATTGTTATTAATATTATAGTACTGGATATACAGTACATATATATATTATGTATATACTATTCAGCTGGATAATACAGCTTACACATATTATATATGTATGCTTACATTTCTTGCCCTGTCAATTCAATTTATATATATACTATACATAGTACTATATATTATGGTACATAGATATATATATTCTATACTGTCTATTCAATTTACCTATATATATATACATCAGTGGATATACCCTGATAATATATATGTATTTACTTCTGCCCTGTCATTTTAATTTATTTAAATTATATATCAGTGGATATACCCTGATTATTATATTATTATAAATCAGAGGATACACCCTGATAATATTATATTATATTATTATATATATAGCAGTGGATATACCCTGCTACTATTTACTGTATTTTTTTTTGTTCTTTATATACTATATATACTGCTATATATATTATATATATATCTATATATATATATACATACTATATAAGTATATATATATATATATATATATATATATATATATATATACACTTTATATTACAATCATAATATTCACGAACCCTGTCTATTTTAACAGAAACCAACTACAGCACAGTCAGTGACCCCCTGTCACCAGCAACCTCAAACCTGACTGTGAGATCAGGTTATCAACACTATCAGGGAGTAGGCAAGTATACCTTGCCAAGTTAATGTTTAAATTCTCAAATATTGTTATATGCTTCTTGTTTCTGAAATTCATATACCAAGAGTACCTGAGACTGCCTCTGGTACAGTCAACTGATACGTTGACAATTAGTATAAATAACTTAGTCTTACTGACTCACCAACACTGTGAGAGTATCCTGATATTCTCCTAGACCCTATCACGGGAACACGCAACATGGTTGCATTACATATATGGATGTGAGCTGCTTATTTGATTAGCTACCAGTACGTGTGACCCGCATTACGGATTTAGAATAACTCAGGAAATGTACGACTTGACATTTAGTTTCATTGGGATGGGAAAGATAACTAGAAGACGTATGGGACACCCCCTCCATATATGATTATACCTTCGTACCATGCTCCTCGGAGATGGTCGATTGCAGAGCTACCCGTGAGTCCGGGGGCATACGACATATATACTAGCCAGTCACCACGATTGGTGAATTACGTCAGCGTATGTCTAGTCACACATTCCCATGCGTACTACGAGATCTTTACTTGCATTTTCACTTAGAATGGTTAGCACCCTGTATTTATTTCCTTTATTCAGTATTACATACATGGTATGTCATTTTCTGTATCTTGTTATGTCCCACTGAGGACCTGGTTCCCTGCCAGATCTAGACGAGACTTTCTACCCCCACTGTGTACGGCCCTGATCAGGAGGCTAGATGTGCTACCGAGGAGGAGCTCGAGGAGACATCCTCAGAGTATGCTTGACCATAGAGGCCTGCCACCTGGAGATGGAGATGTTTTTCTCAGATAGACACTGCTTAGTCTATCTGATTTTTCTGCGCTATTATCAGTTTTTGTAGTAGGCTTGTATTCTCACCAGTTGTGTACTGTATCAGACTCAGTTTTATATATATATTCAGCACTTGCTTTTCTGACATCTTGTTGTGGATGAGATAGATATACCTGTTTGTACTTGTAGTATTTTAGGACAGCGTAGCACGTTCCTTTGGGTCCATCAAAGTGGATTAAGCCCTTAGTGACGTGTCAGTTGGCCAGTGACACGTGGCCTAGATTCCTGACATTTTGGGACTGGGGCGTGACACTCATGTAGGTGTCGGCATTTTGTAATGCCTCACTAAGAGAAGCCCGAGTGTCTTTGGAGAGTCGGAGAAGCTCAAATAGAGACAACTTTACTGAAGTGTTGGCGAGCTGGGCCAAGATGTCAAAGTTGTAGGGCTTCTCCAGCCCCTAGGCTGTATCTTTGCGCAGTAATTTGTTAAAGCGAGTATCTTTCTACTTGGACTTATTCGCTGCTAGAGGCTAGGATGGATCCAGATCAGATGTTGTGGCTATAACTATAGGAAGTGCACTATCGTCAGGGATATCATATCTCACTGGTACGCTAGGCCTGATCTCTTTGCTCCTACTATAGCTTCTTCGGGAGGGAGAGAGACTGTGTAGTAGGACTTTGTCACGACCCGCACCCAAAAAATTGGGCATGAGTCGTGGGTACGTCCAGCCTATACCGTAGCATCGGCGGCAGAACGCTGTCTAGGTCTACTATCTAGCTAACAATCTCACGCAATCAATATATATACCTGTCAAGATCTCAACTCCAAACGGAGGAGCAATATGATAATGATAATCACAAGTACTCAATCACGAATCTAAGCATGATAAGATAACAAAGAAGTCTAACAACTACAAAGTCTAAACAACTGCTACTAAAACAACCACAACATCAATAATAATACAACAACATCCTGAACCATATACAATACAAAGTCTCAATCCAAAACCGGGGACAAATCCGGTACCAAAAGCTAATAAAAACAACAACTGATGTCCTAGTGATCCCGGCTACCAACCCAGAAATTATTCTTAAACTAGGGGGTCCCTATCTGCACCATTGACAGGCTGAGTTCCATAAAATATCGGACACCAATCCTCCGGATCCTCTGAAAATTATATCCAGTCAGGATTGGAGCAAGTACACCTCTAACAGCAGTTTCAGTTAAATGATAAAAACTATAAAGCAGTTGTAGCAAGTATCAAGGTAAAGGAAATAAAGTATGAACAAGGAAATATATAAATATCACTGGTGCATAAAGGTAAAGATGCATGAATATCAGAAGAAAGATAGCAATGACTGCAAGATACAAGAAATCTAAACTAAGAGCAAGTGTGTGCACAAGAACATGTAGTGAGTCCAGCAAGAATACATGTAATGAGTCAAGTCCAGAAAGTATAAGTGTGACCAGCAAGAAATTCAAGAGAGTCCTGACTAGAAAGAATGAACTCGTGTCTTTGAAATACCTGTTTCGACATATAAACGGCTAGGGGTAAGTACGGCTCATCGCACACTGGGTGTGCGAATGCTATCATTCCAGATTAGACCAGAGGGGGTGATTCCAGTGATTCCAGTTAGGAATGTTTATATGTCTACTCGAGTATTTCTTCGCCCCGACTAGTACAAGTGAATCCAAGACCCGACACGTAAATCAAGTATGAGTCCAGCCAGAAACATGAGTGATGCCTGTAGTGATGCTTGTAGTGATGCCAGTAGGTAATTCCAGAATAGAGGCCAGAAACATGAAATATACGTGTCGCAAGTAAATAAATCCAGAAATACTAGTCCATGTCATGCCAGAAAAATCAAAGAATACTATACTAGAAGCTGAATCATAATAATCATCAGATAATAAAAACTATCAAAGAATGTACTAGCCTGACGTCCTGAGCAACTAGCGATCCGAATTGGTATCGCAAGGACCTATTACGAAAAATAAAGTTAAACGGGATTCTAATGAGTTAAACAGATATAAAATAGCCAAAAACAAGCTTCTAAGGTCGTTCTAGGTTAAACGGGTCAAACTGGTGAAATCTGGGCCAAAAAGTCAACTCTAGGTCCAAAAAGTCAACTCTGGGTCAAAACTAGGTCAAAAGTTGACTTTGGGGATCAACCGGGTCAACTACGGTCAACTCTAGGTCAAACTAGGGTGCCCCTAAAATTCTAGGTCAAAACTAGGTCATTAAGCTAATAAACCCTCAAACACGACTCCTTGAGATACTGGGATACCCTCGGTATCCGATATCTCAACCTACGCTATATGTCCCGTATATACCCTCTAAAATATATACTAACACGCATAAATATATATAACTATATATATAAAAGCATCTCTAACCTCAATCCTAGGCTAAAACTCAATACCTTGCCCCGACGCTCAATACCTTGAGTATCTCAAGGTATTGAGATACTCAAGCCTTACCCCTCACTAACACTAGCAAACTAACAATATATATATATATATATATATATATATAACCTAGTGTATAGGTAAATACCTCAATACCTTACCCCCGATACCCAACTTATCTCAATACCTTGGTATCTCAAGGTATTGAGATACCTTACCCTATAATTCTAGCTAACTAGCTAGCTATCTATAATATATACTTATCTATATATCTATATAAATAACATCAATATATATATATATATATATATATATATATATATATATATATATATATATATATATATATATATATATAAAACTTAATATTAGGTCACCTCAATACCTTGGGTATCTCGAGGTATTGAGATACCCAACTACCCCCCTCTCTAACACTAACCATATAGCTAACTATCTATATAAACATATACCTAGCTATATGACTAAGCATATATATATATATATGTATATATATAGATATATATATATACATATATACATCTCTAAATATATACATATATATATATATATAAGAAGGGGGGAGAGGGTAAACTAGCTGCGCTGCCGCGCTGCCACTGCAAAATGCGCTGCTGCATGCAGCGCTGCCGCGGCACTGCGCAGCTGCACGAGCGCCTAGTGTAACCTCCTGAATTTTCAAAATTATTAAAATTTGGATTTTTTCCAATTTTCTGGAATTTTTTGGGAATTTTCTGAAATTAAAATCAAGGTTCTTAATTATTAAATAATTTTTAATTATTAATAAATAATATTAAAATATCATGAAAATAATATTTTTGGGTGTAAAATGAAAAACTTGACTTAGGGTAATTTTTTGGATTTTTTTGGGCCTCAGACCTATTTTTAAATGCCTCAAAACTATTTTTAATTAATTATTTAATTAAATAATTTTATTATTATTATTATTAGTATTTTATTTTTTTATTTTTTTATTTTTCCATTTTTCTGGGCCGGCCCGGCCCA